>OX183130.1:45978770-46542770 GCA_945261195.1 Cryptosula pallasiana
TCTGTCGACTCTGGTTTGTATACAAGGTATGTATATTATATATACTTTATCTCTTGTATACAAGGTATGTATATTATATATACTTTATCTCTTGTATACAAAGTATGTATATCATATATACTTTATCTCTTGTATACAAAGTATGTATATTATATATACTTTATCTCTTGTATACAAAGTATGTATATTATATATACTTTATCTCTTGTATACAAGGTTTGCATACTATATATACTTTATCTCTTGTATACAAGGTATGTATATTATATATACTTTATCTCTTGTATACAAGGTATGTATATTATATATACTTTATCTCTTGTATACAAGGTATGTATACTATATATACTTTATCTCTTGTATACAAGGTATGTATATTATATATACTTTATCTCTTGTATACAGGGTATGTATATTATATGTACTTTATCTCTTGTATACAAGGTATGTATATTATATATACTTTATCTCTTGTATACAAGGTATGTATATTATATATACTTTATCTCTTGTATCCAAGGTATGTATATTATATATACTTTATCTCTTGTATACGAGGTATGTATATTGAATATTGTAATGGAATTTAGCATAGGTGGCCTCTCTCATTGATGCCAAGCTAGCCAGTATGCAGTGTGTAAACACTCATTAGTCATACTAGACTCAGCTCCGCCTGATTGCCCTCAGTATAGAAGTGGATGCGTGCCTGCCGCAAGGATGGATGAGTCAAGAATTCAAGCAGGGGATTTCCCGCCTTACTAAAGAAGTTGGCTGGCGCATTATTGTTATGCTTATTGACTGTATATATATTTTCATTGCGCCTGCTTGTTTATGCTATTTTGTTTGACCTATATTTATGTTATTGACCAATCATTTTATGTTATATTTCAACTGTTCATTAGCATATTGAACTGCATAACTTTGTCAACATGTGGCCCAGTGGGCAGATTAGATTGTGCGCTTACAAAGAGAGGTACTCTGAGTAAGCTTTTGTCTCTTGAAGCAATAAAGTGTTAGCTGCTCTAACCCGGTGTGTTCAGTTGGCAGTTGGCCAAATAGTATTAGGATACTTGCACACGGCACAACAACACGGTGTGTTCAGTTGGCAGATAGCCAAATAGTATTAGTATACTTGCACTCGGCACAACACGGAGCTTATTGACTCATAGCTCATCTATACATAGAGCCACTACTAGCGAATAAGTAGCTCTCATTAGCAATTGCTGTTACATTGCTAAACAAGTACACTTCTCTAGCAGCTGTTTGGTAAAGGTGCGACAAAATCCTTTACATTGGTGGCAGCGGTGGGATACTAGTGAACGTTAGACACTACTAGAGAAGCTGTACACGGCCAAACACCACCCCTACTCATTCCCCGAGTATTGGTGTTTCCTATAACGTAATAGTTGCCTGGTAGCAGCCAAACTACCACCCAGGGACACTGTTACACCCCTTGCTCTGACCCGGTGGTACCCCCCACCCGACAGAACACCCCCCTCTCCTTGCTGTGTTTGATAAGAGAACTACAGTCACCCTGCGCGGTGAACTCGGTAGTCGCTGTACTGCTCACGCGAGATCGTACAGGCATCTCTTTTCGAACCCTGGGTACCCCTCTCAGCTTTGCAGGGTACCCCTCTCAGCTCTGCAGTGTACGCTGTACGCTGTACCGAGTGAATTAGAAACTGTCCTGCCTATATACGGCCAGAGTTTCTCACCCAGTGTTGACACGGCATTGACGCAGTGCGCTGTCAGTCTTCCACTGTTCATCTGGTACACGGAGTTGTCTCCTCCCGTGCTGACAGACCCTGCTGATTGTGAAGACTATACTCCACGTTGATGACCACACAGAGAGCCAGGAGCACTGGGCGGTTGCCAGTGGGCACGGCTGAAGCTGAGGCATTAGACAGACTCACACAGACCCTGCGAGGAGTGTTGCAACACCCTGCACCACCCCCTGCTCCTACACGGGACTTCAAACCTCCTAAGTTCAATGGACAAGGTGATGTAGAGTACTTCATCACACGGTTTCTAGAAGTCGCTGAAGCAAATGAGTGGAATGCTCGCCAAACCCTGCTCCATGTGAGAGAGGCACTTCGTGATGAAGCACTGGATTGTGGTAGACCCAACACCCTGCAAGCAGTGTTCACAGCACTCCGTGCTCGCTTTGGCCTTACACGCCGTGAGGCGCTACAGAGTGTAGCACACTTGAAGAAGGCATCGAAGACTTCCCTCCAAGAACATGCTAGCGAGGTGGAAAGACTAGTTCGAATAGCCTATGAAGATTTGCCAGACAGACACGTGGAACGCATGATACTAGAGACGTTTTCCTCCACCCTGGGTAACCCATTTCTGCAACGCCATTTGTTAGCAGTGGACCCACAGAGCCTGGAAGACGCAGTTCGAGCTGGAAGCGAGTTCCTCCACATCAAGGCAGTTCCTGACTCGAAACCATCCAGGGTACGAGTTGTAGAAAGTGATGAAGAAGAAGAAGAACCCTGTAAGCCTTCCATGAAACCATTCCATCATTATCAGACTTCTACCATGGTGTCGCAGGCTCCAGGAGAGATGGCTCACCCGTGTCCAGTTACTAACAACTACCCCACAGTGAGCTACTCCTCTCCACCCCAGCAGCCAGCGCCCGTGTCGGAAGGCGTGATGACTCATTTACTCCAGGCAGTGCAGAACATGGCTATAGAGTTGCAACAAATGAAGCAGTGGCCACAACCGGTGCATGCACCCCCTGTTGGTGCGTACCCTGCTCCTGCAGTGATGCAACCTCCTGCCCGGGTTCCCCACTACACTCCTAATGTGGTGCAAAACCCTGCACCAGCCACACCTGTCATCCCTGTCATGGAACAGATCTCTCCACACACGGTGTCAGAGCCTGCTACTGCTCAGTTGGTTCCCCCTCAGTGTTGGGGCTGTGGACAGACAGGCCACTACAGTAGAGGTTGTCCGTCTAAACCTAAGACAACCACCGTACCCAGAGCAAAACTCGTGTCGAGAAACGACCAACCAGCCTCAACTCAGAGACACGAACCAGTAGTTGCACCAGTCAGCCCGTCAGTGGAGTGCCTTTCGCGCCCTAGAAATAGAGCGTCGCCTCCCCCCTCCCGAGCTGCAAAGGTTCAACCTAACTGCCTGTCTAACACTGAGATAGAACGGCCATACCGGGCAAGTTACTTCCTCCCAGGGAAGCTTGAAGGCAGGTCAGTCACCCTTCTAGTCGATACCGGCTGCACCACAAATCTCCTATCCAAGCACGTCTTTAACCAGTTACCTGAGTCAGTAAGACAGTCAGTACAGGCGAGTGAGCCACATGGTATCCTAGCCGACGGTACTCAGATCCCCTTCTATGGCACGGTGAGAGCTACCCTTCGTCTCCGTGGTGTGAAAACTGAAGCCACATTTGTTGTCAGTCGCATAAACGAAGACGCTATTTTGGGGATGCCCTTCCTCACCGACCATGATTGCCGAATGAGGTTCAACGAGTGTGCCATTGTCGTAGCAGGAAAAGAGATGCGCTGTACTGACAAGGACGGTACACTGCTAATGAACAATGTTCAGGTCCTACGTACCACGCAGCTACCTCCAGGCGAGGAGTCTACCATCCTGTGTAAGGACACCACACAGAGTTGCCTACCCCTTGGGTTAGTAGAGCCCCGACACGGAGGCCCTCCAATTGCTGCTAGTCTGAACAAACCAGATAACAAAGGACATGAAGTAGTGAGGTGTGTGAACCCGACTGCTCAGCCAGTAGAACTGAAGACGGGAAGCACGAGAGACCACTACAGAGGAGCGGGCCCTGGAGAGGTTGAACTGACTGAGGCGGTTGCCATGCCCGTTTTCACCCCTCCTGTTCAATCTTCTCCACCCCTGTCTCCCCTGCCTGCGTCCCCTCTGTTTGAACCACCGCCATTGAAGACTGAATTGCCTCTTCCACCAGAAAGGAGAGTGTCAAATTTGGAGCGGCCAGTTGCAAGAAGGCCTGCCACTCCCCCAGTTGTTGACAGCAAATCTGGTGAAGATCGGACTAGTGGTCCAGCTAGAAATGGCCAAAACGTGCAGGAGTTGTCTCCCCCAGTAGCTGAGACACCCTCACCCCCTGCAAAGACTGAGAGCCAACCACCACTTGTGTCATCACAACGGCCACGAAGGAACGTCGGCCCACCCAGGCACTATGGACAGCCACTTTGCCATCTGATTGCAACTGCAAAAGAAGTGGATAGAATGTCCGAAAATGCCAAAATGCTTGAGATCCAAATGGATCTCCTGGGTGGAGTTCTCACGAAAACCCCCACAAACTGGGTATCTGCAAGAAGGCCAGGCTCTAGCACTGCTGCCTGCCAAGATTTAGAGTGCTGGCAGCAAAACCCATTGAGCGCTGAGGCCCCAAAGTTGACCCGTTTTCCACCTAGGAGTAATGATTTCCAAAAACGGCTAGTGCCGCCCAGAAAGAAGAATAGCTCCGGACGGGATGTAGCCACACCCTCATACTGGGTGTCGTTGGAAAGAGGATACTCTAGCAAAGGTGCCAGAAAAAATCCAGGAGAATATTCCTCTCCATCAGAGAACTACGGCCGGTCAAAATCTGAGTTGAACCACCAGTCAGTCTTTGCGGATCCACCACTGCCTGTTGTTTGCACTGCTTCTAGTCAAGATCAAACAAACCTGCCGCGCGCGGGAACAGGCATTTCTAAACAAGTACCCAAAGTGACTGGACGTGCCAACCACTACATGGATTTCTCTACCAGTGTTTTGCCTCAAGAAGGAGATGAATGCCTTCAACTGCAAGTCGAAGAAGAGTTCGAGGACGAGATTACCTCTGCTGCCGCACAGCTGCCTCCCTCCCCTTCTTCACGGGACTGTTCCACTTTTCAGTCCACCCCTTCTGCACAGAAGATTGCTGCTACCCACCGGGTACCCTGCGCAGAGGGAAGGAAGAAAGAGATAGAGAGAGAGAATGAGCTCTTAGGAGTCACTAGTCAGAGTGAGCTGATGGACAATTGGGTTCGCCGCCATAGCTCCTCCCGTGACCCCTTGGCACTCAAGCAGACACCTCCTCTTCAGTGGCAGTCCACGGAGTCTCCACCACTCCCAGCTGCCCCCACACCCTCCAGTGTGCCCACGGTGCCGGCATCGGACACTCTCCCCTGTAGACAGAGTGTTGCGAAACTTCCTGCCAGCTCTTCCCCCTCCCGTGGGCCCCCCACCCCCTCCCGGGTGTTGGACACTTCACCCCCAACCCGGGGCCCCCCTCCCCCGACCCGGGATGACCCGGGGTTGAGCCTAAGTACAGTAGTGGTGCAAGAAAAGCCACCTATAGGTACTAGACTGCCTCACGCGGTCACCAGGGAGCGTATGCAGGCGCTGGGGAAGATCGTCCCTAGTAAGAGGAGAGGAGCAGAGCTCTTGGCTGGACCTTCTAAGCGGGGTCACTCCCCCCTTACAGCCACCCCCTCCTCTACACTAGGTTCTCCTCCACTGACCGTGCGAGCCATTGTCACCTTGCCTGGCTGCACGGCGTCTAGTAGACAGATCCCGCTCCTCGACCTGATTCCCACACGGACGAAGGCGAGGACTCCTGCTGTGCCCCCAGCACCTGTACCCACCTCCCCTTTGCCAGTAGATGAACCGCCTCGTTCGGTGTCTACGCCTGTAGTCAAGTCAGTTGACATTGCTGCCTCCTGCCCTTCCTCACCAACCGTGGAGGAAGAGGTGGTAGCACCTCACCTGGTAGGCAAGAAACCTCCCATTGCACGGCGGCTCTTACAGTGGGTTGCCCCCAATACGGAGAAAGCCATCCAGAGAGATTTGAGGAGGGCACGGCGCAGTACCTGCCCAAGTTGTAAGTTCACAGCAAAGAACATGAGACAACTGTCGGTGCATGTCCACCAGCACCACGTACGCTACTTTTGCCGCTGTAGATACTCGAGTAGCAGCAGAGACAGCATATACTGTGCGTATTTACCGTGTGCGTATTTACCGTGTGCGTATTTACTGTTTGCGTGTTTACTGTGTGTGTATTTACTGTGTGCGTATTTACTGTGTGCCTATTTACTGTGTGCGTATTTACTGTGTGCGTATTTACTGTGTGCGTATTTACTGTGTGCGCATTTACTGTGTGCGTATTTACTGTGTGCGTATTTACTGTGTGCGTATTTACTGTGTGCGTATTTACTGTGTGCGTATTTACTGTGTGCGTATTTACTGTGTGCGTATTTACTGTGTGCGTATTTATTGTGTGCGTAATTACTGTGTGCGTATTTACGGTGTGCGTATTTACCGTGTGCGTATTTACCGTGTGCGTATTTACCGTGTGCGTATTTACCGTGTGCGTATTTACTGAGTGCGTATTTACTAAGTGCGTATTTACTGTGTGCGTATTTACTCTGTGCATCTTTACTGTGTGCGTGTTTACTGTGTGCAAATTTACTGTGTGCGTATTTACTGTGTGCGTGTTTACTGTGTGCGTGTTTACTGTGTGCGTATTTACTGTGTGCGTATTTACTGTGTGCGTATTTACTGTGTGCGTTTTTACTGTGTGCGTATTTACTGTGTGCGTATTTACTGTGTGCGTATTTACTGTGTGAGTATTTACTGTGTGCGTAGTTACTGTGTGCGTATTTACCGTGTGCGTATTTTCCGTGTGCGTATTTACCGTGTGCGTATTTACCGTGTGCTTATTTACCGTTTGCGTATTTACTGTGTGCATATTTACCGTGTGCGTATTTACTGTGTGCGTATTTACTGTGTGCGTATTTACTGTGTGCGTATTTACTGTGTGCGTTTTTACTGTTTGCGTATTTACTGTGTGTGTATTTACTGTGTGTGTATTTACTGTGTGTGTATTTACTGTGTGTGTATTTACTGTGTGTGTATTTACTGTGTGCGTATTTACTGTGTGCGTATTTACTGTGTGCGTAAATACTGTGTGCGTATTTACTGTGTGCGTATTTACTGTGTGCGTATTTACTGTGTGCGTATTTACTGTGTGCGTATTTACTGTGTGCGTATTTACTGTGTGCGTATTTACTGTATGCGTATTTACTGTGTGCGTATTTACTGTGTGCGTATTTACTGTGTGCGTATTTACTGTGTGCGTATTTACTGTGTGCGTATTCACTGTGTGCGTATATACTGTGTGCGTATTTACTGTGTGCGTACTTACTGTGTGCGTACTTACTGTATGCGTACTTACGGTGTGCGTATTTACTGTGTGCGTATTTACTGTGTGCGTATTTACTGTGTGTGTATTTACTGTGTGCGTATTTACTGTGTGCGTATTTATTGTGTGCGTATTTACTGTGTGCGTATTTACGGTGTGCGTATTTACCGTGAGCGTACTTACTGTGTGCGTATTTACTGTGTGCGTATTTACTGTGTGCGTATTTACTGTGTGCGTATTTACTGTGTGCGTATTCACTGTGTGCGTATTTACTGTGTGCGTATTTACTCTGTGCGTATTTACTGTGTGCGTATTCACTGTGTGCGTATATACTGTGTGCGTATTTACTGTGTGCGTACTTACTGTGTGCGTACTTACTGTATGCGTACTTACTGTGTGCGTATTTACTGTGTGCGTATTTACTGTGTGCGTATTTACTGTGTGCGTATTTACTGTGTGCGTATTTACTGTGTGCGTATTTACTGTGTGCGTATTTATTGTGTGCGTATTTACTGTGTGCGTATTTACGGTGTGCGTATTTACTGTGTGCGTATTTACTGTGTGCGTATTCACTGTGTGCGTATATACTGTGTGCGTATTTACTGTGTGCCTACTTACTGTGTGCCTACTTACTGTATGCGTACTTACTGTGTGCGTATTTACTGTGTGCGTATTTACTGTGTGCGTTTTTACTGTGTGCGTATTTACTGTGTGCGTATTTACTGTGTGCGTATTTACTGTGTGCGTACTTACTGTGTGCGTATTTACTGTGTGCGTATTTACTGTGTGCGTATTCACTGTGTGCGTATATACTGTGTGCGTATTTACTGTGTGCAAACTTACTGTGTGCGTATTTACTGTATGCGTACTTACTGTGTGCGTATTTACTGTGTGCGTACTTACTGTGTGCATTTTTACTGTGTGCGTATTTACTGTGTGCGTATTTACTGTGTGCGTATTTACTGTGTGCGTATTTACTGTGTGCGTATTTACTGTGTGCGTATTTACTGTGTGAGTATTTACTGTGTGCGTGTTTACCATGTGCGTGTTTACTGTGTGCGTGTTTACTGTGTGCGTATTTATTGTGTGCGTATTTACTGTGTGCGTAATTACCGTGTGCGTATTTACCGTGTGCGTATTTACTGTGTGCGTGTTTACTGTGTGTGTATTTACTGTGTGCGTATTTACTGTGTGCCTATTTACTGTGTGCGTATTTACTGTGTGCGTATTTACTGTGTGCGTATTTACTGTGTGCGTATTTACTGTGTGCGTATTTACTGTGCGCGTATTTACTGTGTGCGTATTTACTGTGTGCGTATTTACTGTGTGCGTATCTACTGTGTGCGTATTTATTGTGTGCGTATTTACTGTGTGCGTGTTTACGGTGTGCGTATTTACCGTGTGCGTATTTACCGTGTGCGTATTTACCGTGTGCGTATTTACCGTGTGCGTATTTACTAAGTGCGTATTTACTGTGTGCGTATTTACTGTGTGCGTATTTACTCTGTGCATCTTTACTGTGTGCGTGTTTACTGTGTGCGTATTTACTGTGTGCGTATTTACTGTGTGCGTGTTTACTGTGTGCGTGTTTACTGTGTGCGTATTTACTGTGTGCGTATTTCCTGTGTGCGTATTTACTGTGTGCGTTTTTACTGTGAGCGTATTTACTGTGTGCGTATTTACTGTGTGCGTATTTACTGTGTGCGTATTTACTGTGTGCGTATTTACTGTGTGCGTATTAAGTGTGTGCGTATTTACTGTGTGCGTATTTACTGTGTGCGTATTTACTGTGTGCGTATTTACTGTGTGCGTAGTTACTGTGTGCGTATTTACTGTGTGCGTATTTACTGTGAGCGTATTCACTGTGAGCGTATTCACTGTGTGCGTATTCACTGTGTGCGTATTTACTGTGTGCGTATTTACTGTGTGCGTATTAACTGTGTGCCTCTTTACTGTGTGCGTCTTTACTGTGTGCGTATTTACTGTGTGTGTAATTACTGTGTGCGTTTTTACTGTGTGCGTATTTACTGTGTGCGTCATTACTGTGTGCGTATTTACTGTGTGCGTAATTACTGTGTGCGTATTTACTGTGTGCGTAAATACTGTGTGCGTATTTACTGTGTGCGTATTTACTGTGTGCGTATTTACTGTGTGCGTATTTACTGTGTGCGTATTTACTGTTTGCGTATTTGCTGTGTGCGTGTTTACTGTGTGCGTATTTATTGTGTGCGTATTTACTGAGTGCGTATTTACTGTGTGCGTATTTACTGTGTGCGTATTTACTGTGTGTGAATTTACTGTGTGTGTATTTACTGTGTGTGTGTTTACTGTGTGTGTATTTACTGTGTGTGTATTTACTGTGTGCGTATTTACTGTGTGCGTAAATACTGTGTGCGTATTTACTGTGTGCGTATTTACTGTGTGCGTATTTACTGTCTGCGTATTTACTGTGTGCGTATTTACTGTGTGCGTATTTACTGTGTGCGTAGTTACTGTGTGCGTATTTACTGTGTGCCTATTTACTGTGTGCGTATTTACTGTGTGCGTGTTTACTGTGTGCGTATTTATTGTGTGCGTATTTACTGAGTGCGTATTTACTGTGTGCGTATTTACTGTGTGCGTATTTACTGTGTGTGAATTTACTGTGTGTGTATTTACTGTGTGTGTGTTTACTGTGTGTGTATTTACTGTGTGTGTATTTACTGTGTGCGTATTTACTGTGTGCGTAAATACTGTGTGCGTATTTACTGTGTGCGTATTTACTGTGTGCGTATTTACTGTCTGCGTATTTACTGTGTGCGTATTTACTGTGTGCGTATTTACTGTGTGCGTAGTTACTGTGTGCGTATTTACTGTGTGCCTATTTACTGTGTGCGTATTTACTGTGTGCGTATTCACTGTGTGCGTATATACTGTGTGCGTATTTACTGTGTGCGTATTTACTGTGTGCGTGTTTACTGTGTGCATCTTTACTGTGTGCGTCTTTACTGTGTGCGTATTTACTGTGTGCGTATTTACTGTGTGCGATTTTTCCGGGTGCGTAGTTACTGTGTGCGTCATTACTGTGTGCAAATTTACTGTGTGCGTAATTACTGTGTGCGTATTTACTGTGTGCGTCAATACTGTGTGCGTATTTACTGTGTGCGGATTTACTGTGTGCGTATTTACTGTGTGCGTATTTACTGTGTGCGAATTTACTGTTTGCGTTTTTACTGTGTATGTGTTTACTGTGTGCGTACTTACTGTGTGCGTACTTACTGTGTGCGTACTTACTGTGTGCGTATTTACTGTGTGCGTATTTAATGTGTGCGTATTTACTGTGTGCGTATTTACTGTGTGCGTATTTACTGTGTGCGTATTTATTGTGTGCGTATTTACTGTGTGCGTATTTACGGTGTGCGTATTTACCGTGTGCGTATTTACCGTGTGCGTATTTACCGTGTGCGTATTTACCGTGTGCGTATTTACTAAGTGCGTATTTACTGTGTGCGTATTAACTGTGTGCGTATTTACTGTGTGCGTTTCTACTGTTTGCGTATCTACTGTGTGCGTAATTACTGTGTGCGTATTTACTGTGTGCGTATTTACTGTGTGCGTATTCACTGTGTGCGTATTTACTGTGTGCGTATTTACTGTGAGCGTATTCACTGTGAGCGTATTCACTGTGTGCGTATTCACTGTGTGCGTATTTACTGTGTGCGTATTTACTGTGTGCGTATTTACTGTGTGCGTCTTTACTGTGTGCGTCTTTACTGTGTGCGTATTTACTGTGTGCGTATTTACTGTGTGCGTGTTTACTGTGTGCATCTTTACTGTGTGCGTCTTTACTGTGTGCGTATTTACTGTGTGCGTATTTACTGTGTGCGATTTTTCCGGGTGCGTAGTTACTGTGTGCGTCATTACTGTGTGCAAATTTACTGTGTGCGTAATTACTGTGTGCGTATTTACTGTGTGCGTCAATACTGTGTGCGTATTTACTGTGTGCGGATTTACTGTGTGCGTATTTACTGTGTGCGTATTTACTGTGTGCGAATTTACTGTTTGCGTTTTTACTGTGTATGTGTTTACTGTGTGCGTATTTACTGTGTGCGTATTTACTGTGTGCGTATTTACTGTGTGCGTATTTACTGTGTGCGTATTTACTGCGTGAGTTTTTACTGTGTGCGTATTTACTGTGTGCGTATTTACTGTGTGCGTATTTACTGTCTGCGTATTTACTGTGTGCGTATTTACTGTGTGCGTATTCACTGTGTGCGTATACACTGTGTGCGTATTTACTGTGTGCGTACTTACTGTGTGCGTACTTACTGTATGCGTACTTACTGTGTGCGTATTTACTGTGTGCGTTTTTACTGTGTGCGTAATTACTGTGTGCGTATTTACTGTGTGCGTATTTACTGTGTGCGTATTTACTGTGTGCGTATTTACTGTGTGCGTATTTACCGTGTGCGTATTTTCCGTGTGCATATTTACCGTGTGCGTATTTACCGTGTGCTTATTTACCGTTTGCGTATTTACTGTGTGCATATTTACCGTGTGCGTATTTACTGTGTGCGTATTTACTGTGTGCGTATTTACTGTGTGCGTATTTACTGTGTCCGTTTTTACTGTTTGCGTATTTACTGTGTGCGTATTTACTGTGTGAATATTTACTGTGTGCGTATTTACTGTGTGCGTATTTACTGTGTGCGTGTTTACTGTGTGCGTGTTTACTGTGTGCGTATTTACTGTGTGCGTATTTACTGTGTGCGTATTTACTGTGTGCATATTTACTGTGTGCGTATTTACTGTGTGCGTATTTACTGTGTGCGTATTTACTGTGTGCGTATTTACTGTGCGCGTATTTACTGTGCGCGTATTTACTGTTTGCGTATTTACTGTGTGCGTATTTACTGTGTGCGTATTTACTGTGTGCGTATTTAGTGTGTGCGTATTTACTGTGTGTGTATTTACTGTGTGCGTATTTACCGTGTGCGTATTTTCCGTGTGCGTATTTACCGTGTGCGTATTTACCGTGTGTTTATTTACCGTTTGCGTATTTACTGTGTGCATATTTACCGTGTGCGTATTTACTGTGTGCGTATTTACTGTGTGCGTATTTACTGTGTGCGTATTTACTGTGTGCGTTTTTACTGTTTGCGTATTTACTGTGTGCGTATTTACTGTGTGCGTATTTACTGTGTGCCTATTTACTGTGTGCGTATTTACTGTGTGCGTATTCACTGTGTGCGTATATACTGTGTGCGTATTTAATGTGTGCGTACTTACTGTGTGCGTACTTACTGTGTGCGTACTTACTGTGTGCGTATTTACTGTGTGCGTATTTAATGTGTGCGTATTTACTGTGTGCGTATTTACTGTGTGCGTATTTACTGTGTGCGTATTTATTGTGTGCGTATTTACTGTGTGCGTATTTACGGTGTGCGTATTTACCGTGTGCGTATTTACCGTGTGCGTATTTACCGTGTGCGTATTTACCGTGTGCGTATTTACTAAGTGCGTATTTACTGTGTGCGTATTAACTGTGTGCGTATTTACTGTGTGCGTTTCTACTGTTTGCGTATCTACTGTGTGCGTAATTACTGTGTGCGTATTTACTGTGTGCGTATTTACTGTGTGCGTATTCACTGTGTGCGTATTTACTGTGTGCGTATTTACTGTGAGCGTATTCACTGTGAGCGTATTCACTGTGTGCGTATTCACTGTGTGCGTATTTACTGTGTGCATATTTACTGTGTGCGTATTTACTGTGTGCGTCTTTACTGTGTGCGTCTTTACTGTGTGCGTATTTACTGTGTGCGTATTTACTGTGTGCGTGTTTACTGTGTGCATCTTTACTGTGTGCGTCTTTACTGTGTGCGTATTTACTGTGTGCGTATTTACTGTGTGCGATTTTTCCGGGTGCGTAGTTACTGTGTGCGTCATTACTGTGTGCAAATTTACTGTGTGCGTAATTACTGTGTGCGTATTTACTGTGTGCGTCAATACTGTGTGCGTATTTACTGTGTGCGTATTTACTGTGTGCGTATTTACTGTGTGCGTATTTACTGTGTGCGAATTTACTGTTTGCGTTTTTACTGTGTATGTGTTTACTGTGTGCGTATTTACTGTGTGCGTATTTACTGTGTGCGTATTTACTGTGTGCGTATTTACTGTGTGCGTATTTACTGCGTGAGTTTTTACTGTGTGCGTATTTACTGTGTGCGTATTTACTGTGTGCGTATTTACTGTCTGCGTATTTACTGTGTGCGTATTTACTGTGTGCGTATTCACTGTGTGCGTATACACTGTGTGCGTATTTACTGTGTGCGTACTTACTGTGTGCGTACTTACTGTATGCGTACTTACTGTGTGCGTATTTACTGTGTGCGTTTTTACTGTGTGCGTAATTACTGTGTGCGTATTTACTGTGTGCGTATTTACTGTGTGCGTATTTACTGTGTGCGTATTTACTGTGTGCGTATTTACCGTGTGCGTATTTTCCGTGTGCATATTTACCGTGTGCGTATTTACCGTGTGCTTATTTACCGTTTGCGTATTTACTGTGTGCATATTTACCGTGTGCGTATTTACTGTGTGCGTATTTACTGTGTGCGTATTTACTGTGTCCGTATTTACTGTGTCCGTTTTTACTGTTTGCGTATTTACTGTGTGCGTATTTACTGTGTGAATATTTACTGTGTGCGTATTTACTGTGTGCGTATTTACTGTGTGCGTGTTTACTGTGTGCGTGTTTACTGTGTGCGTATTTACTGTGTGCGTATTTACTGTGTGCGTATTTACTGTGTGCGTATTTACTGTGTGCGTATTTACTGTGTGCGTATTTACTGTGTGCGTATTTACTGTGTGCGTATTTACTGTGCGCGTATTTACTGTGCGCGTATTTACTGTTTGCGTATTTACTGTGTGCGTATTTACTGTGTGCGTATTTACTGTGTGCGTATTTAGTGTGTGCGTATTTACTGTGTGTGTATTTACTGTGTGCGTATTTACCGTGTGCGTATTTTCCGTGTGCGTATTTACCGTGTGCGTATTTACCGTGTGTTTATTTACCGTTTGCGTATTTACTGTGTGCATATTTACCGTGTGCGTATTTACTGTGTGCGTATTTACTGTGTGCGTATTTACTGTGTGCGTATTTACTGTGTGCGTTTTTACTGTTTGCGTATTTACTGTGTGCGTATTTACTGTGTGCGTATTTACTGCGTGCGTATTTACTGTGTGCGTATTTACTGTGTGCGTATTTACTGTGTGCGTATTTACTGTGAGTGTATTCACTGTGAGCGTACTCACTGTGTGCGTATTCACTGTGTGCGTATTTACTGTGTGCATATTTACTGTGTGCGTATTTACTGTGTGCATCTTTACTGTGTGCGTATTTACTGTGTGTGTAATTACTGTGTGCGTTTTTACTGTGTGCGTATTTACTGTGTGCGTCATTACTGTGTGCGTATTTACTGTGTGCGTAATTACTGTGTGCGTATTTACTGTGTGCGTAATTACTGTGTGCGTGTTTACTGTGTGCGTATTTACTGTGTGCGTGTTTAATGTGTGCGTATTTACTGTGTGCGTATTTACTGTGTGCGTATTTACTGTGCGCGTATTTACTGTGTGCGTATTTACTGTGTGCGTATTCACTGTGTGCGTAGTTACTGTGTGCGTATTTACTGTGTGCGTATTTACTGTGTGCGTATTTACTGTGTGTGTATTTACTGTGTGTGAATTTACTGTGTGTGTATTTACTGTGTGTGTATTTACTGTGTGTGTATTTACTGTGTGCGTATTTACTGTGTGCGTATTTACTGTGTGCGTAAATACTGTGTGCGTACTTACTGTGTGCGTATTTACTGTGTGCGTATTTACTGTGTGCGTATTTACTGTGTGCGTATTTACTGTGTGCGTATTTACTGTGTGCGTATTTACTGTGTGCGTATTTACTGTATGCATATTTACTGTGTGCGTATTTACTGTGTGCGTATTTACTGTGTGCGTAGTTACTGTGTGCGTATTTACTGTGTGCGTATTCACTGTGTGCGTATATACTGTGTGCGTATTTACTGTGTGCGTACTTACTGTGTGCGTACTTACTGTATGCGTACTTACGGTGTGCGTATTTACTGTGTGCGTATTTACTGTGTGCGTATTTACTGTGTGCGTATTTACTGTGTGCGTATTTACTGTGTGCGTATTTATTCTGTGCGTATTTACTGTGTGCGTATTTACGGTGTGCGTATTTACCGTGAGCGTATTTACCGTGTGCGTCTTTACCGTGTGCGTATTTACCGTGTGCGTATTTACTAAGTGCGTATTTACTGTGTGCGTATTTACTGTGTGCGTATATACTGTGTGCGTATTTACTGTGTGCGTTTTTACTGTGTGCGTACTTACTGTGTGCGTATTTACTGTGTGCGTATTTACTGTGTGCGTATTTACTGTGTGCGTATTTACTGTGTGCGTATTTACTGTGTGCGTATTCACTGTGTGCGTATATACTGTGTGCGTATTTACTGTGTGCGTACTTACTGTGTGCGTATTTACTGTGTGCGTATTTACTAAGTGCGTATTTACTGTGTGCGTATTTACTGTGTGCGTATATACTGTGTGCGTATTTACTGTGTGCGTTTTTACTGTGTGCGTACTTACTGTGTGCGTATTTACTGTGTGCGTATTTACTGTGTGCGTATTTACGGTGTGCGTATTTACTGTGTGCGTATTTACTGTGTGCGTATTCACTGTGTGCGTATATACTGTGTGCGTATTTACTGTGTGCGTACTTACTGTGTGCGTACTTACTGTATGCGTACTTACTGTGTGCGTGTTTACTGTGTGCGTATTTACTGTGTGCGTTTTTACTGTGTGCGTATTTACTGTGTGCGTATTTACTGTGTGCGTATTTACTGTGTGCGTATTTACTGTGTGCGTATTTACTGTGTGCGTATTTACTGTGTGCGTATTCACTGTGTGCGTATATACTGTGTGCGTATTTACTGTGTGCAAACTTACTGTGTGCGTACTTACTGTATGCGTACTTACTGTGTGCGTATTTACTGTGTGCGTACTTACTGTGTGCATTTTTACTGTGTGCGTATTTACTGTATGCGTATTTACTGTGTGCGTCTTTACTGTGTGCGTATTTACTGTGTGCGTATTTACTGTGTGCGTATTTACTGTGTGAGTATTTACTGTGTGCGTGTTTACCATGTGCGTGTTTACTGTGTGCGTGTTTACTGTGTGCGTATTTATTGTGTGCGTATTTACTGTGTGCGTATTTACCGTGTGCGTATTTACCGTGTGCGTAGTTACTGTGTGCGTGTTTACTGTGTGTGTATTTACTGTGTGCGTATTTACTGTGTGCCTATTTACTGTGTGCGTATTTACTGTGTGCGTATTTACTGTGTGCGTATTTACTCTGTGCGTATTTACTGTGTGCGTATTTACTGTGCGCGTATTTACTGTGTGCGTATTTACTGTGTGCGTATTTACTGTGTGCGTATTTACTGTGTGCGTATTTATTGTGTGCGTGTTTACTGTGTGCGTATTTACGGTGTGCGTATTTACCGTGTGCGTATTTACCGTGTGCGTATTTACCGTGTGCGTATTTACTAAGTGCGTATTTACTGTGTGCGTATTTACTGTGTGCGTATTTACTCTGTGCATCTTTACTGTGTGCGTGTTTACTGTGTGCGTATTTACTGTGTGCGTATTTACTGTGTGCGTGTTTACTGTGTGCGTGTTTACGGCGTGCGTATTTACTGTGTGCGTATTTCCTGTGTGCGTATTTACTGTGTGCGTTTTTACTGTGTGCGTATTTACTGTGTGCATATTTACTGTGTGCGTATTTACTGTGTGCGTATTTACTGTGTGCGTATTTACTGTGTGCGTATTAAGTGTGTGCGTATTTACTGTGTGCGTATTTACTGTGTGCATTTTTACCGTGTGCGTATTTTCCGTGTGCGTATTTACCGTGTGCGTATTTACCGTGTGCTTATTTACTGTTTGCGTATTTACTGTGTGCGTATTTACTGTGTGCGTATTTACTGTGTGCGTATTTACTGTGTGCGTATTTACTGTGCGCGTATTTACTGTGCGCGTATTCACTGTGAGCGTATTCACTGTGAGCGTATTCACTGTGTGCGTATTCACTGTGTGCGTATTTACTGTGTGCGTATTTACTGTGTGCGTATTTACTGTGTGCGTCTTTACTGTGTGCGTCTTTACTGTGTGCGTATTTACTGTGTGTGTAATTACTGTGTGCGTTTTTACTGTGTGCGTATTTACTGTGTGCGTCATTACTGTGTGCGTATTTACTGTGTGCGTAATTACTGTGTGCGTAGTTACTGTGTGCGTAAATACTGTGTGCGTATTTACTGTGTGCGTATTTACTGTGTGCGTATTTACTGTGTGCGTATTTACTGTGTGCGTATTTACTGTTTGCGTATTTGCTGTGTGCGTATTTACTGTGTGCGTATTTACTGTGTGCGTGTTTACTGTGTGCGTATTTACTGTGTGCGTATTTACTGAGTGCGTATTTACTGTGTGCGTATTTACTGTGTGCGTATTTACTGTGTATGAATTTACTGTGTGTGTATTTACTGTGTGAGTATTTACTGTGTGTGTATTTACTGTGTGCGTATTTACTGTGTGCGTATTTACTGTGTGCGTAAATACTGTGTGCGTATTTACTGTGTGCGTATTTACTGTGTGCGTATTTACTGTGTGCGTATTTACTGTGTGCGTATTTGCTGTGTGCGTATTTACTGTGTGCGTATTTACTGTGTGCGTATTCACTGTGTGCGTATTTACTGTGTGCGTATTTACTGTGTGCGTGTTTACTGTGTGCATCTTTACTGTGTGCGTCTTTACTGTGTGCGTATTTACTGTGTGCGTATTTACTGTGTGCGATTTTTCCGGGTGCGTATTTACTGTGTGCGTCATTACTGTGTGCAAGTCTACTGTGTGCGTAATTACTGTGTGCGTATTTACTGTGTGCGTCATTACTGTGTGCGTATTTACTGTGTGCGTATTTACTGTGTGCGTATTTACTGTGTGCGTATTTACTGTGTGCGTATTTACTGTGTGCGTATTTACTGTGTGCGTATTTACTGTGTGCGTATTCACTGTGTGCGTATTTACTGTGTGCGTATCTACTGTGAGCGTATTCACTGTGAGCGTATTCACTGTGTGCGTATTCACTGTGTGCGTATTTACTGTGTGCGTATTTACTGTGTGCGTATTTACTGTGTGCGTCTTTACTGTGTGCGTCTTTACTGTGTGCGTATTTACTGTGTGCGTATTTACTGTGTGCGTGTTTACTGTGTGCATCTTTACTGTGTGCGTCTTTACTGTGTGCGTATTTACTGTGTGCGTATTTACTGTGTGCGATTTTTCCGGGTGCGTATTTACTGTGTGCGTCATTACTGTGTGCGTATTTACTGTGTGCGTATTTACTGTGTGCGTATTTACTGTGTGCGTATTTACTGTGTGCGTATTTACTGTGTGCGTTTTTACTGTGTGCGTATTTACTGTGTGCGTATTTACTGTGTGCGTATTTACTGTGTGCGTATTTACTGTGTGCGTATTTACTGTGTGCGTATTCACTGTGTGCGTATATACTGTGTGCGTATTTACTGTGTGCGTACTTACTGTGTGCCTACTTACTGTATGCGTACTTACTGTGTGCGTATTTACTGTGTGCGTATTTACTGTGTGCGTTTTTACTGTGTGCTTATTTACTGTGTGCGTACTTACTGTGTGCGTATTTACTGTGTGCGTATTTACTGTGTGCGTATTTACTGTGTGCGTATTTACTGTGTGCGTATTTACTGTGTGAGTATTTACTGTGTGCGTGTTTACTATGTGCGTGTTTACTGTGTGCGTGTTTACTGTGTGCGTATTTATTGTGTGCGTATTTACTGTGTGCGTATTTACTGTGTGCGTATTTACCGTGTGCGTATTTACTGTGTGCGTGTTTACTGTGTGTGTATTTACTGTGTGCGTATTTACTGTGCGCCTATTTACTGTGTGCGTATTTACTGTGTGCGTATTTACTGTGTGCGTATTTACTGTGTGCGTATTTACTGTGTGCGTATTTACTGTGTGCGTACTTACTGTGTGCGTATTTACTGTGTGCGTATTTACTGTGTGCGTATTTACTGTGTGCGTATTTACTGTGTGCGTATTTATTGTGTGCGTATTTACTGTGTGCGTAATTACGGTGTGCGTATTTACCGTGTGCGTATTTACCGTGTGCGTATTTACCGTGTGCGTATTTACCGTGTGCGTATTTACTAAGTGCGTATTTACTGTGTGCGTATTTACTGTGTGCGTATTTACTCTGTGCATCTTTACTGTGTGCGTGTTTACTGTGTGCGTATTTACTGTGTGCGTATGTACTGTGTGCGTGTTTACTGTGTGCGTGTTTACTGTGTGTGTATTTACTGTGTGCGTATTTACTGTGTGCGTATTTACTGTGTGCTTTTTTACTGTGTGCGTATTTACTGTGTGAGTATTTACTGTGTGCGTGTTTACTATGTGCGTGTTTACTGTGTGCGTGTTTACTGTGTGCGTATTTATTGTGTGCGTATTTACTGTGTGCGTATTTACCGTGTGCGTATTTACCGTGTGCGTATTTACTGTGTGCGTGTTTACTGTGTGCGTATTTACTGTGTGCGTATTTACTGTGTGCCTATTTACTGTGTGCGTATTTACTGTGTGCGTCTTTACTGTGTGCGTATTTACTGTGTGCGTATTTACTGTGTGCGTAGTTACTGTGTGCGTATTTACTGTGTGCGTATTTACTGTGTGCGTATTTACTGTGTGCGTATTTACTGTGTGCGTATTTACTGTGTGCGTATTTATTGTGTGCGTATTTACTGTGTGCGTATTTACGGTGTGCGTAATTACCGTGTGCGTATTTACCGTGTGCGTATTTACCGCGTGCGTATTTACCGTGTGCGTATTTACGAAGTGCGTATTTACTGTGTGCGTATTTACTGTGTGCGTATTTACTCCGTGCATCTTTACTGTGTGCGTGTTTACTGTGTGCGTGTTTACTGTGTGCGTATTTACTGTGTGCGTGTTTACTGTGTGCATGTTTACTGTGTGCGTATTTAATGTGTGCGTATTTCCTGTGTGCGTTTTTACTGTGTGCGTTTTTACTGTGTGCGTATTTACTGTGTGCGTATTTACTGTGTGCGTATTTACTGTGTGCGTACTTACTGTGTGCGTATTTACTGTGTGCGTGTTTAGTGTGTGCGTATTTACTGTGTGCGTATTTACTGTGTGCATATTTACCGTGTGCGTATTTTCCGTGTGCGTATTTACCGTGTGCGTATTTACCGTGTGCTTAATTACTGTTTGCGTATTTACTGTGTGCGTATTTACTGTGTGCGTATTTACTGTGTGCGTATTTACTGTGTGCGTATTTACTGTGTGCGTAGTTACTGTGAGCGTATTCACTGTGAGCGTATTCACTGTGTGCGTATTCACTGTGTGCGTATTTACTGTGTGCGTATTTACTGTGTGCGTATTTACTGTGTGCGTCTTTACTGTGTGCGTCTTTACTGTGTGCGTATTTACTAAGTGTGTAATTACTGTGTGCGTTTTTACTGTGTGCGTATTTACTGTGTGCGTCATTACTGTGTGCGTATTTACTGTGTGCGTAATTACTGTGTGCGTATTTACTGTGTGCGAAATTACTGTGTGCGTATTAACTGTGTGCGTATTTACTGTGCGCGTATTTACTGTGTGCGTATTTACTGTGTGCGTATTTACTGTGTGCGTATTTACTGTGTGCGTGTTTACTGTGTGCGTATTTACTGTGTGCGTGTATATTTTGTGCGTCTTTACTGTTTGCGTATTTACTGTGTGCGTATTTACTGTGTGCGTATTTACTGTGTGCGTGTTTACTGTGTGCGTATTTACTGTGTGCGTATTTACTGAGTGCGTATTTACTGTGTGCGTATTTACTGTGTGCGTATTTACTGTTTGTGAATTTACTGTGTGTGTATTTACTGTGTGTGTATTTACTGTGTGTGTATTTACTGTGTGTGTATTTACTGTGTGCGTATTTACTGTGTGCGTAAATACTGTGTGCATATTTACTGTGTGCGTATTTACTGTGTGCGTATTTACTGTGTGCGTATTTACTGTGTGCGTATTTACTGTGTGCGTATTTACTGTGTGCGTATTTACTGTGTGCGTATTTACTGTGTGCGTATTTACTGTGTGCGTATTTACTGTGTGAGTACTTACTGTGTGCGTATTTAGTGTGTGCGTATTCACTGTGTGCGTATATACTGTGTGCGTATTTACTGTGTGCGTACTTACTGTGTGCGTACTTACTGTATGCGTACTTACTGTGTGCGTATTTACTGTGTGCGTATTTACTGTGTGCGTATTTACTGTGTGCGTCTTTACTGTGTGCGTGTTTACTGTGTGCGTATTTACTGTGTGCGTGTTTACTGTGTGCGTGTTTACTGTGTGCGTGTTTACCGTGTGCGTATTTACCGTGTGCGTGTTTACCGTGTGCGTATTTACCGTGTGCGTATTTACCGTGTGCGTATTTACCGTGTGCTTATTTACTGTTTGCGTATTTACCGTGTGCTTATTTACTGTGTGCGTATTTACTGTGTGCGTATTAACTCTGTGCGTATTGACTGTGTGCGTGTTTACTGTGTGCGTATTTACTGTGTGCGTGTTTATTGTGTGCGTATTTACTGTGTGCGTATTTACTGTGTGCGTATTTACTGTGTGCGTATTTACTGTGTGCGTATTTACTGTGTGCGTATTCACTGTGTGCGTAGTTACTGTGTGCGTATTTACTGTGTGCGTATTTACTGTGTGCGTATTTACTGTGTGTGTATTTACTGTGTGTGAATTTACTGTGTGTGTATTTACTGTGTGTGTATTTACTGTGTGTGTATTTACTGTGTGCGTATTTACTGTGTGCGTATTTACTGTGTGCGTAAATACTGTGTGCCTACTTACTGTGTGCGTATTTGCTGTGTGCGTATTTACTGTGTGCGTATTTACTGTGTGCGTATTTACTGTGTGCGTATTTACTGTGTGCGTATTTACTGTGTGCGTATTTACTGTATGCATATTTACTGTGTGCGTATTTACTGTGTGCGTATTTACTGTGTGCGTATTTACTGTGTGCGTATTTACTGTGTGCGTATTCACTGTGTGCGTATATACTCTGTGCGTCTTTACTGTGTGCGTACTTACTGTGTGCGTACTTACTGTATGCGTACTTACGGTGTGCGTATTTACTGGGTGCGTATTTACTGTGTGCGTATTTACTGTGTGCGTATTTACTGTGTGCGTATTTACTGTGTGCGTATTTATTCTGTGCGTATTTACTGTGTGCGTATTTACGGTGTGCGTATTTACCGTGAGCGTATTTACCGTGTGCGTCTTTACCGTGTGCGTATTTACCGTGTGCGTATTTACTAAGTGCGTATTTACTGTGTGCGTATTTACTGTGTGCGTATATACTGTGTGCGTATTTACGGTGTGCGTATTTACTGTGTGCGTATTTACTGTGTGCGTATTCACTGTGTGCGTATATACTGTGTGCGTATTTACTGTGTGCGTACTTACTGTGTGCGTACTTACTGTATGCATACCTACTGTGTGCGTGTTTACTGTGTGCGTATTTACTGTGTGCGTTTTTACTGTGTGCGTATTTACTGTGTGCGTACTTACTGTGTGCGTACTTACTGTATGCGTACTTACGGTCTGCGTATTTACTGGGTGCGTATTTACTGTGTGCGTATTTACTGTGTGCGTATTTACTGTGTGCGTGTTTACTGTGTGCGTATTTATTGTGTGCGTATTTACTGTGTGCGTATTTACGGTGTGCGTATTTACCGTGAGCGTATTTACCGTGTGCGTCTTTACCGTGTGCGTATTTACCGTGTGCGTATTTACTAAGTGCGTATTTACTGTGTGCGTATTTACTGTGTGCGTATTTACTGTGTGCGTATTTACGGTGTGCGTATTTACTGTGTGCGTATTTACTGTGTGCGTATTCACTGTGTGCGTATATACTGTGTGCGTATTTACTGTGTGCGTACTTACTGTGTGCGTACTTACTGTATGCGTACTTACTGTGTGCGTGTTTACTGTGTGCGTATTTACTGTGTGCGTTTTTACTGTGTGCGTATTTACTGTGTGCGTATTTACTGTGTGCGTATTTACTGTGTGCGTATTTACTGTGTGCGTATTTACTGTGTGCGTATTTACTGTGTGCGTATTCACTGTGTGCGTATATACTGTGTGCGTATTTACTGTGTGCAAACTTACTGTGTGCGTACTTACTGTATGCGTACTTACTGTGTGCGTATTTACTGTGTGCGTACTTACTGTGTGCAATTTTACTGTGTGCGTATTTACTGTGTGCGTATTTACTGTGTGCGTCTTTACTGTGTGCGTATTTACTGTGTGCGTATTTACTGTGTGCGTATTTACTGTGTGAGTATTTACTGTGTGCGTGTTTACCATGTGCGTGTTTACTGTGTGCGTGTTTACTGTGTGCGTATTTATTGTGTGCGTAGTTACTGTGTGCGTATTTACCGTGTGCGTATTTACCGTGTGCGTAGTTACTGTGTGCGTGTTTACTGTGTGTGTATTTACTGTGTGCGTATTTACTGTGTGCCTATTTACTGTGTGCGTATTTACTGTGTGCGTATTTACTGTGTGCGTATTTACTCTGTGCGTATTTACTGTGTGCGTATTTACTGTGCGCGTATTTACTGTGTGCGTATTTACTGTGTGCGTATTTACTGTGTGCGTATTTACTGTGTGCGTATTTATTGTGTGCGTGTTTACTGTGTGCGTACTTACGGTGTGCGTATTTACCGTGTGCGTATTTACCGTGTGCGTATTTACCGTGTGCGTATTTACTAAGTGCGTATTTACTGTGTGCGTATTTACTGTGTGCGTATTTACTCTGTGCATCTTTACTCTGTGCGTGTTTACTGTGTGCGTATTTACTGTGTGCGTATTTACTGTGTGCGTGTTTACTGTGTGCGTGTTTACGGCGTGCGTATTTACTGTGTGCGTATTTCCTGTGTGCGTATTTACTGTGTGCGTTTTTACTGTGTGCGTATTTACTGTGTGCATATTTACTGTGTGCGTATTTACTGTGTGCGTATTTACTGTGTGCGTATTTACTGTGTGCGTATTAAGTGTGTGCGTATTTACTGTGTGCGTATTTACTGTGTGCGTTTTTACCGTGTGCGTATTTTCCGTGTGCGTATTTACCGTGTGCGTATTTACCGTGTGCTTATTTACTGTTTGCGTATTTACTGTGTGCGTATTTACTGTGTGCGTATTTACTGTGTGCGTATTTACTGTGTGCGTATTTACTGTGTGCGTATTTACTGTGCGCGTATTCACTGTGAGCGTATTCACTGTGAGCGTATTCACTGTGTGCGTATTCACTGTGTGCGTATTTACTGTGTGCGTATTTACTGTGTGCGTATTTACTGTGTGCGTCTTTACTGTGTGCGTCTTTACTGTGTGCGTATTTACTGTGTGTGTAATTACTGTGTGCGTTTTTACTGTGTGCGTAGTTACTGTGTGCGTCATTACTGTGTGCGTATTTACTGTGTGCGTAATTACTGTGTGCGTAGTTACTGTGTGCGTAAATACTGTGTGCGTATTTACTGTGTGCGTATTTACTGTGTGCGTATTTACTGTGTGCGTATTTACTGTGTGCGTATTTACTGTTTGCGTATTTGCTGTGTGCGTATTTACTGTGTGCGTATTTACTGTGTGCGTGTTTACTGTGTGCGTATTTACTGTGTGCGTATTTACTGAGTGCGTATTTACTGTGTGCGTATTTACTGTGTGCGTATTTACTGTGTATGAATTTACTGTGTGTGTATTTACTGTGTGAGTATTTACTGTGTGTGTATTTACTGTGTGCGTATTTACTGTGTGCGTATTTACTGTGTGCGTAAATACTGTGTGCGTATTTACTGTGTGCGTATTTACTGTGTGCGTATTTACTGTGTGCGTATTTACTGTGTGCGTATTTGCTGTGTGCGTATTTACTGTGTGCGTATTTACTGTGTGCGTATTCACTGTGTGCGTATTTACTGTGTGCGTATTTACTGTGTGCGTGTTTACTGTGTGCATCTTTACTGTGTGCGTCTTTACTGTGTGCGTATTTACTGTGTGCGTATTTACTGTGTGCGATTTTTCCGGGTGCGTATTTACTGTGTGTGTCACTACTGTGTGCGTATTTACTGTGTGCGTATTTACTGTGTGCGTATTTACTGTGTGCGTATTTACTGTGTGCGTATTTACTGTGTGCGTTTTTACTGTGTGCGTATTTACTGTGTGCGTATTTACTGTGTGCGTATTTACTGTGTGCGTATTTACTGTGTGCGTATTTACTGTGTGCGTATTCACTGTGTGCGTCTATACTGTGTGCGTATTTACTGTGTGCGTACTTACTGTGTGCCTACTTACTGTATGCGTACTTACTGTGTGCGTATTTACTGTGTGCGTATTTACTGTGTGCGTTTTTACTGTGTGCGTATTTACTGTGTGCGTACTTACTGTGTGCGTATTTACTGTGTGCGTATTTACTGTGTGCGTATTTACTGTGTGCGTATTTACTGTGTGCGTATTTACTGTGTGAGTATTTACTGTGTGCGTGTTTACTATGTGCGTGTTTACTGTGTGCGTGTTTACTGTGTGCGTATTTATTGTGTGCGTATTTACTGTGTGCGTATTTACTGTGTGCGTATTTACCGTGTGCGTATTTACTGTGTGCGTGTTTACTGTGTGTGTATTTACTGTGTGCGTATTTACTGTGCGCCTATTTACTGTGTGCGTATTTACTGTGTGCGTATTTACTGTGTGCGTATTTACTGTGTGCGTATTTACTGTGTGCGTATTTACTGTGTGCGTACTTACTGTGTGCGTATTTACTGTGTGCGTATTTACTGTGTGCGTATTTACTGTGTGCGTATTTACTGTGTGCGTATTTATTGTGTGCGTATTTACTGTGTGCGTAATTACGGTGTGCGTATTTACCGTGTGCGTATTTACCGTGTGCGTGATTACCGTGTGCGTATTTACCGTGTGCGTATTTACTAAGTGCGTATTTACTGTGTGCGTATTTACTGTGTGCGTATTTACTCTGTGCATCTTTACTGTGTGCGTGTTTACTGTGTGCGTATTTACTGTGTGCGTATGTACTGTGTGCGTGTTTACTGTGTGCGTGTTTACTGTGTGTGTATTTACTGTGTGCGTATTTACTGTGTGCGTATTTACTGTGTGCTTTTTTACTGTGTGCGTATTTACTGTGTGAGTATTTACTGTGTGCGTGTTTACTATGTGCGTGTTTACTGTGTGCGTGTTTACTGTGTGCGTATTTATTGTGTGCGTATTAACTGTGTGCGTATTTACCGTGTGCGTATTTACCGTGTGCGTATTTACTGTGTGCGTGTTTACTGTGTGTGTATTTACTGTGTGCGTATTTACTGTGTGCCTATTTACTGTGTGCGTATTTACTGTGTGCGTCTTTACTGTGTGCGTATTTACTGTGTGCGTATTTACTGTGTGCGTAGTTACTGTGTGCGTATTTACTGTGTGCGTATTTACTGTGTGCGTATTTACTGTGTGCGTATTTACTGTGTGCGTATTTACTGTGTGCGTATTTATTGTGTGCGTATTTACTGTGTGCGTATTTACGGTGTGCGTAAGTACCGTGTGCGTATTTACCGTGTGCGTATTTACCGCGTGCGTATTTACTGTGTGCGTATTTACTCTGTGCATCTTTACTGTGTGCGTGTTTACTGTGTGCGTATTTACTGTGTGCGTATTTACTGTGTGCGTGTTTACTGTGTGCGTGTTTACGGCGTGCGTATTTACTGTGTGCGTATTTCCTGTGTGCGTATTTACTGTGTGCGTTTTTACTGTGTGCGTATTTACTGTGTGCATATTTACTGTGTGCGTATTTACTGTGTGCGTATTTACTGTGTGCGTATTTACTGTGTGCGTATTAAGTGTGTGCGTATTTACTGTGTGCGTATTTACTGTGTGCGTTTTTACCGTGTGCGTATTTTCCGTGTGCGTATTTACCGTGTGCGTATTTACCGTGTGCTTATTTACTGTTTGCGTATTTACTGTGTGCGTATTTACTGTGTGCGTATTTACTGTGTGCGTATTTACTGTGTGCGTATTTACTGTGTGCGTATTTACTGTGCGCGTATTCACTGTGAGCGTATTCACTGTGAGCGTATTCACTGTGTGCGTATTCACTGTGTGCGTATTTACTGTGTGCGTATTTACTGTGTGCGTATTTACTGTGTGCGTCTTTACTGTGTGCGTCTTTACTGTGTGCGTATTTACTGTGTGTGTAAATACTGTGTGCGTTTTTACTGTGTGCGTAGTTACTGTGTGCGTCATTACTGTGTGCGTAATTACTGTGTGCGTAATTACTGTGTGCGTAGTTACTGTGTGCGTAAATACTGTGTGCGTATTTACTGTGTGCGTATTTACTGTGTGCGTATTTACTGTGTGCGTCTTTACTGTGTGCGTATTTACTGTTTGCGTATTTGCTGTGTGCGTATTTACTGTGTGCGTATTTACTGTGTGCGTGTTTACTGTGTGCGTATTTACTGTGTGCGTATTTACTGAGTGCGTATTTACTGTGTGCGTATTTACTGTGTGCGTATTTACTGTGTATGAATTTACTGTGTGTGTATTTACTGTGTGAGTATTTACTGTGTGTGTATTTACTGTGTGCGTATTTACTGTGTGCGTATTTACTGTGTGCGTAAATACTGTGTGCGTATTTACTGTGTGCGTATTTACTGTGTGCGTATTTACTGTGTGCGTATTTACTGTGTGCGTATTTGCTGTGTGCGTATTTACTGTGTGCGTATTTACTGTGTGCGTATTCACTGTGTGCGTATTTACTGTGTGCGTATTTACTGTGTGCGTGTTTACTGTGTGCATCTTTACTGTGTGCGTCTTTACTGTGTGCGTATTTACTGTGTGCGTATTTACTGTGTGCGATTTTTCCGGGTGCGTATTTACTGTGTGCGTCATTACTGTGTGCAACTCTACTGTGTGCGTAATTACTGTGTGCGTATTTACTGTGTGCGTCATTACTGTGTGCGTATTTACTGTGTGCGTATTTACTGTGTGCGTATTTACTGTGTGCGTATTTACTGTGTGCGTATTTACTGTGTGCGTATTTACTGTGTGCGTATTTACTGTGTGCGTATTCACTGTGTGCGTATTTACTGTGTGCGTATCTACTGTGAGCGTATTCACTGTGAGCGTATTCACTGTGTGCGTATTCACTGTGTGCGTATTTACTGTGTGCGTATTTACTGTGTGCGTATTTACTGTGTGCGTCTTTACTGTGTGCGTCTTTACTGTGTGCGTATTTACTGTGTGCGTATTTACTGTGTGCGTGTTTACTGTGTGCATCTTTACTGTGTGCGTCTTTACTGTGTGCGTATTTACTGTGTGCGTATTTACTGTGTGCGATTTTTCCGGGTGCGTATTTACTGTGTGCGTCACTACTGTGTGCGTATTTACTGTGTGCGTATTTACTGTGTGCGTATTTACTGTGTGCGTATTTACTGTGTGCGTATTTACTGTGTGCGTTTTTACTGTGTGCGTATTTACTGTGTGCGTATTTACTGTGTGCGTATTTACTGTGTGCGTATTTACTGTGTGCGTATTTACTGTGTGCGTATTTACTGTGTGCGTATTCACTGTGTGCGTATATACTGTGTGCGTATTTACTGTGTGCGTACTTACTGTGTGCCTACTTACTGTATGCGTACTTACTGTGTGCGTATTTACTGTGTGCGTATTTACTGTGTGCGTTTTTACTGTGTGCGTATTTACTGTGTGCGTACTTACTGTGTGCGTATTTACTGTGTGCGTATTTACTGTGTGCGTATTTACTGTGTGCGTATTTACTGTGTGCGTATTTACTGTGTGAGTATTTACTGTGTGCGTGTTTACTATGTGCGTGTTTACTGTGTGCGTGTTTACTGTGTGCGTATTTATTGTGTGCGTATTTACTGTGTGCGTATTTACTGTGTGCGTATTTACCGTGTGCGTATTTACTGTGTGCGTGTTTACTGTGTGTGTATTTACTGTGTGCGTATTTACTGTGCGCCTATTTACTGTGTGCGTATTTACTGTGTGCGTATTTACTGTGTGCGTATTTACTGTGTGCGTCATTACTGTGTGCGTATTTACTGTGTGCGTAATTACTGTGTGCGTATTTACTGTGTGCGAAATTACTGTGTGCGTATTAACTGTGTGCGTATTTACTGTGCGCGTATTTACTGTGTGCGTATTTACTGTGTGCGTATTTACTGTGTGCGTATTTACTGTGTGCGTGTTTACTGTGTGCGTATTTACTGTGTGCGTGTATATTGTGTGCGTCTTTACTGTTTGCGTATTTACTGTGTGCGTATTTACTGTGTGCGTATTTACTGTGTGCGTGTTTACTGTGTGCGTATTTACTGTGTGCGTATTTACTGAGTGCGTATTTACTGTGTGCGTATTTACTGTGTGCGTATTTACTGTTTGTGAATTTACTGTGTGTGTATTTACTGTGTGTGTGTTTACTGTGTGTGTATTTACTGTGTGTGTATTTACTGTGTGCGTATTTACTGTGTGCGTAAATACTGTGTGCGTATTTAC
Organism: Cryptosula pallasiana; assembly: GCA_945261195.1. Lineage (NCBI taxonomy): Eukaryota > Metazoa > Bryozoa > Gymnolaemata > Cheilostomatida > Cryptosulidae > Cryptosula > Cryptosula pallasiana. Next base: position 46,008,637 of record OX183130.1, read on the forward strand.
TGTGTGCGTATTTACTGTGTGCATATTTACTGTGTGCGTATTTACTGTGTGCGTATTTACTGTGTGCGTATTTACTGTGTGCATATTTACTGTGTGCGTATTTACTGTGTGCGTATTTACTGTGTGCGTATTTACTGTGTGAGTACTTACTGTGTGCGTATTTAGTGTGTGCGTATTCACTGTGTGCGTATTTACTGTGTGCGTATTTACTGTGTGCGTACTTACTGTGTGCGTACTTACTGTATGCGTACTTACTGTGTGCGTATTTACTGTGTGCGTATTTACTGTGTGCGTATTTACTGTGTGCGTCTTTACTGTGTGCGTGTTTACTGTGTGCGTATTTACTGTGTGCGTGTTTACTGTGTGCGTGTTTACTGTGTGCGTGTTTACCGTGTGCGTATTTACCGTGTGCGTGTTTACCGTGTGCGTATTTACCGTGTGCGTATTTACCGTGTGCGTTATTACCGTGTGCTTATTTACTGTTTGCGTATTTACCGTGTGCTTATTTACTGTGTGCGTATTTACTGTGTGCGTATTAACTCTGTGCGTATTTACTGTGTGCGTATTTAGTGTGTGCGTATTTACTGTGTGCGTATTTACTGTGTGCGTAATCACTGTGTGCGTATTTACTGTGTGCGTATTTACTGTGTGCGTATTTACTGTGTGCGTCTTTACTGTGTGCGTCTTTACTGTGTGCGTATTTACTGTGTGTGTAATTACTGTGTGCGTTTTTACTGTGTGCGTATTTACTGTGTGCGTCATTACTGTGTGCGTATTTACTGTGTGCGTAACTACTGTGTGCGTATTTACTGTGTGCGTAATTACTGTGTGCGTATTTACCGTGTGCGTAATTACTGTGTGCGTATTTACTGTGTGCATATTTACTGTGTGCGTATTTACTGTGTGCTTGTTTACTGTGTGCGTGTTTACTGTGTGCGTATTTACTGTGTGCGTATTTATTGTGTGCGTATTTACTGTGTGCGTATTTACGGTGTGCGTATTTACCGTGAGCGTATTTACCGTGTGCGTATTTACCGTGTGCGTATTTACCGTGTGCGTATTTACTAAGTGCGTATTTACTGTGTGCGTATTTACTGTGTGCGTATATACTGTGTGCGTATTTACTGTGTGCGTTTTTACTGTGTGCGTACTTACTGTGTGCGTATTTACTGTGTGCGTACTTACTGTGTGCGTATTTACTGTGTGCGTATTTACTGTGTGCGTATTTACTGTGTGCGTATTTACTGTGTGCATATTTACTGTGTGCGTATTTAGTGTGTGCGTATTTACTGTGTGCGTATTTACTGTGTGCGTATTCACTGTGTGCGTGTTTACTGTGTGCGTATTTACTGTGTGCGTATTTACTGTGTGCGTATTTACTGTGTGCGTATTTACTGAGTGCGTATTCACTGTGTGCGTATATACTGTGTGCGTATTTACTGTGTGCGTACTTACTGTGTGCGTACTTACTGTATGCGTACTTACTGTGTGCGTATTTACTGTGTGCGTATTTACTGTGTGCGTATTTACTGTGTGCGTATTTACTGTGTGCGTATTTACTGTGTGCGTAGTTATTGTGTGCGTATTTACTGTGTGCGTATTTACGGTGTGCGTATTTACTGTGTGCGTATTTACTGTGTGCGTATTCACTGTGTGCGTATATACTGTGTGCGTATTTACTGTGTGCGTATTCACTGTGTGCGTATATACTGTGTGCGTATTTACTGTGTGCGTACTTACTGTGTGCGTACTTACTGTATGCGTACTTACTGTGTGCGTATTTACTGTGTGCGTATTTACTGTGTGCGTTTTTACTGTGTGCGTATTTACTGTGTGCGTATTCACTGTGTGCGTATTTACTGTGTGCGTATTTACTATGTGCGTATTTACTGTGTGCGTATTTACTGTGTGCGTATTCACTGTGTGCGTATATACTGTGTGCGTATTTACTGTGTGCAAACTTACTGTGTGCGTACTTACTGTATGCGTACTTACTGTGTGCGTATTTACTGTGTGCGTACTTACTGTGTGCATTTTTACTGTGTGCGTATTTACTGTGTGCGTATTTACTGTGTGCGTATTTACTGTGTGCGTATTTACTGTGTGCGTATTTACTGTGTGCGTATTTACTGTGTGAGTATTTACTGTGTGCATGTTTACCATGTGCGTGTTTATTGTGTGCGTGTTTACTGTGTGCGTATTTATTGTGTGCGTATTTACTGTGTGCGTATTTACCGTGTGCGTATTTACCGTGTGCGTATTTACTGTGTGCGTGTTTACTGTGTGTGTATTTACTGTGTGCGTATTTACTGTGTGCTTATTTACTGTGTGCGTATTTACTGTGTGCGTATTTACTGTGTGCGTATTTACTGTGTGCGTATTTACTGTGTGCGTATTTACTGTGTGCGTATTTACTGTGCGCTTATTTACTGTGTGCGTATTTACTGTGAGCGTATTTACTGTGTGCGTATTTACTGTGTGCGTATTTATTGTGTGCGTATTTACTGTGTGCGTATTTACGGTGTGCGTATTTACCGTTTGCGTATTTACCGTGTGCGTATTTACCGTGTGCGTATTTACCGTGTGCGTATTTACTAAGTGCGTATTTACTGTGTGCGTATTTACTCTGTGCGTATTTACTCTGTGCATCTTTACTGTGTGCGTGTTTACTGTGTGCGTATTTACGGTGTGCGTATTTACTGTGTGCGTGTTTACTGTGTGCGTGTTTACTGTGTGCGTCTTTACTGTGTGCGTATTTACTGTGTGCGTATTTACTGTGTGCGTTTTTACTGTGTGCGTATTTACTGTGTGCGTTTTTACTGTGTGCGTATTTACTGTGTGCGTATTTACTGTGTGCGTATTTACTGTGTGCGTATTAAGTGTGTGCGTATTTACTGTGTGCGTATTTACTGTGTGCGTTTTTACCGTGTGCGTATTTTCCGTGTGCGTATTTACCGTGTGCGTATTTACCGTGTGCTTATTTACTGTTTGCGTATTTACTGTGTGCGTATTTACTGTGTGCGTATTTACTGTGTGCGTATTTACTGTGTGCGTATTTACTGTGTGCGTATTTACTGTGTGCGTATTTACTGTGAGCGTATTCACTGTGAGCGTATTCACTGTGTGCGTATTCACTGTGTGCGTATTTACTGTGTGCGTATTTACTGTGTGCGTATTTACTGTGTGCGTCTTTACTGTGTGCGTCTTTACTGTGTGCGTATTTACTGTGTGTGTAATTACTGTGTGCGTTTTTACTGTGTGCGTATTTACTGTGTGCGTCATTACTGTGTGCGTATTTACTGTGTGCGTAATTACTGTGTGCGTAGTTACTGTGTGCGTAAATACTGTGTGCGTATTTACTGTGTGCGTATTTACTGTGTGCGTATTTACTGTGTGCGTATTTACTGTGTGCGTATTTACTGTTTGCGTGTTTGCTGTGTGCGTATTTACTGTGTGCGTATTTACTGTGTGCGTGTTTACTGTGTGCGTATTTACTGTGTGCGTATTTACTGAGTGCGTATTTACTGTGTGCGTATTTACTGTGTGCGTATTTACTGTGTGTGAGTTTACTGTGTGTGTATTTACTGTGTGTGTATTTACTGTGTGTGTATTTACTGTGTGTGTATTTACTGTGTGCGTATTTACTGTGTGCGTAAATACTGTGTGCGTATTTACTGTGTGCGTATTTACTGTGTGCGTATTTACTGTGTGCGTATTTACTGTGTGCGTATTTACTGTCTGCGTATTTACTGTGTGCGTATGTACTGTGTGTGTCTTCACTGTGTGCGTATTTACTGTGTGCGTATTTACTGTGTGCGTATTTACTGTGTGCGTGTTTACTGTGTGCGTATTCACTGTGTGCGTATATACTGTGTGCGTATTTACTGTGTGCGTACTTACTGTGTGCGTACTTACTGTATGCGTACTTACTGTGTGCGTATTTACTGTGTGCGTATTTACTGTGTGCGTATTTACTGTGTGCGTATTTACTGTGTGCGTATTTACTGTGTGCGTATTTATTGTGTGCGTATTTACTGTGTGCGTATTTACGGTGTGCGTATTTACCGTGTGCGTATTTACCGTGTGCGTATTTACCGTGTGCGTATTTACCGTGTGCGTATTTACTAAGTGCGTATTTACTGTGTGCGTATTTACTGTGTGCGTATTTACTGTGTGCATCTTTACTGTGTGCGTGTTTACTGTGTGCGTATTTTCTGTGTGCGTATTTACTGTGTGCGTGTTTACTGTGTGCGTGTTTACTGGTGCGTATTTATCGTGTGCGTATTTACCGTGTGCGTATTTACCGTGTGCGTATTTACCGTGTGCGTTTTTACCGTGTGCTTATTTACTGTTTGCGTATTTACCGTGTGCGTATTTACCGTGTGCGTATTTACTGTGTGCGTATTTACTGTGTGCGTATTAACTGTGTGCGTATTTACTGTGTGCGTTTTTACTGTTTGCGTATATACTGTGTGCGTAATTACTGTGTGCGTATTTACTGTGTGCGTATTTACTGTGTGCGTATTTACTGTGTGCGTATTTACTGTGTGCGTATTTACTGTGAGCGTATTCACTGAGAGCGTATTGACTGTGTGCGTATTCACTGTGTGCGTATTTACTGTGTGCGTATTTACTGTGTGCGTATTTACTGTGTGCGTCTTTACTGTGTGCGTCTTTACTGTGTGCGTATTTACTGTGTGCGTGATTACTGTGTGCGTGTTTACTGTGTGCATCTTTACTGTGTGCGTCTTTACTGTGTGCGTATTTACTGTGTGCGTATTTACTGTGTGCGATTTTTCCGGGTGCGTATTTACTGTGTGCGTCATTACTGTGTGCAATTTTACTGTGTGCGTAATTACTGTGTGCGTATTTACTGTGTGCGTCATTACTGTGTGCGTATTTACTGTGTGCGTATTTACTGTGTGCGTATTTACTGTGTGCGTATTTACTGTGTGCGTATTTACTGTGTGCGTATTTACTGTGTGCGTATTCACTGTGTGCGTATATACTGTGTGCGTATTTACTGTGTGCGTACTTACTGTGTGCGTACTTACTGTATGCGTACTTACTGTGTGCGTATTTACTGTGTGCGTATTTACTGTGTGCGTTTTACTGTGTGCGTATTTACTGTGTGCGTATTTACTGTGTGCGTATTTACTGTGTGCGTATTTACTGTGTGCGTATTTACTGTGTGCGTATTTACTGTGTGCGTATTTACTGTGTGAGTATTTACTGTGTGCGTGTTTACTATGTGCGTGTTTACTGTGTGCGTGTTTACTGTGTGCGTATTTATTGTGTGCGTATTTACTGTGTGCGTATTTACTGTGTGCGTATTTACCGTGTGCGTATTTACTGTGTGCGTGTTTACTGTGTGTGTATTTACTGTGTGCGTATTTACTGTGTGCCTATTTACTGTGTGCGTATTTACTGTGTGCGTAGTTACTGTGTGCGTATTTACTGTGTGCGTATTTACTGTGTGCGTATTTACTGTGTGCGTACTTACTGTGTGCGTATTTACTGTGTGCGTATTTACTGTGTGCGTATTTACTGTGTGCGTATTTACTGTGTGCGTATTTATTGTGTGCGTATTTACTGTGTGCGTGTTTACGGTGTGCGTATTTACCGTGTGCGTATTTACCGTGTGCGTATTTACCGTGTGCGTATTTGCCGTGTGCGTATTTACTAAGTGCGTATTTACTGTGTGCGTATTTACTGTGTGCGTATTTACTCTGTGCATCTTTACTGTGTGCGTGTTTACTGTGTGCGTATTTACTGTGTGCGTATTTACTGTGCGCGTGTTTACTGTGTGCGTGTTTACTGTGTGCGTGTTTACTGTGTGCGTATTTACTGTGTGCGTATTTACTGTGTGCGTATTTACTGTGTGCGTTTTTACTGTGTGCGTATTTACTGTGTGAGTATTTACTGTGTGTGTAATTACTGTGTGCGTTTTTACTGTGTGCGTATTTACTGTGTGCGTCATTACTGTGTGCGTATTTACTGTGTGCGTAATTACTGTGTGCGTATTGTGGGAGATTTGTGTGATAGGTAGTGTTAACCCCCCCCAAACCCCCCCCCCCTTACACCCCTGGTGACCTTAGTCATAAGTCGTTATCCCCCCAGAACTTTACCCCCCCGGAGATTCTCTGAATCCCCTGAAAAATGGCTATCTATTGTCCCCAAACCCTATCCCCTTATATATAGTAAAATTAGCTACCCCGAACTGACCCCGAACCTACCCCGACCCCGACCCGGGATCCAACCATGTTGATTCAGATAGCCTGAGGTCTCCTGAACGCGATGCAGCAATCAGAATCCAAATCGGAGCGTTCCTTCTCCCAGGATCACAGGATAGGATACGGTCTACCCTTATAAGGACTGGAAGGTTACCAGCTACCAAAAAGAGCGGCAATAAGTGCCCAGGGCAAAACACCATGTGCTTGCTACCTGATTGGACTATTTATTGTTATGATTATGTATTATATGTTACCATTGGCAATTGCCTTGTACTCTGTATTATGATTTGTGGTGCCTAATAAGGTAACGAAGTGGTACCTTTTTCTCTATAAATAGAGCTGCTGTGCCTTGGGCAGGCAGTTGTTGTAAAGTTGTTGAAGTTTAAGTACCCTTTTACTTGTGAATAATAAAGCATCTATTCTGATAAACACCTTTCTACTACGTTTGAGTCGAGGACTCGTGAGTTGCTAACGTCGTTGGAGATAGAGAGAAAGGAGCGGAAGAGAGAGAGGTAGAGAATCCGTTGTGTAGCTAATAGAAGAGGCAAATCTATTACATTGGTGGCAGCGGTGGGATTTCTGAAGAACAAGGACAACGGATAGAGAGAAGGTAAGAAGTAAGAAGATATAGATAGAAAAGGTGAGAAGATAAGAGAGAGAAAGAAGAAAGAAAATAAAGCAGAAGAAATAGCTAGGAACTACACCAAGCCTGTTCACCCTGCTTACCGCCATCTTCCCCTCACCCCGAAGTTATACAGACCCTGTATCGCTCCCCTTCCCCCTACCCCGAAGTTATACCAAACCCTATATCACTCCCCTTCCCCCTTACCCCGAAGTTACCTTGACCCTGTATACTGCCATTCCCCCTCTACCCCGAAGCTACCCCGATTCGGGATCCACCCAACCCCGAAGTTACCTTGACCCTGTATACTGCCATTCCCCCTCTACCCCGAAGCTACCCCGATTCGGGATCCACCCAACCCCGAAGCTACCCCGATTCGGGATCCACGGAATACTGATTTCTGTTACAAGCAATCATTTTATATCCCATAACTCGCCAATCAACAATGGCCACTCAGAGAGCAAGAAGCGCTGGCCGAAATCCCGTTGTAGTTCAACCAACGGTAGCCTTGGATGAGTTGACAGATGCCCTACAAAGATTGGTACAACCCCCCCAAAGACACAACCCAACCCCCTTCAAACCCCCCAAATACGATGGCACGGCCGATGTGGAATATTTTATCACTCGATTTACTGAAGTAGCCGATGCAAATGATTGGGGCCAAGCTACTGCCTTACTACACTTACGAGAGGCACTGAGAGACGACGCCCTTGAGTGTGGCCGCCCTCCCCATGTAGAAGGTATCTTTGCTGTCCTACGTGCACGGTTTGGACTTACCCCCAAAGAGGCCCAAGCCCAGTTGATTACCCTGCGTCGTTCCCCCAAAACATCGTTGCAACAACACGCGAATGAAGTTGAAAAACTGGTCCGTGTTGCTTATGATGACCTGCCCCCCCGAAGGGTTGACCGAATGGTACTGGAAACCTTTGCTAGCACGATAGGCAATGCGTACCTTCAACGACATTTATTAGCCGTACAACCCCACACTGTTGAGGAAGCAGTCAGAGCAGGCAGTGAATTTCTCCAAATCAAGACAGGATTTGAAGACAAACCTTCCCGAGTCAGAGTAGTGGAGGAGGAAGACGACATGTTAGAACCACCCAGTGACAGAACCCCAGCCAACCCCCTGCTCAGTCAAGTCCACCAGACAGCTACCCCGTCCCCAGACATCCTTGCTGTTCTGATGCAAAACATGCAGTTGCTCACCGACGCCATCAAGCTCCAGTCGGCAGAACTCCAGAAACTGAAGCAGCAACCAACCCCCCCACTGGCCATCCCCCACCCCTCCTACCCCCCCGTCACACCTACCCCCCTCAGTGTTGGGGGTGTGGCGCCATTGGTCACTTACAGAGGAGTTGTCCTACTAAACCCTGGCTGTCTCCTACCCCCCTTCCTAACCAACCGTCAAAAAACGGGCGCCGCCCGCAGTAGGGAGACCGGTTCCTAACTGCCCCCGGGCCCCTCGGAATTATAGGAAGGCAATCGAAAGGCTAGAGCGACATAACCCTGTGACTCAGGTACCCCCTCCCCGTCCAGAGAGACGGTATCCTGTGCCAACCCCAGAGCCCTGGCAGCTACCTACTGCCAACCGGTATGCGCCATTACAAGAGCTGGAAGATACAGACTACTACCCGTCTGCCCCGCCTGTCTGGGATAACAACCAAGCATATCACCCCCCGGCCCCCCTGTGTGCTGACCTTCCCCGCCCGTCTCGTCAGCAACACCCCGTTAGCCATGGACACAAATTATATTACCCGTCTGAACCAGCTCAATCTCTGAGCCGAGGGATTCACCCCAAAAGCCCCCCTGTTCCCCCAACCCAAATACGCCCCTCCCGCCCTCGGGAGAGACAACCCCCTACCCCCCGACCATCAGCCGTCAGACCCACTGACGTTCTTTACTCCCCGCCAGAACGCCCCTACAAGGCAAGTTATTTCTTGCCCGGTCGAATTGAAGGCAAGCCGGTGTCTATACTCATTGATACCGGATGTACCACCAATCTGCTATCGCAGCACCTGTTTAACCGGCTGTCTCCTACCACCCGGGATGCCCTTCAAGAGAGCGACACCCACGGCATTTTGGCGGACGGATCCCATATTCCCTTCTTTGGTACCCTACATCTGCCCCTTCGACTGCGAGACATAAAGACGGATGCTACATTCGTAGTCGGACAGATTAACGAGGACGCCATCTTAGGCATGCCCTTTCTTACTGCCCACCAGTGTCACATGAAATTTGATCGTTCGGTCATTGAAATAGATGGCCAAGAACTTCCATGCACTGACCAACAGGGACGAATGCTCTCCACCTCTGTCCAAGTCATAAGAGACACTCACATCCCCCCGAATACCGAGGCTACGGTACTTTGTAAAGTTACCAACCCCTCACACCTCCCCCTCGGTATAGTAGAAGGTACCCCGGACTCCCCGCCCCTCGCCGCCAGTCTCAACTCCCCTGATACCAAACACCACCTGCTCGTTAGATGCCTTAACCCCACTAGTCAGCCGTTACATTTGAAAGCGGGAAAGACTATAGGCCGGTACACAGGTGTACAGGCCAGTGACATAGAGTTGCCATTGACGGAGAAACCCCCTACTTCTATTCCCCCCACTTTCCTTCCCTCTCCCGTCCCCGAGCACTTGCAGGCACTATATACCCAAGCCCTGGACAACTGCCACACCCCCAGTGAAGCTTTCCAACTGGCCCAGCTCTTACACTCCTACGAGGAGGTGTTCAGTAGAGGAGATCACGACATGGGTCGTACCGACCTTGTGGCACATAGCATCCCCCTGAAGCCCGGAGCCCAGCCTATAAGACAACACCCCCACAGATTAGGACCCCACAAAGAGCGAGAAGCCGAGGAGCAGGTGTCCAAACTGCTAGAGAGAGGGTTGATCGAACCCAGCAATGGTGCCTGGAGTTCTCCCGTGGTACTCGTCAAAAAGAAAGACGGATCGTGGAGGTTTTGCATAGACTATAGGCGGTTGAATGCAGTTACCCAACAAGACGCCTACCCCCTGCCCCGTATAGATGAGAGCCTGGACGCTTTGTCGGGTAGCCGCTATTTCAGCACCCTAGACCTAGTGAGCGGATACTGGCAGGTCCCCCTGGACGCGGATGCTAGCGACAAATCCGCTTTCTCCACCCGTTCCGGCCTGTATAAATGGAAAGTCCTCCCCTTCGGATTAACTTCCGCACCCGCCACTTTCCAGAGACTCATGGAGAGGGTGCTACACGGCCTTCACTGGAAATCACTCCTCCTGTACTTAGATGACATCATCGTCATAGGCCCCGATTTCCCCACCCATCTCCACCGACTGTCCGAAGTGCTCCAGCGTCTCCAAGCGGCTGGTTTAAAACTAAAGCCCAGCAAGTGTGAGCTGCTCCAATCTCAAGTCCGCTACCTAGGCCACGTTGTTAGCGAGCGAGGTGTCTCCACTGATCCAGAAAAGATTGCTGCAGTACGTGATTGGCCCCCCCCTACTTGTCTTAAAGAACTACAAGCGTTCCTAGGAACTGTAGGTTATTACCGCCAGTACCTCCCACGGTTCTCTACCGTAGCCAAGCCCCTGACCAGACTCACTTGTAAAGATACCCCCTGGGAGTGGGCCCAACCTCAGGCAGAAGCGTTTGTGTTGCTCAAAGCAGGACTGGTCTCCGCCCCCATTCTAGGCTACCCCGATGCCAACAGTCCCTATATCCTAGACACCGACGCCAGTGACGACGGTGTCGGCGCCGTCCTGTCCCAGATCCAGAACAATGAAGAACGGGTGATAGCGTACTACAGTAAAACGCTGAGCCCCCCAGAGCGAAACTACTGTGTCACTCACAAGGAGTTGTTAGCCGTAGTTAAGGCGGTGAAACACTTCAAGCCCTATCTCTACGGACAAACCTTTAGAGTCCGTACCGACCATGCCTCCCTCATGTGGCTCTGCAAGCGAAAGGAACCTTCGAGCCAAGTAGCCAGATGGCTGGAAGCCCTCTCAGAGTTTAAGTTCACCATAGAACACCGCAGTGGACATTTGCACGGGAACGCCGACGGACTGAGTAGGCGTTGCCCCTCTGATTGTAAACAGTGTACCCACATTGAGAGTAGAGATGGTGGCCCCACCAAAGACGAGGTGATACAGACCTTCCCAAACCCCTCCCCTACCCCCCTTGCCCAGCCCTTGTCTACTCCCTCCCCTCCCTCAGACCCCCGGGTAGTTGCCATTGCCCGTCCACGTCCACCACCCCCTGATACAGATCTGATGGAAGCTCAAAAGACCGGCCGTCACCCCGTAGCTGTCGTGTATGAAGCTATCCAAAATAATACCCCCGTAGACCCCCAACAGCTTGAGCTCGGCAGCAATGAGTTGCGCCAATTGGAGAAGAGGAGACATTCCATGCAAATCCGCCCGGATGGTGTACTGGAGATACACCATGCCGGCCAAACCCGGTCTCACTGGTGCGCCGTGTGCCCCCCCAGTCTGCGTGGAAAAGTCGTGTGGGAGACCCACGTCATGGCCCACCAAGGTATTCAACGAACACTCAAGAGGTTGAATCTCACCTGGTACTGGCCCGGCATGACAGCCGATGTACGGCGAGCGGTCAATAGCTGCGAGACGTGCCAGCGTGCTAAACATGGGGGTACCAGACCCAACCCCGCACGACAACGCATGTATGCTGGCCGGCCTTGGCAAAAACTAGCGGTAGATCTAGTTGGTCCCCTTCCTGAGACCCAGCGTGGTAACAAGTGGATTTTGGTCTTAACGGATCATTTTACCCGCTGGCAGGACGCCCTCCCCCTCCCAGACGCTACAGCCCCAGTAGTGGCCACCGCCCTAGACGAGCATGTGTTTAGCTATTTCGGTTTACCCGAACAAATGCATACCGATCAGGGAGCCCAATTTGAGTCCAGCCTGATGCGGGAACTCTGTACCATTTGGAGGGTGGCCAAAACCCGCACTACCCCCTATCACCCTCAGGCCAATGGAGTTGTGGAGCGGAATAATAGAGTCCTCGGAGACGCCTTACGTTCTCTCCTCCTGAAGAGACGCCCTGAAGAATGGGACCTGGTCCTCCCCCAAATCATGAGAGCTTTTCGTGCTACCCCCCACTCTACTACTGGTGAAACGCCCAACTTCCTTATGATGGGTAGAGAGTTGCGCCTCCCTGACCAACTGACCTACCACCCCCCTTTGCTAGAGTGCGTACCAGTGCACGAATATGCCCGAGCCCTGCAGGAGAGACTAGAGGATGTCCATGAGGCACTGAGAATGGAACAAAAGCAAACTAGGGGAGACGACGGAGAGGAGCCATCGTTATTCCGACCAGGAGATGAAGTTTGGCTAGAGAACAAGAGGCGAAGGAAGGGAGAGAGCCCCAAACTCCAACCCAAGTTCGTTGGGCCCTATATCATCCAAGAGGCCTACAGCAACCACACCTACTTAATCGACCGACATGGACAACGTTCGGTACAAAATGGTAGCCGCCTCAAACCCTATAAAGCTTGCCTTGAGCCCTACGGCCAAGCTCCAGCAGCCATGGAGCCAGCTCGCCGTCCCAACATGCGTGGCGCAGCCCCCCGCAGGAGAAGAAGCCCCCCCCTCCCCTTCAAGACATTCCCCTACCCCTCCTAGAGCTCCCGATCCCACCACGCTTTCTCCCAGCATTGCCCTCCCCCCCACTTCCCCTACTAGAAGAACGTACACCCCCTCGCCTACAGCAACCCTTACCAGAGACCCCCCTCAACACCCCCAGCGAGTTTCGTACAAATCGGCCAAGAACTGGCCGAAATAGGAGCCAGACCCCGAATGTGGGAGTTACCCCCCCACCAGTCACACCACCCCCTGTCATAGCCCCTGCACCTACTGGTCGCCCTAGGCGTAATGTGGGACCACCCCAACGCTATGGAGAACCCTGGTGTCATCAAGTGACTGGCGAAAATGAGCAATTGTTCGAACAACAATACCAGGAAAAAATGAGGTTGATAGCCGAATTAACGGCTTTTACCGCAAAGACCGAGGTCCCAACACACCCATGCGTGGTCTTAAAAGAATTGCCAGAACCTCTTCTACCCACCCCCGAAACATCGGTATCCCCGCTTGAAACCCCGTGGCTGCAAGGTCGTTCAAATACACCCCCATTTTACCCCACTACACTGAGTCAGACCCCCCAAGAAGTAGGTCAAACTGCTAAGAAGCCAGACAGAGAGGAAAGTGCAATCCTTTTGCCAGCTGGATCTAGTACTGTGCAGCCCGCTTTCTCACTCCAGTTGTTAATAAATCAATTAAAAGAAATGGCAAAAATTAACGACCCGCTACCACTGCAGCTCGACGCTGGGAACGACCACCTGCTTCTCGAGGCCGACTTGGCAGAGTACCCACCCCCCTCCAGCATACAAGAAGATGGGTTACTAGGGTCCCCTATGACGGAGGTTCTACTACCAACCAACCCACCAGAAAGCATGGCAGTTAGTGACAGAGAGAGTGAGTTAGAGATCCACAACAATTGGGTTTTAAACAGTGCTACCGCATGCGATCCCTTAGCCTTAACTACCAGAGAATTATCACCCCCCCTTCCTACCCTAGAAGAGTTCCCTCCCCTCAACCCCTTCCCTAATCTAACTCCCCCCACCCCTACCACCTTAAAAACACCATCCCACTTCCGGCGCAGTTATAGCCAGTGTTTAAAAGACCCCCCCAAGTCACTCCACATTCCGAAAAGTGACCCCGAACCCATCCCGAATCACCCCGAGCCTACCCCGACCCAGAATAGGTTTGTACCCCTGAAGAAGACCACCCATCGTCCCCCTGCCTTGTCACCTAGGTCCCCACCCGAAAAGCTTCAGGAAAAAAGAACCGGCGGCCACCCCTCCCCCATTCCATGCAAGCTAGTACCACCCCCCACTCCTCCTCAGACCACCCCACCCTCTCCCCGTCCAAAAGACTCAAGTGACCACTCACTGTCAACCATATAATTATTCTCCAGTAAATACACTCTCTGGTCATGTACCACCGCTCAGCTATTCTTGTTTATATATATATATTTTAATTAGAGACTTCGTCGCTAATGAAGCGGAGTATGTGGGAGATTTGTGTGATAGGTAGTGTTAACCCCCCCAAACCCCCCCCCCCTTACACCCCTGGTGACCTTAGTCATAAGTCGTTATCCCCCCAGAACTTTACCCCCCCGGAGATTCTCCGAATCCCCTGAAAAATGGCTATCTATTGTCCCCAAACCCTATCCCCTTATATATAGTAAAATTAGCTACCCCGAACTGACCCCGAACCTACCCCGAACCTACCCCAACCCCGACCCGGGATCCAATCATGTTGATTCAAATAGCCTGAGGTCTCCTGAACGCGATGCAGCAATCAGAATCCAAATCGGAGCATTCCTTCTCCCAGGATCACAGGATAGGATACGGTCTACCCTTATAAGGACTGGAAGGTTACCAGCTACCAAAAAGAGCGGCAATAAGTGCCCAGGGCAAAACACCATGTGCTTGCTACCTGATTGGACTATTTATTGTTATGATTATGTATTATATGTTACCATTGGCAATTGCCTTGTACTCTGTATTATGATTTGTGGTGCCTAATAAGGTAACGAAGTGGTACCTTTTTCTCTATAAATAGAGCTGCTGTGCCTTGGGCAGGCAGTTGTTGTAAAGTTGTTGAAGTTTAAGTACCCTTTTACTTGTGAATAATAAAGCATCTATTCTGATAAACACATATCTACTACGTTTGAGTCGAGGACTCGTGAGTTGCTAACGTCGTTGGAGATAGATAGAAAGGAGTGGAAGAGAGAGAGGTAGAGAATCCGTTGTGTAGCTAATAGAAGAGGCAAATCTATTACAGTATTTACTGTGTGCGTATTTACTGTGTGCGTGTTTACTGTGTGCGTATTTACTGTGTGCGTATTTACTGTGTGCGTGTTTACTGTGTGCGTATTTACTGTGTGCGTGTTTAATGTGTGCGTATTTACTGTGTGCGTGTTTAATGTGTGCGTATTTACTGTGTGCGTATTAACTGTGTGCGTATTTACTGTGTGCGTATTTACTGTGTGCGTATTTACTGTGTGCGTATTTAATGTGTGCGTATTTACTGTGTGCGTGTTTACTGTGTGTGCATTTACTGTGTGTGAATTTACTGTGTGTGTATTTACTGTGTGTGTCCTTACTGTGTGTGTATTTACTGTGTGTGTATTTACTGTGTGCGTATTTACTGTGTGCGTAACTACTGTATGTGTATTTACTGTGTGCGTATTTACTGTGTGCGTATTTACTGTGTGCGTATTTACTGTGTGCGTATTTACTGTGTGAGTATTTACTGTGTGCGTATTTACTGTGTGCGTATTTACTGTGTGCGTATTTACTGTGTGCGTATTTACTGTGTGCGTATTTACTGTGTGCGTATTTGCTGTGTGCGTATTCACTGTGTGCGTATATACTGTGTGCATATTTACTGTGTGCGTACTTACTGTGTGCGTACTTACTGTATGCGTACTTACTGTGTGCGTATTTACTGTGTGCGTATTTACTGTGTGCGTATTTACTGTGTGCGTATTTACTGTCTGCGTATTTACTGTGTGCGTGTTTATTGTGTGCGTATTTACTGTGTGCGTATTTACGGTGTACGTATTTACCGTGTGCGTATTTACTAAGTGCGTATTTACTGTGTGCGTATTTACTGTGTGCGTATTTACTGTGTGCATATTTACTGTGTGCGTGTTTACTGTGTGCGTATTTACTGTGTGCGTGTTTACTGTGTGCGTGTTTACTGTGTGCGTATTTACTGTGTGCATATTTACTGTGTGCGTATTTACTGTGTGCGTATTTACTGTGTGCGTATTTAGTGTGTGCGTATTTACGGTGTACGTATTTACCGTGTGCGTATTTACTAAGTGCGTATTTACTGTGTGCATATTTACTGTGTGCGTATTTACTGTGTGCATGTTTACTGTGTGCGTGTTTACTGTGTGCTTATTTACTGTGTGCGTATTTACTGTGTGCGTGTTTACTGTGTGCGTGTTTACTGTGTGCGTATTTACTGTGTGCGTATTCACTGTGTGCGTATTTACTGTGTGCGTTTTTACTGTGTGCGTACTTACTGTGTGCGTATTTACTGTGTGCGTATTTACTGTGTGCGTATTTACTGTGTGCGTATTTACTGTGTGCGTATTTAGTGTGTGCGTATTTACTGTGTGCGTATTTACCGTGTGCATAATTACCGTGTGCGAATTTACCGTGTGCGTATTTACCGTGTGCGTATTTACCGTGTGCTTATTTACTGTTTGCGTATTTACCGTGTGCGTATTTACCGTGTGCGTCTTTACTGTGTGCGTATTTACTGCGTGCGTATTTACTGTGTGCGTATTTACTGTGTGCGTATTTATTGTGTGCGTATGTACTGTGTGCGTATTTACGGTGTGCGTATTTACCGTGTGCGTATTCACCGTGTGCGTATTTACCGTGTGCGTATTTACTGTGTGCGTATTTACTAAATGCGTATTTACTGTGTGCGTATTTACTGTGTGCGTATTTACTCTGTGCATCTTTACTGTGTGCGTGTTTACTGTGTGTGTATTTACTGTGTGCGTATTTACTGTGTGCGTGTTTACTGTGTGCGTGTTTACTGTGTGCGTATTTACTGTGTGCGTATTTACTGTGTGCGTATTTACTGTGTGCGTTTTTACTGTGTGCGTAGTTACTGTGTGCGTATTTACTGTGTGCGTATTTACTGTGTGCGTATTTACTGTGTGTGTATTTATTGTGTGCGTATTTAGTGTGTGCGTATTTACTGTGTGCGTATTTACTGTGTGCGTATCTACCGTGTGCGTATTTACCGTGTGCGTATTTACCGTGTGCGTGTTTACCGTGTGCTTATTTACCGTTTGCGTATTTACTGTGTGCGTATTTACCGTGTGCGTATTTACTGTGTGCGTATTTACTGTGTGCGTATCTACTGTGTGCGTATTTACTGTGTGCGTATTTACTGTGAGCGTATTAACTGTGAGCGTATTCACTGTGTGCGTATTCACTGTGTGCGTATTTACTGTGTGCGTATTTACTGTGTGCGTATTTACTGTGTGCGTCTTTACTGTGTGCGTCTTTGCTGTGTGCGTATTTACTGTGTGTGTAATTACTGTGTGCGTTTTTACTGTGTGCGTATTTACTGTGTGCGTCATTACTGTGTGCGTATTTACTGTGTGCGTAATTACTGTGTGCGTAGTTACTGTGTGCGTAATTACTGTGTGCGTATTTACTGTGTGCGTATTTACTGTGTGCGTATTTACTGTGTGCGTATTTACTGTGTGCGTGTTTACTGTGTGCGTATTTACTGTGTGCGTATTTACTGTGTGCGTGTTTACTGTGTGCGTATTTACTGTGTGCGTGTTTAATGTGTGCGTAGTTACTGTGTGCGTATTAACTGTGTGCGTATTTACTGTGTGCGTATTTACTGTGTGCGTATTTACTGTGTGCGTATTTAATGTGTGCGTATTTACTGTGTGCGTGTTTACTGTGTGTGCATTTACTGTGTGTGAATTTACTGTGTGTGTATTTACTGTGTGTGTCCTTACTGTGTGTGTATTTACTGTGTGTGTATTTACTGTGTGCGTATTTACTGTGTGCGTAACTACTGTATGTGTATTTACTGTGTGCGTATTTACTGTGTGCGTATTTACTGTGTGCGTATTTACTGTGTGCGTATTTACTGTGTGAGTATTTACTGTGTGCGTATTTACTGTGTGCGTATTTACTGTGTGCGTATTTACTGTGTGCGTATTTACTGTGTGCGTATTTACTGTGTGCGTATTTGCTGTGTGCGTATTCACTGTGTGCGTATATACTGTGTGCATATTTACTGTGTGCGTACTTACTGTGTGCGTACTTACTGTATGCGTACTTACTGTGTGCGTATTTACTGTGTGCGTATTTACTGTGTGCGTATTTACTGTGTGCGTATTTACTGTGTGCGTATTTACTGTGTGCGTGTTTATTGTGTGCGTATTTACTGTGTGCGTATTTACGGTGTACGTATTTACCGTGTGCGTATTTACTAACTGCGTATTTACTGTGTGCGTATTTACTGTGTGCGTATTTACTGTGTGCATATTTACTGTGTGCGTGTTTACTGTGTGCGTATTTACTGTGTGCGTGTTTACTGTGTGCGTGTTTACTGTGTGCGTATTTACTGTGTGCGTATTTACTGTGTGCGTATTTACTGTGTGCGTATTTAGTGTGTGCGTATTTACGGTGTACGTATTTACCGTGTGCGTATTTACTAAGTGCGTATTTACTGTGTGCATATTTACTGTGTGCGTATTTACTGTGTGCATGTTTACTGTGTGCGTGTTTACTGTGTGCTTATTTACTGTGTGCGTATTTACTGTGTGCGTGTTTACTGTGTGCGTGTTTACTGTGTGCGTATTTACTGTGTGCGTATTCACTGTGTGCGTATTTACTGTGTGCGTTTTTACTGTGTGCGTATTTACTGTGTGCGTATTTACTGTGTGCGTATTTACTGTGTGCGTATTTACTGTGTGCGTATTTACTGTGTGCGTATTTAGTGTGTGCGTATTTACTGTGTGCGTATTTACCGTGTGCATATTTACCGTGTGCGAATTTACCGTGTGCGTATTTACCGTGTGCGTATTTACCGTGTGCTTATTTACTGTTTGCGTATTTACCGTGTGCGTATTTACCGTGTGCGTATTTACTGTGTGTGTATTTACTGTGTGCGTATTTACTGTGTGCGTATTTACTGTGTGCAATTTTATTGTTTGCGTATCTACTGTGTGCGTATTTACTGTGTGCGTATTTACTGTGTGCGTATTTACTGCGTGCGTATTTACTGTGTGCGTATTTACTGTGTGCGTATTTTCTGTGTGCGTATTTACTGTGAGCGTATTCACTGTGAGCGTATTCACTGTGTGCGTATTCACTGTGTGCGTATTTACTGTGTGCGTATTTACCGTGTGCGTATTCACCGTGTGCGTATTTACCGTGTGCGTATTTACTGTGTGCGTATTTACTAAGTGCGTATTTACTGTGTGCGTAGTTACTGTGTGCGTATTTACTCTGTGCATCTTTACTGTGTGCGTGTTTACTGTGTGTGTATTTACTGTGTGCGTGTTTACTGTGTGCGTGTTTACTGTGTGCGTGTTTACTGTGTGCGTATTTACTGTGTGCGTATTTACTGTGTGCGTATTTACTGTGTGCGTTTTTACTGTGTGCGTAGTTACTGTGTGTGTATTTACTGTGTGCGTATTTACTGTGTGCGTATGTACTGTGTGTGTATTTATTGTGTGCGTATTTAGTGTGTGCGTATTTACTGTGTGCGTACTTACTGTGTGCGTATCTACCGTGTGCGTATTTACCATGTGCGTATTTACCGTGTGCGTGTTTACCGTGTGCTTATTTACCGTTTGCGTATTTACTGTGTGCGTATTTACCGTGTGCGTATTTACTGTGTGC
This sequence comes from Cryptosula pallasiana, assembly GCA_945261195.1. Lineage (NCBI taxonomy): Eukaryota > Metazoa > Bryozoa > Gymnolaemata > Cheilostomatida > Cryptosulidae > Cryptosula > Cryptosula pallasiana. The sequence goes on from OX183130.1 coordinate 46,027,955, forward strand.
GTATTTACTGTGTGCGTATCTACTGTGTGCGTATTTACTGTGTGCGTATTTACTGTGAGCGTATTAACTGTGTGCCTCATTACTGTGTGCGTATTTACTGTGTGCGTAATTACTGTGTGCGTAGTTACTGTGTGCGTAATTACTGTGTGCGTATTTACTGTGTGCGTATTTACTGTGTGCGTATTTACTGTGTGCATATTTACTGTGTGCGTGTTTACTGTGTGCGTATTTACTGTGTGCGTATTTACTGTGTGCGTATTTACTGTGTGCGTATTTACTGTGTGTGTATTTACTGTGTGTGAATTTACTGTGTGTGTATTTACTGTGTGTGTCCTTACTGTGTGTGTATTTACTGTGTGCGTGTTTACTGTGTGCGTATTTACTGTGTGCGTATTTACTGTGTGCGTGTTTACTGTGTGTGAATTTATTGTGTGTGTATTTACTGTGTGTGTCCTTACTGTGTGTGTATTTACTGTGTGTGTGTTTACTGTGTGCGTATTTACTGTGTGCGTAAATACTGTATGTGTATTTACTGTATGCGTACTTACTGTGTGCGTATTTACTGTGTGCGTATTTACTGTATGCGTACTTACTGTGTGCGTATTTACTGTGTGCGTATTTACTGTGTGCGTATTTACTGTGTGCGTACTTACTGTGTGCGTATTTACTGTGTGAGTATTTACTGTGTGCGTATTTACTGTGTGCGTATTTACTGTGTGCGTGTTTATTGTGTGCGTATTTACTGTGTGCGTATTTACGGTGTACGTATTTACCGTGTGCGTATTTACTAAGTGCGTATTTACTGTGTGAGTATTTACTGTGTGCGTATTTACTGTGTGCGTATTTACTGTGTGCGTATTTACTGTGTGCGTCTTTACTGTCTGTGTCTTTACTGTGTGCGTATTTACTGTGTGTGTAATTACTGTGTGCGTTTTTACTGTGTGCGTATTTACTGTGTGCGTATTTACCGTGTGCATAATTACCGTGTGCGAATTTACCGTGTGCGTATTTACCGTGTGCGTATTTACCGTGTGCTTATTTACTGTTTGCGTATTTACCGTGTGCGTATTTACCGTGTGCGTCTTTACTGTGTGCGTATTTACTGCGTGCGTATTTACTGTGTGCGTATTTACTGTGTGCGTATTTATTGTGTGCGTATGTACTGTGTGCGTATTTACGGTGTGCGTATTTACCGTGTGCGTATTCACCGTGTGCGTATTTACCGTGTGCGTATTTACTGTGTGCGTATTTACTAAATGCGTATTTACTGTGTGCGTATTTACTGTGTGCGTATTTACTCTGTGCATCTTTACTGTGTGCGTGTTTACTGTGTGTGTTTTTACTGTGTGCGTATTTACTGTGTGCGTGTTTACTGTGTGCGTGTTTACTGTGTGCGTATTTACTGTGTGCGTATTTACTGTGTGCGTATTTACTGTGTGCGTTTTTACTGTGTGCGTAGTTACTGTGTGCGTATTTACTGTGTGCGTATTTACTGTGTGCGTATTTACTGTGTGTGTATTTATTGTGTGCGTATTTAGTGTGTGCGTATTTACTGTGTGCGTATTTACTGTGTGCGTATCTACCGTGTGCGTATTTACCGTGTGCGTATTTACCGTGTGCGTGTTTACCGTGTGCTTATTTACCGTTTGCGTATTTACTGTGTGCGTATTTACCGTGTGCGTATTTACTGTGTGCGTATTTACTGTGTGCGTATCTACTGTGTGCGTATTTACTGTGTGCGTATTTACTGTGAGCGTATTAACTGTGAGCGTATTCACTGTGTGCGTATTCACTGTGTGCGTATTTACTGTGTGCGTATTTACTGTGTGCGTATTTACTGTGTGCGTCTTTACTGTGTGCGTCTTTGCTGTGTGCGTATTTACTGTGTGTGTAATTACTGTGTGCGTTTTTACTGTGTGCGTATTTACTGTGTGCGTCATTACTGTGTGCGTATTTACTGTGTGCGTAATTACTGTGTGCGTAGTTACTGTGTGCGTAATTACTGTGTGCGTATTTACTGTGTGCGTATTTACTGTGTGCGTATTTACTGTGTGCGTATTTACTGTGTGCGTGTTTACTGTGTGCGTATTTACTGTGTGCGTATTTACTGTGTGCGTGTTTACTGTGTGCGTATTTACTGTGTGCGTGTTTAATGTGTGCGTAGTTACTGTGTGCGTATTAACTGTGTGCGTATTTACTGTGTGCGTATTTACTGTGTGCGTATTTACTGTGTGCGTATTTAATGTGTGCGTATTTACTGTGTGCGTGTTTACTGTGTTTGCATTTACTGTGTGTGAATTTACTGTGTGTGTATTTACTGTGTGTGTCCTTACTGTGTGTGTATTTACTGTGTGTGTATTTACTGTGTGCGTATTTACTGTGTGCGTAACTACTGTATGTGTATTTACTGTGTGCGTATTTACTGTGTGCGTATTTACTGTGTGCGTATTTACTGTGTGCGTATTTACTGTGTGAGTATTTACTGTGTGCGTATTTACTGTGTGCGTATTTACTGTGTGCGTATTTACTGTGTGCGTATTTACTGTGTGCGTATTTACTGTGTGCGTATTTGCTGTGTGCGTATTCACTGTGTGCGTATATACTGTGTGCATATTTACTGTGTGCGTACTTACTGTGTGCGTACTTACTGTATGCGTACTTACTGTGTGCGTATTTACTGTGTGCGTATTTACTGTGTGCGTATTTACTGTGTGCGTATTTACTGTGTGCGTATTTACTGTGTGCGTGTTTATTGTGTGCGTATTTACTGTGTGCGTATTTACGGTGTACGTATTTACCGTGTGCGTATTTACTAACTGCGTATTTACTGTGTGCGTATTTACTGTGTGCGTATTTACTGTGTGCATATTTACTGTGTGCGTGTTTACTGTGTGCGTATTTACTGTGTGCGTGTTTACTGTGTGCGTGTTTACTGTGTGCGTATTTACTGTGTGCGTATTTACTGTGTGCGTATTTACTGTGTGCGTATTTAGTGTGTGCGTATTTACGGTGTACGTATTTACCGTGTGCGTATTTACTAAGTGCGTATTTACTGTGTGCATATTTACTGTGTGCGTATTTACTGTGTGCATGTTTACTGTGTGCGTGTTTACTGTGTGCTTATTTACTGTGTGCGTATTTACTGTGTGCGTGTTTACTGTGTGCGTGTTTACTGTGTGCGTATTTACTGTGTGCGTATTCACTGTGTGCGTATTTACTGTGTGCGTTTTTACTGTGTGCGTATTTACTGTGTGCGTATTTACTGTGTGCGTATTTACTGTGTGCGTATTTACTGTGTGCGTATTTACTGTGTGCGTATTTAGTGTGTGCGTATTTACTGTGTGCGTATTTACCGTGTGCATATTTACCGTGTGCGAATTTACCGTGTGCGTATTTACCGTGTGCGTATTTACCGTGTGCTTATTTACTGTTTGCGTATTTACCGTGTGCGTATTTACCGTGTGCGTATTTACTGTGTGTGTATTTACTGTGTGCGTATTTACTGTGTGCGTATTTACTGTGTGCAATTTTATTGTTTGCGTATCTACTGTGTGCGTATTTACTGTGTGCGTATTTACTGTGTGCGTATTTACTGTGTGCGTATTTACTGTGTGCGTATTTACTGTGTGCGTATTTTCTGTGTGCGTATTTACTGTGAGCGTATTCACTGTGAGCGTATTCACTGTGTGCGTATTCACTGTGTGCGTATTTACTGTGTGCGTATTTACCGTGTGCGTATTCACCGTGTGCGTATTTACCGTGTGCGTATTTACTGTGTGCGTATTTACTAAGTGCGTATTTACTGTGTGCGTAGTTACTGTGTGCGTATTTACTCTGTGCATCTTTACTGTGTGCGTGTTTACTGTGTGTGTATTTACTGTGTGCGTATTTACTGTGTGCGTGTTTACTGTGTGCGTGTTTACTGTGTGCGTATTTACTGTGTGCGTATTTACTGTGTGCGTATTTACTGTGTGCGTTTTTACTGTGTGCGTAGTTACTGTGTGTGTATTTACTGTGTGCGTATTTACTGTGTGCGTATGTACTGTGTGTGTATTTATTGTGTGCGTATTTAGTGTGTGCGTATTTACTGTGTGCGTACTTACTGTGTGCGTATCTACCGTGTGCGTATTTACCATGTGCGTATTTACCGTGTGCGTGTTTACCGTGTGCTTATTTACCGTTTGCGTATTTACTGTGTGCGTATTTACCGTGTGCGTATTTACTGTGTGCGTATTTACTGTGTGCGTATCTACTGTGTGCGTATTTACTGTGTGCGTATTTACTGTGAGCGTATTAACTGTGTGCCTCATTACTGTGTGCGTATTTACTGTGTGCGTAATTACTGTGTGCGTAGTTACTGTGTGCGTAATTACTGTGTGCGTATTTACTGTGTGCGTATTTACTGTGTGCGTATTTACTGTGTGCGTATTTACTGTGTGCGTGTTTACTGTGTGCGTATTTACTGTGTGCGTATTTACTGTGTGCGTATTTACTGTGTGCGTATTTACTGTGTGTGTATTTACTGTGTGTGAATTTACTGTGTGTGTATTTACTGTGTGTGTCCTTACTGTGTGTGTATTTACTGTGTGCGTGTTTACTGTGTGCGTATTTACTGTGTGCGTATTTACTGTGTGCGTGTTTACTGTGTGTGAATTTATTGTGTGTGTATTTACTGTGTGTGTCCTTACTGTGTGTGTATTTACTGTGTGTGTGTTTACTGTGTGCGTATTTACTGTGTGCGTAAATACTGTATGTGTATTTACTGTATGCGTACTTACTGTGTGCGTATTTACTGTGTGCGTATTTACTGTATGCGTACTTACTGTGTGCGTATTTACTGTGTGCGTATTTACTGTGTGCGTATTTACTGTGTGCGTACTTACTGTGTGCGTATTTACTGTGTGAGTATTTACTGTGTGCGTATTTACTGTGTGCGTATTTACTGTGTGCGTGTTTATTGTGTGCGTATTTACTGTGTGCGTATTTACGGTGTACGTATTTACCGTGTGCGTATTTACTAAGTGCGTATTTACTGTGTGAGTATTTACTGTGTGCGTATTTACTGTGTGCATATTTACTGTGTGCGTGTTTACTGTGTGCGTATTTACTGTGTGCGTATTTACTGTGTGCGTATTTACTGTGTGCGTCTTTACTGTCTGTGTCTTTACTGTGTGCGTATTTACTGTGTGTGTAATTACTGTGTGCGTTTTTACTGTGTGCGTATTTACTGCGTGCGTCATTACTGTGTGCGTATTTACTGTGTGCGTAATTACTCTGTGCGTATTTACTGTGTGCGTAATTACTGTGTGCGTATTTACTGTGTGCGTATTTACTGTGTGCGTATTTACTGTGTGCGTATTTACTGTGTGCGTTTTTACTCTGTGCGTATTTACTGTGTGCGTGTTTACTGTGTGCGTGTTTACTGTGTGCGTGTTTAAAGTGTGCGTATTTACTGTGTGCGTATTTACTGTGTGCGTATTTACTGTGTGCGTATTTACTGTGTGCGTATTTACTGTGTGCGTATTTACTGTGTGCGTATTTACTGAGTGCGTATTTACTGTGTGCGTATTTACTGTGTGCGTATTTACTGTGTGTGAATTTACTGTGTGTGTATTTACTGTGTGTGTATTTACTGTGTGTGTATTTACTGTGTGTGTATTCACTGTGTGCGTATTTACTGTGTGTGTGAATACTGTGTGCGTATTTACTGTGTGCGTATTTACTGTGTGCGTATTTACTGTGTGCGTAGTTACTGTGTGCGTATTTACTGTGTGCGTATTTACTGTGTGCGTATCTACTGTGTGCGTATTTACTGTGTGCGTATCTACTGTGTGCGTATTTACTGTGTTCGTATTTACTGTGTGCGTATTTACTGTGTGCGTATTTACTGTGTGCGTATTTACTGTGTGCGTATTTACTGTGTGCGTATTCACCGTGTGCGTACTTACCGTGTGCGTATTTACTGTGTGCGTCTTTACTGTGTGCGTATTTACTGTGTGCGTAATTACTGTGTGCTTATTTACTGTGTGCGTATTTACAGTGTGCGTATTTACTGTGTGCGTATTTACTGTGTGCGTATTTACTGTGTGGTATTTACTGTGTGCGTATTTACTGTGTGCGTATTTACTGTGTGCGTATTTACTGTGTGCGTATTTACTGTGTGCGTATTTACTGTGTGCGTATTTACTGTGTGCGTATTTACTGTGTGCGTAATTACTGTGTGCGTATTTACTGTGTGCGTATTTACTGTGTGCGTATTTACTGTGTGCGTCTTTACTGTGTGCGTATTTACTGCGTGCGTATTTACTGTGTGCGTATTTACTGTGTGCGTATTTATTGTGTGCGTATTTACTGTTTGCGTATTTACGGTGTGCGTATTTACCGTGTGCGTATTCACCGTGTTCGTATTTACCGTGTGCGTATTTACTGTGTGCGTATTTACTAAGTGCGTATTTACTGTGTGCGTATTTACTGTGTGCGTATTTACTCTGTGCATCTTTACTGTGTGCGTGTTTACTGTGTGTGTATTTACTGTGTGCGTATTTACTGTGTGCGTGTTTACTGTGTGCGTGTTTACTGTGTGCGTATTTACTGTGTGCGTATTTACTGTGTGCGTATTTACTGTGTGCGTTTTTACTGTGTGCGTAGTTACTGTGTGCGTATTTACTGTGTGCGTATTTACTGTGTGCGTATTTACTGTGTGTGTATTTATTGTGTGCGTATTTAGTGTGTGCGTATTTACTGTGTGCGTATTTACTGTGTGCGTATCTACCGTGTGCGTATTTACCGTGTGCGTATTTACCGTGTGCGTGTTTACCGTGTGCTTATTTACCGTTTGCGTCTTTACTGTGTGCGTATTTACCGTGTGCGTATTTACTGTGTGCGTATTTACTGTGTGCGTATCTACTGTGTGCGTATTTACTGTGTGCGTATTTACTGTGAGCGTATTAACTGTGAGCGTATTCACTGTGTGCGTATTCACTGTGTGCGTATTTACTGTGTGCGTATTTACTGTGTGCGTATTTACTGTGGGCGTCTTTACTGTGTGCGTCTTTACTGTGTGCGTATTTACTGTGTGCGTGTTTACTGTGTGCGTGTTTACTGTGTGCGTATTTACTGTGTGCGTATTTACTGTGTGCGTATTTACTGTGTGCGTTTTTACTGTGTGCGTAGTTACTGTGTGCGTATTTACTGTGTGCGTATTTACTGTGTGCGTATTTACTGTGTGTGTATTTATTGTGTGCGTATTTAGTGTGTGCGTATTTACTGTGTGCGTATTTACTGTGTGCGTATCTACCGTGTGCGTATTTACCGTGTGCGTATTTACCGTGTGCGTGTTTACCGTGTGCTTATTTACCGTTTGCGTCTTTACTGTGTGCGTATTTACCGTGTGCGTATTTACTGTGTGCGTATTTACTGTGTGCGTATCTACTGTGTGCGTATTTACTGTGTGCGTATTTACTGTGAGCGTATTAACTGTGAGCGTATTCACTGTGTGCGTATTCACTGTGTGCGTATTTACTGTGTGCGTATTTACTGTGTGCGTATTTACTGTGGGCGTCTTTACTGTGTGCGTCTTTACTGTGTGCGTATTTACTGTGTGTGTAATTACTGTGTGCGTTTTTACTGTGTGCGTATTTACTGTGTGCGTCATTACTGTGTGCGTATTTACTGTGTGCGTAATTACTGTGTGCGTAGTTACTGTGTGCGTAATTACTGTGTGCGTATTTACTGTGTGCGTATTTACTTTGTGCGTATTTACTGTGTGCGTATTTACTGTGTGCGTGTTTACTGTGTGCGTATTTACTGTGTGCGTATTTACTGTGTGCGTGTTTACTGTGTGCGTATTTACTGTGTGCGTGTTTAATGTGTGCGTAGTTACTGTGTGCGTATTAACTGTGTGCGTATTTACTGTGTGCGTATTTACTGTGTGCGTATTTACTGTGTGCGTATTTAATGTGTGCGTATTTACTGTGTGCGTGTTTACTGTGTGTGCATTTACTGTGTGTGAATTTACTGTGTGTGTATTTACTGTGTGTGTCCTTACTGTGTGTGTATTTACTGTGTGTGTATTTACTGTGTGCGTATTTACTGTGTGCGTAACTACTGTATGTGTATTTACTGTGTGCGTATTTACTGTGTGCGCATTTACTGTGTGCGTATTTACTGTGTGCTTATTTACTGTGTGAGTATTTACTGTGTGCGTATTTACTGTGTGCGTATTTACTGTGTGCGTATTTACTGTGTGCGTATTTACTGTGTGCGTATTTACTGTGTGCGTATTTGCTGTGTGCGTATTCACTGTGTGCGTATATACTGTGTGCATATTTACTGTGTGCGTACTTACTGTGTGCGTACTTACTGTATGCGTGCTTACTGTGTGCGTATTTACTGTGTGCGTATTTACTGTGTGCGTATTTACTGTGTGCGTATTTACTGTGTGCGTATTTACTGTGTGCGTATTTACTGTGTGCGTGTTTATTGTGTGCGTATTTACTGTGTGCGTATTTACGGTGTACGTATTTACCGTGTGCCTATTTACTAAGTGCGTATTTACTGTGTGCGTATTTACTGTGTGCGTATTTACTGTGTGCATATTTACTGTGTGCGTGTTTACTGTGTGCGTATTTACTGTGTGCGTGTTTACTGTGTGCGTGTTTACTGTGTGCGTATTTACTGTGTGCGTATTTACTGTGTGCGTATTTACTGTGTGCGTATTTACTGTGTGCGTATTTAGTGTGTGCGTATTTACGGTGTACGTATTTACCGTGTGCGTATTTACTAAGTGCGTATTTACTGTGTGCATATTTACTGTGTGCGTATTTACTGTGTGCATGTTTACTGTGTGCGTGTTTACTGTGTGCTTATTTACTGTGTGCGTATTTACTGTGTGCGTGTTTACTGTGTGCGTGTTTACTGTGTGCGTATTTACTGTGTGTGTATTCACTGTGTGCGTATTTACTGTGTGCGTTTTTACTGTGTACGTATTTACTGTGTGCGTATTTACTGTGTGCGTATTTACTGTGTGCGTATTTACTGTGTGCGTATTTACTGTGTGCGTATTTAGTGTGTGCGTATTTACTGTGTGCGTATTTACCGTGTGCATAATTACCGTGTGCGAATTTACCGTGTGCGTATTTACCGTGTGAGTATTTACCGTGTGCTTATTTACTGTTTGCGTATTTACCGTGTGCGTATTTACCGTGTGCGTATTTACTGTGTGTGTATTTACTGTGTGCGTATTTACTGTGTGCGTATTTACTGTGTGCGTTTTTATTGTTTGCGTATCTACTGTGTGCGTATTTACTGTGTGCGTATTTACTGTGTGCGTATTTACTGTGTGCGTATTTACTGTGTGCGTATTTACTGTGTGCGTATTTACTGTGTGCGTATTTACTGTGAGCGTATTCACTGTGAGCGTATTCACTGTGTGCGTATTCACTGTGTGTGTATTTACTGTGTGCGTATTTACCGTGTGCGTATTCACCGTGTGCGTATTTACCGTGTGCGTACTTACTGTGTGCGTATTTACTAAGTGCGTATTTACTGTGTGCGTAGTTACTGTGTGCGTATTTACTCTGTGCATCTTTACGGTGTGCGTGTTTACTGTGTGTGTATTTACTGTGTGCGTATTTACTGTGTGCGTGTTTACTGTGTGCGTGTTTACTGTGTGCGTATTTACTGTGTGCGTATTTACTGTGTGCGTATTTACTGTGTGCGTTTTTACTGTGTGCGTAGTTACTGTGTGTGTATTTACTGTGTGCGTATTTACTGTGTGCGTATGTACTGTGTGTGTATTTATTGTGTGCGTATTTAGTGTGTGCGTATTTACTGTGTGCGTATTTACTGTGTGCGTATCTACCGTGTGCGTATTTACCGTGTGCGTATTTACCGTGTGCGTGTTTACCGTGTGCTTATTTACCGTTTGCGTATTTACTGTGTGCGTATTTACCGTGTGCGTATTTACTGTGTGCGTATTTACTGTGTGCGTATCTACTGTGTGCGTATTTACTGTGTGCGTTTTTACTGTGAGCGTATTAACTGTGAGCGTATTCACTGTGTGCGTATTCACTGTGTGCGTATTTACTGTGTGCGTATTTACTGTGTGCGTATTTACTGTGTGCGTATTTACTGTGTGTGTAATTACTGTGTGCATTTTTACTGTGTGCGTATTTACTGTGTGCGTCATTACTGTGTGCGTATTTACTGTGTGCGTAATTGCTGTGTGCGTAGTTACTGTGTGCGTAATTACTGTGTGCGTATTTACTGTGTGCGTATTTACTGTGTGCGTATTTACTGTGTGCGTATTTACTGTGTGCGTGTTTACTGTGTGCGTATTTACTGTGTGCGTATTTACTGTGTGCGTGTTTACTGTGTGCGTATTTACTGTGTGCGTGTTTAATGTGTGCGTATTTACTGTGTGCGTAGTAACTGTGTGCGTATTTACTGTGTGCGTGTTTACTGTGTGCGTATTTACTGTGTGCGTATTTACTGTGTGCGTATTTACTGTGTGCGTATTTACTGTGTGTGTATTTACTGTGTGTGAATTTACTGTGTGTGTATTTACTGTGTGTGTCCTTACTGTGTGTGTATTTACTGTGTGTGTATTTACTGTGTGCGTATTTACTGTGTGCGTAAATACTGTATGTGTATTTACTGTGTGCGTATTTACTGTGTGCGTATTTACTGTGTGCGTATTTACTGTGTGCGTATTTACTGTGTGAGTATTTACTGTGTGCGTATTTACTGTGTGCGTATTTAGTGTGTGCGTATTTACTGTGTGCGTATTTACTGTGTGCGTATTTACTGTGTGCGTATTTACTGTGTGCGTATTCACTGTGTGCGTATATACTGTGTGCATATTTACTGTGTGCGTACTTTCTGTGTGCGTACTTACTGTATGCGTACTTACTGTGTGCGTATTTACTGTGTGCGTATTTACGGTGTGCGTATTTACTGTGTGCGTATTTACTGTGTGCGTATTTACTGTGTGCGTGTTTATTGTGTGCGTATTTACTGTGTGCGTATTTACGGTGCACGTATTTACCGTGTGCGTATTTACTAAGTGCGTATTTACTGTGTGCGTATTTACTGTGTGCGTATTTACTGTGTGCATATTTACTGTGTGCGTGTTTACTGTGTGCGTATTTACTGTGTGCGTATTTACTGTGTGCGTGTTTACTGTGTGCGTATTTACTGTGTGTGTATTTACTGTGTGCGTATTTACTGTGTGCGTATTTACTGTGTGCGTATTTAGTGTGTGCGTATTTACGGTGTATGTATTTACCGTGTGCGTATTTACTAAGTGCGTATTTACTGTGTGCGTATTTACTGTGTGCGTATTTACTGTGTGCATGTTTACTGTGTGCGTGTTTACTGTGTGCTTATTTACTGTGTGCGTATTTACTGTGTGCGTGTTTACTGTGTGCATGTTTACTGTGTGCGTGTTTACTGTGTGCTTATTTACTGTGTGCGTGTTTACTGTGTGCGTGTTTACTGTGTGCGTGTTTACTGTGTGCGTATTTACTGTGTGCGTATTCACTGTGTGCGTATTTACTGTGTGCGTTTTTACTGTGTGCGTATTTACTGTGTGCGTATTTACTGTGTGCGTATATACTGTGTGCGTATTTACTGTGTGCGTATTTACTGTGTGCGTCTTTACTGTGTGCGTCTTTACTGTGTGCATATTTACTGTGTGCGTATTTAATGTGTGTGTATTTACTGTGTGCGTATTTACTGTGTGCGTGTTTACTGTGTGCGTGTTTACTGTGTGCGTATTTACTGTGTGCGTATTCACTGTGTGCGTATTTACTGTGTGCGTTTTTACTGTGTGCGTATTTACTGTGTGCGTATTTACTGTGTGCGTATTTACTGTGTGCGTATTTACTGTGTGCGTATTTACTGTGTGCGTATTTACTGTGTGCGTATTTACTGTGAGCGTATTCACTGTGAGCGTATTCACTGTGTGCGTATTCACTGTGTGCGTATTTACTGTGTGCGTATTTACTGTGTGCGTATTTACTGTGTGCGTCTTTACTGTGTGCGTATTTACTGTGTGCGTATTTACTGTGTGCGTATTTAGTGTGTGCGTATTTACTGTGTGCGTATTTGATGTGTGCGTATTTCCCATGTGCGTATTTTCCGTGTGCGTATTTACCGTGTGCGTATTTACCGTGTGCTTATTTACCGTTTGCGTATTTACTGTGTGCGTATTTACTGTGTGCGTATTTACTGTGTGCGTATTTACTGTGTGCGTATTTACTGTGTGCGTATTTACTGTGTGCGTATTTACTGTGAGCAAATTCACTGTGTGCGTATTCACTGTGTGCGTATTTACTGTGTGCGTATTTACTGTGTGCGTATTTACTGTGTGCGTCTTTACTGTCTGTGTCTTTACTGTGTGCGTATTTACTGTGTGTGTAATTACTGTGTGCGTTTTTACTGTGTGCGTATTTACTGTGTGTGAATTTACTGTGTGTGTATTTACTGTGTGTGTATTTACTGTGTGTGTATTTACTGTGTGTGTATTCACTGTGTGCGTATTTACTGTGTGTGAATACTGTGTGCGTATTTACTGTGTGCGTATTTACTGTGTGCGTATTTACTGTGTGCGTATTTACTGTGTGCGTATTTATTGTGTGCGTATTTACTGTGTGCGTATTTACTGTGTGCGTATTTACTGTGTGCGTATCTACTGTGTGCGTATTTACTGTGTTCGTATTTACTGTGTGCGTATTTACTGTGTGCGTATTTACTGTGTGCGTATTTACTGTGTGCGTATTTACTGTGTGCGTATTTACTGTGTGCGTATTTACTGTGTGCGTATTTACTGTGTTCGTATTTACTGTGTGCGTAGTTACTGTGTGCGTATTTACTGTGTGCGTATTTACTGTGTGCGTATTTACTGTGTGCGTACTTACTGTGTGCGTACTTACTGTGTGCAAACTTACTGTCTGCGTACTTACTGTGTGCGTATTTACTGTGTGCGTATTTACTGTGTGCGTATTTACTGTGTGCGTATTTACTGTGTGCGTATTTACTGTGTGCGTATTTACTGTGTGCGTGTTTACTGTGTGCGTAGTTACTGTGTGCGTATTTACTGTGTGTGTTTACTGTGTGTGTATTTACTGTGTGTGTATTTACTGTGTGTGTATTTACTGTGTGCGTATTTACTGTGTTTGTATTTACTGTGTGTGTATTTACTGTGTGTGTAGTTACTGTGTGCGTATTTACTGTGTGCGTCATTACTGTGTGCGTATTTACTGTGTGCGTATTTACTGTGTGCGTCTTTACTGTGTGCGTACTTACTGTGTGCGTATTTACTGTGTGCGTATTTACTGTGTGCTTATTTACTGTGTGCGTCTTTACTGTGTGCGTCTTTACTGTGTGCGTGTTTAATGTGTGCGTATTTACTGTGTGCGTATTCACCGTGTGCGTATTTACCGTGTGCGTATTTACTGTGTGCGTCTTTACTGTGTGCGTATTTACTGTGTGCGTAATTACTGTGTGCATATTTACTGTGTGCGTATTTACAGTGTGCGTATTTACTGTGTGCGTATTTACTGTGTGCGTATTTACTGTGTGCGTATTTACTGTGTGCGTATTTACTGTGTGCGTATTTACTGTGTGCGTATTTACTGTGTTCGTATTTACTGTGTGCGTATTTACTGTGTGCGTTTTTACTGTGTGCGTATTTACTGTGTGCGTATTTACTGTGTGCGTATTTACTGTGTGCGTATTTACTGTGTGCGTATTTACTGTGTGCGTATTTACTGTGTGCGTCTTTACTGTGTGCGTATTTACTGTGTGCGTATTTACTGTGTGCGTATTTACTGTGTGCATGTTTATTGTGTGCGTATTTACTGTGTGCGTATTTACGGTGTGCGTATTTAACGTGTGCGTATTCACCGTGTGCGTATTTACCGTGTCCGTATTTACTGTGTGCATATTTACTAAGTGCGTATTTACTGTGTGCGTATTTACTGTGTGCGTATTTACTCTGTGCGTATTTACTGTGTGCGTCTTTACTGTGTGCGTCTTTACTGTGTGCGTATTTACTGTGTGTGTAATTACTGTGTGCGTTTTTACTGTGTGCGTATTTACTGTGTGCGTCATTACTGTGTGCGTATTTACTGTGTGCGTAATTACTGTGTGCGTAGTTACTGTGTGCGTAATTACTGTGTGCGTATTTACTGTGTGCGTATTTACTGTGTGCATATTTACTGTGTGCGTATTTACTGTGTGCGTGTTTACTGTGTGCGTATTTACTGTGTGCGTATTTACTGTGTGCGTGTTTACTGTGTGCGTATTTACTGTGTGCGTGTTTAATGTATGCGTATTTACTGTGTGCGTATTAACTGTGTGCGTATTTACTGTGTGCGTACTTACTGTGTGCGTATTTACTGTGTGCGTATTTAATGTGTGCGTATTTAGTGTGTGCGTGTTTACTGTGTGTGCATTTACTGTGTGTGAATTTACTGTGTGTGTATTTACTGTGTGTGTCCTTACTGTGTGTGTATTTACTGTGTGTGTATTTACTGTGTGCGTATTTACTGTGTGCGTAACTACTGTATGTGTATTTACTGTGTGCGTATTTACTGTGTGCGTATTTACTGTGTGCGTATTTACTGTGTGCGTATTTACTGTGTGAGTATTTACTGTGTGCGTATTTACTGTGTGCGTATTTACTGTGTGCGTATTTACTGTGTGCGTATTTACTGTGTGCGTATTTACTGTGTGCGTATTTGCTGTGTGCGTATTCACTGTGTGCGTATATACTGTGTGCATATTTACTGTGTGCGTACTTACTGTGTGCGTACTTACTGTATGCGTACTTACTGTGTGCGTATTTACTGTGTGCGTATTTACTGTGTGCGTATTTACTGTGTGCGTATTTACTGTGTGCGTATTTACTGTGTGCGTGTTTATTGTGTGCGTATTTACTGTGTGCGTATTTACGGTGTACGTATTTACCGTGTGCGTATTTACTAAGTGCGTATTTACTGTGTGCGTATTTACTGTGTGCGTATTTACTGTGTGCATATTTACTGTGTGCGTGTTTACTGTGTGCGTATTTACTGTGTGCGTGTTTACTGTGTGCGTGTTTACTGTGTGCGTATTTACTGTGTGCGTGTTTACTGTGTGCGTATTTACTGTGTGCGTATTTACTGTGTGCGTATTTAGTGTGTGCGTATTTACTGTGTGCGTATTTACTGTGTGCGTATTTAGTGTGTGCGTATTTACGGTGTACGTATTTACCGTGTGCGTATTTACTAAGTGCGTATTTACTGTGTGCATATTTACTGTGTGCGTATTTACTGTGTGCATGTTTACTGTGTGCGTGTTTACTGTGTGCTTATTTACTGTGTGCGTATTTACTGTGTGTGTATTTACTGTGTGCGTATTTACTGTGTGCGTATTTACTGTGTGCATTTTTATTGTTTGCGTATCTACTGTGTGCGTATTTACTGTGTGCGTATTTACTGTGTGCGTATTTACTGTGTGCGTATTTACTGTGTGCGTATTTACTGTGTGCGTATTTACTGTGTGCGTATTTACTGTGAGCGTATTCACTGTGAGCGTATTCACTGTGTGCGTATTCACTGTGTGCGTATTTACTGTGTGCGTATTTACTGTGTGCGTTTTCACCGTGTGCGTATTTACCGTGTGCGTATTTACTGTGTGCGTATTTATTAAGTGCGTATTTACTGTGTGCGTAGTTACTGTGTGCGTATTTACTCTGTGCATCTTTACTGTGTGCGTGTTTACTGTGTGTGTATTTACTGTGTGCGTATTTACTGTGTGCGTGTTTACTGTGTGCGTGTTTACTGTGTGCGTATTTACTGTGTGCGTATTTACTGTGTGCGTATTTACTGTGTGCGTTTTTACTGTGTGCGTAGTTACTGTGTGTGTATTTACTGTGTGCGTATTTACTGTGTGCGTATGTACTGTGTGTGTATTTATTGTGTGCGTATTTAGTGTGTGCGTATTTACTGTGTGCGTATTTACTGTGTGCGTATCTACCGTGTGCGTATTTACCGTGTGCGTATTTACCGTGTGCGTGTTTACCGTGTGCTTATTTACCGTTTGCGTATTTACTGTGTGCGTATTTACCGTGTGCGTATTTACTGTGTGCGTATTTACTGTGTGCGTATCTACTGTGTGCGTATTTACTGTGTGCGTATTTACTGTGAGCGTATTAACTGTGAGCGTATTCACTGTGTGCGTATTCACTGTGTGCGTATTTACTGTGTGCGTATTTACTGTGTGCGTATTTACTGTGTGCGTCTTTACCGTGTGCGTCTATACTGTGTGCCTATTTACTGTGTGTGTAATTACTGTGTGCATTTTTACTGTGTGCGTATTTACTGTGTGCGTCATTACTGTGTGCGTATTTACTGTGTGCGTAATTACTGTGTGCGTAGTTACTGTGTGCATAATTACTGTGTGCGTATTTACTGTGTGCGTATTTACTGGGTGCGTATTTACTGTGTGCGTATTTACTGTGTGCGTGTTTACTGTGTGCGTATTTACTGTGTGCGTATTTACTGTGTGCATGTTTACTGTGTGTGTATTTACTGTGTGCGTGTTTAATGTGTGCGTGTTTACTGTGTGCGTATTAACTGTGTGCGTATTTACTGTGTGCGTATTTACTGTGTGCGTATTTACTGTGTGCGTATTTACTGTGTGCGTATTTACTGTGTGCGTATTTACTGTGTGTGTATTTACTGTGTGTGAATTTACTGTGTGTGTATTTACTGTGTGTGTCCTTACTGTGTGTGTATTTACTGTGTGTGTATTTACTGTGTGCGTATTTACTGTGTGCGTAAATACTGTATGTGTATTTACTGTGTGCGTATTTACTGTGTGCGTATTTACTGTGTGCGTATTTACTGTGTGCGTATTTACTGTGTGAGTATTTACTGTGTGCGTATTTACTGTGTGCGTATTTACTGTGTGCGTATTTACTGTGTGCGTATTTACTGTGTGCGTATTTACTGTGTGCGTATTCACTGTGTGCGTATATACTGTGTGCATATTTACTGTGTGCGTACTTTCTGTGTGCGTACTTACTGTATGCGTACTTACTGTGTGCGTATTTACTGTGTGCGTATTTACTGTGTGCGTATTTACTGTGTGCGTATTTACTGTGTGCGTATTTACTGTGTGCGTGTTTATTGTGTGCGTATTTACTGTGTGCGTATTTACGGTGTACGTATTTACCGTGTGCGTATTTACTAAGTGCGTATTTACTGTGTGCGTATTTACTGTGTGCGTATTTACTGTGTGCATATTTACTGTGTGCGTGTTTACTGTGTGCGTATTTACTGTGTGCGTATTTACTGTGTGCGTGTTTACTGTGTGCGTATTTACTGTGTGCGTATTTACTGTGTGCGTATTTACTGTGTGCGTATTTACTGTGTGCGTATTTAGTGTGTGCGTATTTACGGTGTACGTATTCACCGTGTGCGTATTTACTAAGTGCGTATTTACTGTGTGCATATTTACTGTGTGCGTATTTACTGTGTTCATGTTTACTGTGTGCGTGTTTACTGTGTGCTTATTTACTGTGTGCGTATTCACTGTGTGCGTATTTACTGTGTGCGTTTTTACTGTGTGCGTATTTACTGTGTGCGTATTTACTGTGTGCATATTTACTGTGTGCGTAATTACTGTGTGCGTATTTAGTGTGTGCGTATTTACTGTGTGCGTAATTACCGTGTGCATATTTACCGTGTGCGAATTTAGCGTGTGCGTATTTACCGTGTGCGTATTTACCGTGTGCTTATTTACTGTTTGCGTATTTACCGTGTGCGTATTTACCGTGTGCGTATTTACTGTGTGTGTATTTACTGTGTGCGTATTTACTGTGTGCGTATTTACAGTGTGCGTTTTTATTGTTTGCGTCTCTACTGTGTGCGTATTTACTGTGTGCGTATTTACTGTGTGCGTATTTACTGTGTGCGTATTTACTGTGTGCGTATTTACTGTGTGCGTATTTACTGTGAGCGTATTCACTGTGAGCGTATTCACTATGTGCGTATTCATTGTGTGCGTATTTACTGTGTGCGTATTTACTGTGTGCGTATTTACTGTGTGCGTCTTTACTGTGTGCGTATCTACTGTGTGCGTATTTACTGTGTGCGTATTTACTGTGTGCGTATTTAGTGTGTGCGTATTTACTGTGTGCGTATTTGATGTGTGCGTATTTACTGTGTGCGTATTTACTGTGTGCGTATTTACTGTGAGCGTATTCACTGTGAGCAAATTCACTGTGTGCGTATTCACTGTGTGCGTATTTACTGTGTGCGTATTTACTGTGTGCGTATTTACTGTGTGCGTCTTTACTGTCTGTGTCTTTACTGTGTGCGTGTTTACTGTGTGTGTAATTACTGTGTGCGTTTTTACTGTGTGCGTAGTTACTGTGTGCGTCATTACTGTGTGCGTATTTACTGTGTGCGTCATTACTGTGTGCGTATTTACTGTGTGCGTAATTACTCTGTGCGTATTTACTGTGTGCGTAATTACTGTGTGCGTATTTACTGTGTGCGTATTTACTGTGTGCGTATTTACTGTGTGCGTATTTACTGTGTGCGTATTTACTCTGTGCGTATTTACTGTGTGCGTGTTTACTGTGTGCGTGTTTACTGTGTGAGTGTTTAAAGTGTGCGTATTTACTGTGTGCGTATTTACTGTGTGCGTATTTACTGTGTGCGTATTTACTGTGTGCGTATTTACTGTGTGCGTATTTACTGTGTGCGTATTTACTGAGTGCGTCTTTACTGTGTGCGTATTTACTGTGTGCGTATTTACTGTGTGTGAATTTACTGTGTGTGTATTTACTGTGTGTGTATTTACTGTGTGTGTATTTACTGTGTGTGTATTCACTGTGTGCGTATTTACTGTGTGTGTGAATACTGTGTGCGTATTTACTGTGTGCGTATTTACTGTGTGCGTATTTACTTTGTGCGTATTTACTGTGTGCGTATTTACTGTGTGCGTATTTACTGTGTGCGTATTTACTGTGTGCGTATTTACTGTGTGCGTATCTACTGTGTGCGTATTTACTGTGTTCGTATTTACTGTGTGCGTATTTACTGTGTGCGTATTTACTGTGTGCGTATTTACTGTGTGCGTATTTACTGTGTGCGTATTTACTGTGTGCGTATTTACTGTGTGCGTATTTACTGTGTTCGTATTTACTGTGTGCGTATTTACTGTGTGCGTATTTACTGTGTGCGTATTTACTGTGTGCGTATTTACTGTGTGCGTTTTTACTGTGTGCGTACTTACTGTGTGCAGACTTACTGTCTGCGTACTTACTGTGTGCGTATTTACTGTGTGCGTATTTACTGTGTGCGTATTTACTGTGTGCGTATTTACTGTGTGCGTATTTACTGTGTGCGTATTTACTGTGTGCGTGTTTACTGTGTGCGTATTTACTGTGTGCGTATTTACTGTGTGTGTTTACTGTGTGTGTATTTACTGTGTGTGTATTTACTGTGTGTGTATTTACTGTGTGCGTATTTACTGTGTTTGTATTTACTGTGTGTGTATTTACTGTGTGTGTAGTTACTGTGTGCGTATTTACTGTGTGCGTCATTACTGTGTGCGTATTTACTGTGTGGGTCTTTACTGTGTGCGTCTTTACTGTGTGCGTATTTACTGTGTGCGTATTTACTGTGTGCGTATTTACTGTGTGCTTATTTACTGTGTGCGTCTTTACTGTGTGCGTCTTTACTGTGTGCGTGTTTAATGTGTGCGTATTTACTGTGTGCGTATTCACCGTGTGCGTATTTACCGTGTGCGTATTTACTGTGTGCGTCTTTACTGTGTGCGTATTTACTGTGTGCGTAATTACTGTGTGCGTATTTACTGTGTGCGTATTTACAGTGTGCGTATTTACTGTGTGCGTATTTACTGTGTGCGTATTTACTGTGTGCGTATTTACTGTGTGCGTATTTACTGTGTGCGTATTTACTGTGTGCGTATTTACTGTGTGCGTATTTACTGTGTGCGTATTTACTGTGTTCGTATTTACTGTGTGCGTATTTACTGTGTGCGTATTTACTGTGTGCGTATTTACTGTGTGCGTATTTACTGTGTGCGTATTTACTGTGTGCGTATTTACTGTGTGCGTATTTACTGTGTGCGTATTTACTGTGTGCGTCTTTACTGTGTGCGTATTTACTGTGTGCGTATTTACTGTGTGCGTATTTACTGTGTGCATATTTATTGTGTGCGTATTTACTGTGTGCGTATTTACGGTGTGCGTATTTAACGTGTGCGTATTCACCGTGTGCGTATTTACCGTGTCCGTATTTACTGTGTGCATATTTACTAAGTGCTTATTTACTGTGTGCGTATTTACTGTGTGCGTATTTACGCTGTGCATCTTTACTGTGTGCGTGTTTACTGTGTGTGTATTTACTGTGTGCGTATTTACTGTGTGCGTGTTTACTGTGTGCGTGTTTACTGTGTGCGTGTTTAAAGTGTGCGTATTTACTGTGTGCGTATTTACTGTGTGCGTATTTACTGTGAGCGTATTCACTGTGAGCGTATTCACTGTGTGCGTATTCACTGTGTGCGTATTTACTGTGTGCGTATTTACTGTGTGCGTATTTACTGTGTGCGTGTTTACTGTGTGCGTATTTACTGTCTGCGTGTTTAAAGTGTGCGTATTTACTGTGTGCGTATTTACTGTGTGCGTATTTACTGTGTGCGTATTTACTGTGTGCGTATTTACTGTGTGCGTATTTACTGAGTGCGTATTTAGTGTGTGCGTATTTACTGTGTGCGTATTTACTGTGTGAATTTACTGTGTGTGTATTTACTGTGTGTGTATTTACTGTGTGTGTATTTACTGTGTGTGTATTTACTGTGTGCGTATTTACTGTGTGTGTGAATACTGTGTGCGTATTTACTGTGTGCGTGTTTCCTATGTGCGTATTTACTGTGTGCGTATTTCCTGTGTGCGTATTTACTGTGTGCGTATTTACTGTGTGCGTATTTACTGTGTGCGTATTTACTGTGTGCGTATCTACTGTGTGCGTATTTACTGTGTTCGTATTTACTGTGTGCGTATTTACTGTGTGCGTATTTACTGTGTGCATATTTACTGTGTGCGTATTTACTGTGCGCGTATTTACTGTGTGCGTATTTACTGTGTGCGTGTTTACTGTGTGCGTATTTACTGTGTTCGTATTTACTGTGCGCGTATTTACTGTGTGCGTATTTACTGTGTGCGTATTTACTGTGTGCATATTTACTGTGTGCGTACTTACTGTGTGCGTACTTACTGTGTGCGTACTTACTGTCTGCGTATTTACTGTGTGCGTATTTACTGTGTGCGTATTTACTGTGTGCGTATTTACTGTGTGCGTATTTACTGTGTGCGTATTTACTGTGTGCGTATTTACTGTGTGCGTGTTTACTGTGTGCGTATTTACTGTGTGCGTATTTACTGTGTGTGTTTACTGTGTGTGTATTTACTGTGTGTGTATTTACTGTGTGTGTATTTACTGTGTGCGTCTTTACTGTGTGTGTACTTACTGTGTGTGTATTTACTGTGTGTGTTTTTACTGTGTGCGTATTTACTGTGTGCGTCATTACTGTGTGCGTATTTACTGTGTGCGTATTTACTGTGTGCGTCTTTACTGTGTGCGTATTTACTGTGTGCGTATTTACTGTGTGCGTATATACTGTGTGCTTATTTACTGTGTGCGTCTTTACTGTGTGCGTCTTTACTGTGTGCGTGTTTAATGTGTGCGTATTTACTGTGTGCGTATTCACCGTGTGCTTATTTACCGTGTGCGTATTTACTGTGTGCGTCTTTACTGTGTGCGTATTTACTGTGTGCGTAATTACTGTGTGCGTATTTACTGTGTGCGTATTTACAGTGTGCGTATTTACTGTGTGCATATTTACTGTGTGCGTATTTACTGTGTGCGTGTTTACTGTGTGCGTGTTTACTGTGTGCGTATTTACTGTGTGCGTATTCACTGTGTGCGTATTTACTGTGTGCGTTTTTACTGTGTGCGTACTTACTGTGTGCGTATTTACTGTGTGCGTATTTACTGTGTGCGTATTTACTGTGTGCGTATTTACTGTGTGCGTATTTAGTGTGTGCGTATTTACTGTGTGCGTATTTACCGTGTGCATAATTACCGTGTGCGAATTTACCGTGTGCGTATTTACCGTGTGCGTATTTACCGTGTGCTTATTTACTGTTTGCGTATTTACCGTGTGCGTATTTACCGTGTGCGTCTTTACTGTGTGCGTATTTACTGCGTGCGTATTTACTGTGTGCGTATTTACTGTGTGCGTATTTATTGTGTGCGTATGTACTGTGTGCGTATTTACGGTGTGCGTATTTACCGTGTGCGTATTCACCGTGTGCGTATTTACCGTGTGCGTATTTACTGTGTGCGTATTTACTAAATGCGTATTTACTGTGTGCGTATTTACTGTGTGCGTATTTACTCTGTGCATCTTTACTGTGTGCGTGTTTACTGTGTGTGTATTTACTGTGTGCGTATTTACTGTGTGCGTGTTTACTGTGTGCGTGTTTACTGTGTGCGTATTTACTGTGTGCGTATTTACTGTGTGCGTATTTACTGTGTGCGTTTTTACTGTGTGCGTAGTTACTGTGTGCGTATTTACTGTGTGCGTATTTACTGTGTGCGTATTTACTGTGTGTGTATTTATTGTGTGCGTATTTAGTGTGTGCGTATTTACTGTGTGCGTATTTACTGTGTGCGTATCTACCGTGTGCGTATTTACCGTGTGCGTATTTACCGTGTGCGTGTTTACCGTGTGCTTATTTACCGTTTGCGTATTTACTGTGTGCGTATTTACCGTGTGCGTATTTACTGTGTGCGTATTTACTGTGTGCGTATCTACTGTGTGCGTATTTACTGTGTGCGTATTTACTGTGAGCGTATTAACTGTGAGCGTATTCACTGTGTGCGTATTCACTGTGTGCGTATTTACTGTGTGCGTATTTACTGTGTGCGTATTTACTGTGTGCGTCTTTACTGTGTGCGTCTTTGCTGTGTGCGTATTTACTGTGTGTGTAATTACTGTGTGCGTTTTTACTGTGTGCGTATTTACTGTGTGCGTCATTACTGTGTGCGTATTTACTGTGTGCGTAACTACTGTGTGCGTAGTTACTGTGTGCGTAATTACTGTGTGCGTATTTACTGTGTGCGTATTTACTGTGTGCGTATTTACTGTGTGCGTATTTACTGTGTGCGTGTTTACTGTGTGCGTATTTACTGTGTGCGTATTTACTGTGTGCGTGTTTACTGTGTGCGTATTTACTGTGTGCGTGTTTAATGTGTGCGTAGTTACTGTGTGCGTATTAACTGTGTGCGTATTTACTGTGTGCGTATTTACTGTGTGCGTATTTACTGTGTGCGTATTTAATGTGTGCGTATTTACTGTGTGCGTGTTTACTGTGTGTGCATTTACTGTGTGTGAATTTACTGTGTGTGTATTTACTGTGTGTGTCCTTACTGTGTGTGTATTTACTGTGTGTGTATTTACTGTGTGCGTATTTACTGTGTGCGTAACTACTGTATGTGTATTTACTGTGTGCGTATTTACTGTGTGCGTATTTACTGTGTGCGTATTTACTGTGTGCGTATTTACTGTGTGAGTATTTACTGTGTGCGTATTTACTGTGTGCGTATTTACTGTGTGCGTATTTACTGTGTGCGTATTTACTGTGTGCGTATTTACTGTGTGCGTATTTGCTGTGTGCGTATTCACTGTGTGCGTATATACTGTGTGCATATTTACTGTGTGCGTACTTACTGTGTGCGTACTTACTGTATGCGTACTTACTGTGTGCGTAATTACTGTGTGCGTATTTACTGTGTGCGTATTTACTGTGTGCGTATTTACTGTGTGCGTATTTACTGTGTGCGTGTTTATTGTGTGCGTATTTACTGTGTGCGTATTTACGGTGTACGTATTTACCGTGTGCGTATTTACTAACTGCGTATTTACTGTGTGCGTATTTACTGTGTGCGTATTTACTGTGTGCATATTTACTGTGTGCGTGTTTACTGTGTGCGTATTTACTGTGTGCGTGTTTACTGTGTGCGTGTTTACTGTGTGCGTATTTACTGTGTGCGTATTTACTGTGTGCGTATTTACTGTGTGCGTATTTAGTGTGTGCGTATTTACGGTGTACGTATTTACCGTGTGCGTATTTACTAAGTGCGTATTTACTGTGTGCATATTTACTGTGTGCGTATTTACTGTGTGCATGTTTACTGTGTGCGTGTTTACTGTGTGCTTATTTACTGTGTGCGTATTTACTGTGTGCGTGTTTACTGTGTGCGTGTTTACTGTGTGCGTATTTACTGTGTGCGTATTCACTGTGTGCGTATTTACTGTGTGCGTTTTTACTGTGTGCGTATTTACTGTGTGCGTATTTACTGTGTGCGTATTTACTGTGTGCGTATTTACTGTGTGCGTATTTACTGTGTGCGTATTTAGTGTGTGCGTATTTACTGTGTGCGTATTTACCGTGTGCATATTTACCGTGTGCGAATTTACCGTGTGCGTATTTACCGTGTGCGTATTTACCGTGTGCTTATTTACTATTTGCGTATTTACCGTGTGCGTATTTACCGTGTGCGTATTTACTGTGTGTGTATTTACTGTGTGCGTATTTACTGTGTGCGTATTTACTGTGTGCAATTTTATTGTTTGCGTATCTACTGTGTGCGTATTTACTGTGTGCGTATTTACTGTGTGCGTATTTACTGTGTGCGTATTTACTGTGTGCGTATTTACTGTGTGCGTATTTTCTGTGTGCGTATTTACTGTGAGCGTATTCACTGTGAGCGTATTCACTGTGTGCGTATTCACTGTGTGCGTATTTACTGTGTGCGTATTTACCGTGTGCGTATTCACCGTGTGCGTATTTACCGTGTGCGTATTTACTGTGTGCGTATTTACTAAGTGCGTATTTACTGTGTGCGTAGTTACTGTGTGCGTATTTACTCTGTGCATCTTTACTGTGTGCGTGTTTACTGTGTGTGTATTTACTGTGTGCGTATTTACTGTGTGCGTGTTTACTGTGTGCGTGTTTACTGTGTGCGTATTTACTGTGTGCGTATTTACTGTGTGCGTATTTACTGTGTGCGTTTTTACTGTGTGCGTAGTTACTGTGTGTGTATTTACTGTGTGCGTATTTACTGTGTGCGTATGTACTGTGTGTGTATTTATTGTGTGCGTATTTAGTGTGTGCGTATTTACTGTGTGCGTACTTACTGTGTGCGTATCTACCGTGTGCGTAATTACCATGTGCGTATTTACCGTGTGCGTGTTTACCGTGTGCTTATTTACCGTTTGCGTATTTACTGTGTGCGTATTTACCGTGTGCGTATTTACTGTGTGCGTATTTACTGTGTGCGTATCTACTGTGTGCGTATTTACTGTGTGCGTATTTACTGTGAGCGTATTAACTGTGTGCCTCATTACTGTGTGCGTATTTACTGTGTGCGTAATTACTGTGTGCGTAGTTACTGTGTGCGTAATTACTGTGTGCGTATTTACTGTGTGCGTATTTACTGTGTGCGTATTTACTGTGTGCGTATTTACTGTGTGCGTGTTTACTGTGTGCGTATTTACTGTGTGCGTATTTACTGTGTGCGTATTTACTGTGTGCGTATTTACTGTGTGTGTATTTACTGTGTGTGAATTTACTGTGTGTGTATTTACTGTGTGTGTCCTTACTGTGTGTGTATTTACTGTGTGCGTGTTTACTGTGTGCGTATTTACTGTGTGCGTATTTACTGTGTGCGTGTTTACTGTGTGTGAATTTATTGTGTGTGTATTTACTGTGTGTGTCCTTACTGTGTGTGTATTTACTGTGTGTGTGTTTACTGTGTGCGTATTTACTGTGTGCGTAAATACTGTATGTGTATTTACTGTATGCGTACTTACTGTGTGCGTATTTACTGTGTGCGTATTTACTGTATGCGTACTTACTGTGTGCGTATTTACTGTGTGCGTATTTACTGTGTGCGTATTTACTGTGTGCGTACTTACTGTGTGCGTATTTACTGTGTGAGTATTTACTGTGTGCGTATTTACTGTGTGCGTATTTACTGTGTGCGTGTTTATTGTGTGCGTATTTACTGTGTGCGTATTTACGGTGTACGTATTTACCGTGTGCGTATTTACTAAGTGCGTATTTACTGTGTGAGTATTTACTGTGTGCGTATTTACTGTGTGCATATTTACTGTGTGCGTGTTTACTGTGTGCGTATTTACTGTGTGCGTATTTACTGTGTGCGTATTTACTGTGTGCGTCTTTACTGTCTGTGTCTTTACTGTGTGCGTATTTACTGTGTGTGTAATTACTGTGTGCGTTTTTACTGTGTGCGTATTTACTGTGTGCGTCATTACTGTGTGCGTATTTACTGTGTGCGTAATTACTCTGTGCGTATTTACTGTGTGCGTAATTACTGTGTGCGTATTTACTGTGTGCGTATTTACTGTGTGCGTATTTACTGTGTGCGTATTTACTGTGTGCGTTTTTACTCTGTGCGTATTTACTGTGTGCGTGTTTACTGTGTGCGTGTTTACTGTGTGCGTGTTTAAAGTGTGCGTATTTACTGTGTGCGTATTTACTGTGTGCGTATTTACTGTGTGCGTATTTACTGTGTGCGTATTTACTGTGTGCGTATTTACTGTGTGCGTATTTACTGAGTGCGTATTTACTGTGTGCGTATTTACTGTGTGCGTATTTACTGTGTGTGAATTTACTGTGTGTGTATTTACTGTGTGTGTATTTACTGTGTGTGTATTTACTGTGTGTGTATTCACTGTGTGCGTATTTACTGTGTGTGTGAATACTGTGTGCGTATTTACTGTGTGCGTATTTACTGTGTGCGTATTTACTGTGTGCGTAGTTACTGTGTGCGTATTTACTGTGTGCGTATTTACTGTGATCGTATCTACTGTGTGCGTATTTACTGTGTGCGTATCTACTGTGTGCGTATTTACTGTGTTCGTATTTACTGTGTGCGTATTTACTGTGTGCGTATTTACTGTGTGCGTATTTACTGTGTGCGTATTTACTGTGTGCGTATTCACCGTGTGCGTATTTACCGTGTGCGTATTTACTGTGTGCGTCTTTACTGTGTGCGTATTTACTGTGTGCGTAATTACTGTGTGCTTATTTACTGTGTGCGTATTTACAGTGTGCGTATTTACTGTGTGCGTATTTACTGTGTGCGTATTTACTGTGTGGTATTTACTGTGTGCGTATTTACTGTGTGCGTATTTACTGTGTGCGTATTTACTGTGTGCGTATTTACTGTGTGCGTATTTACTGTGTGCGTATTTACTGTGTGCGTATTTACTGTGTGCGTAATTACTGTGTGCGTATTTACTGTGTGCGTATTTACTGTGTGCGTCTTTACTGTGTGCGTATTTACTGCGTGCGTATTTACTGTGTGCGTATTTACTGTGTGCGTATTTATTGTGTGCGTATTTACTGTTTGCGTATTTACGGTGTGCGTATTTACCGTGTGCGTATTCACCGTGTTCGTATTTACCGTGTGCGTATTTACTGTGTGCGTATTTACTAAGTGCGTATTTACTGTGTGCGTATTTACTGTGTGCGTATTTACTCTGTGCATCTTTACTGTGTGCGTGTTTACTGTGTGTGTATTTACTGTGTGCGTATTTACTGTGTGCGTGTTTACTGTGTGCGTGTTTACTGTGTGCGTATTTACTGTGTGCGTATTTACTGTGTGCGTATTTACTGTGTGCGTTTTTACTGTGTGCGTAGTTACTGTGTGCGTATTTACTGTGTGCGTATTTACTGTGTGCGTATTTACTGTGTGTGTATTTATTGTGTGCGTATTTAGTGTGTGCGTATTTACTGTGTGCGTATTTACTGTGTGCGTATCTACCGTGTGCGTATTTACCGTGTGCGTATTTACCGTGTGCGTGTTTACCGTGTGCTTATTTACCGTTTGCGTCTTTACTGTGTGCGTATTTACCGTGTGCGTATTTACTGTGTGCGTATTTACTGTGTGCGTATCTACTGTGTGCGTATTTACTGTGTGCGTATTTACTGTGAGCGTATTAACTGTGAGCGTATTCACTGTGTGCGTATTCACTGTGTGCGTATTTACTGTGTGCGTATTTACTGTGTGCGTATTTACTGTGGGCGTCTTTACTGTGTGCGTCTTTACTGTGTGCGTATTTACTGTGTGTGTAATTACTGTGTGCGTTTTTACTGTGTGCGTATTTACTGTGTGCGTCATTACTGTGTGCGTATTTACTGTGTGCGTAATTACTGTGTGCGTAGTTACTGTGTGCGTAATTACTGTGTGCGTATTTACTGTGTGCGTATTTACTGTGTGCGTATTTACTGTGTGCGTATTTACTGTGTGCGTGTTTACTGTGTGCGTATTTACTGTGTGCGTATTTACTGTGTGCGTGTTTACTGTGTGCGTATTTACTGTGTGCGTGTTTAATGTGTGCGTAGTTACTGTGTGCGTATTAACTGTGTGCGTATTTACTGTGTGCGTATTTACTGTGTGCGTATTTACTGTGTGCGTATTTAATGTGTGCGTATTTACTGTGTGCGTGTTTACTGTGTGTGCATTTACTGTGTGTGAATTTACTGTGTGTGTATTTACTGTGTGTGTCCTTACTGTGTGTGTATTTACTGTGTGTGTATTTACTGTGTGCGTATTTACTGTGTGCGTAACTACTGTATGTGTATTTACTGTGTGCGTATTTACTGTGTGCGCATTTACTGTGTGCGTATTTACTGTGTGCTTATTTACTGTGTGAGTATTTACTGTGTGCGTATTTACTGTGTGCGTATTTACTGTGTGCGTATTTACTGTGTGCGTATTTACTGTGTGCGTATTTACTGTGTGCGTATTTGCTGTGTGCGTATTCACTGTGTGCGTATATACTGTGTGCATATTTACTGTGTGCGTACTTACTGTGTGCGTACTTACTGTATGCGTGCTTACTGTGTGCGTATTTACTGTGTGCGTATTTACTGTGTGCGTATTTACTGTGTGCGTATTTACTGTGTGCGTATTTACTGTGTGCGTATTTACTGTGTGCGTGTTTATTGTGTGCGTATTTACTGTGTGCGTATTTACGGTGTACGTATTTACCGTGTGCCTATTTACTAAGTGCGTATTTACTGTGTGCGTATTTACTGTGTGCGTATTTACTGTGTGCATATTTACTGTGTGCGTGTTTACTGTGTGCGTATTTACTGTGTGCGTGTTTACTGTGTGCGTGTTTACTGTGTGCGTATTTACTGTGTGCGTATTTACTGTGTGCGTATTTACTGTGTGCGTATTTACTGTGTGCGTATTTAGTGTGTGCGTATTTACGGTGTACGTATTTACCGTGTGCGTATTTACTAAGTGCGTATTTACTGTGTGCATATTTACTGTGTGCGTATTTACTGTGTGCATGTTTACTGTGTGCGTGTTTACTGTGTGCTTATTTACTGTGTGCGTATTTACTGTGTGCGTGTTTACTGTGTGCGTGTTTACTGTGTGCGTATTTACTGTGTGTGTATTCACTGTGTGCGTATTTACTGTGTGCGTTTTTACTGTGTACGTATTTACTGTGTGCGTATTTACTGTGTGCGTATTTACTGTGTGCGTATTTACTGTGTGCGTATTTACTGTGTGCGTATTTAGTGTGTGCGTATTTACTGTGTGCGTATTTACCGTGTGCATAATTACCGTGTGCGAATTTACCGTGTGCGTATTTACCGTGTGAGTATTTACCGTGTGCTTATTTACTGTTTGCGTATTTACCGTGTGCGTATTTACCGTGTGCGTATTTACTGTGTGTGTATTTACTGTGTGCGTATTTACTGTGTGCGTATTTACTGTGTGCGTTTTTATTGTTTGCGTATCTACTGTGTGCGTATTTACTGTGTGCGTATTTACTGTGTGCGTATTTACTGTGTGCGTATTTACTGTGTGCGTATTTACTGTGTGCGTATTTACTGTGTGCGTATTTACTGTGAGCGTATTCACTGTGAGCGTATTCACTGTGTGCGTATTCACTGTGTGTGTATTTACTGTGTGCGTATTTACCGTGTGCGTATTCACCGTGTGCGTATTTACCGTGTGCGTACTTACTGTGTGCGTATTTACTAAGTGCGTATTTACTGTGTGCGTAGTTACTGTGTGCGTATTTACTCTGTGCATCTTTACGGTGTGCGTGTTTACTGTGTGTGTATTTACTGTGTGCGTATTTACTGTGTGCGTGTTTACTGTGTGCGTGTTTACTGTGTGCGTATTTACTGTGTGCGTATTTACTGTGTGCGTATTTACTGTGTGCGTTTTTACTGTGTGCGTAGTTACTGTGTGTGTATTTACTGTGTGCGTATTTACTGTGTGCGTATGTACTGTGTGTGTATTTATTGTGTGCGTATTTAGTGTGTGCGTATTTACTGTGTGCGTATTTACTGTGTGCGTATCTACCGTGTGCGTATTTACCGTGTGCGTATTTACCGTGTGCGTGTTTACCGTGTGCTTATTTACCGTTTGCGTATTTACTGTGTGCGTATTTACCGTGTGCGTATTTACTGTGTGCGTATTTACTGTGTGCGTATCTACTGTGTGCGTATTTACTGTGTGCGTTTTTACTGTGAGCGTATTAACTGTGAGCGTATTCACTGTGTGCGTATTCACTGTGTGCGTATTTACTGTGTGCGTATTTACTGTGTGCGTATTTACTGTGTGCGTATTTACTGTGTGTGTAATTACTGTGTGCATTTTTACTGTGTGCGTATTTACTGTGTGCGTCATTACTGTGTGCGTATTTACTGTGTGCGTAATTGCTGTGTGCGTAGTTACTGTGTGCGTAATTACTGTGTGCGTATTTACTGTGTGCGTATTTACTGTGTGCGTATTTACTGTGTGCGTATTTACTGTGTGCGTGTTTACTGTGTGCGTATTTACTGTGTGCGTATTTACTGTGTGCGTGTTTACTGTGTGCGTATTTACTGTGTGCGTGTTTAATGTGTGCGTATTTACTGTGTGCGTAGTAACTGTGTGCGTATTTACTGTGTGCGTGTTTACTGTGTGCGTATTTACTGTGTGCGTATTTACTGTGTGCGTATTTACTGTGTGCGTATTTACTGTGTGTGTATTTACTGTGTGTGAATTTACTGTGTGTGTATTTACTGTGTGTGTCCTTACTGTGTGTGTATTTACTGTGTGTGTATTTACTGTGTGCGTATTTACTGTGTGCGTAAATACTGTATGTGTATTTACTGTGTGCGTATTTACTGTGTGCGTATTTACTGTGTGCGTATTTACTGTGTGCGTATTTACTGTGTGAGTATTTACTGTGTGCGTATTTACTGTGTGCGTATTTAGTGTGTGCGTATTTACTGTGTGCGTATTTACTGTGTGCGTATTTACTGTGTGCGTATTTACTGTGTGCGTATTCACTGTGTGCGTATATACTGTGTGCATATTTACTGTGTGCGTACTTTCTGTGTGCGTACTTACTGTATGCGTACTTACTGTGTGCGTATTTACTGTGTGCGTATTTACGGTGTGCGTATTTACTGTGTGCGTATTTACTGTGTGCGTATTTACTGTGTGCGTGTTTATTGTGTGCGTATTTACTGTGTGCGTATTTACGGTGCACGTATTTACCGTGTGCGTATTTACTAAGTGCGTATTTACTGTGTGCGTATTTACTGTGTGCGTATTTACTGTGTGCATATTTACTGTGTGCGTGTTTACTGTGTGCGTATTTACTGTGTGCGTATTTACTGTGTGCGTGTTTACTGTGTGCGTATTTACTGTGTGTGTATTTACTGTGTGCGTATTTACTGTGTGCGTATTTACTGTGTGCGTATTTAGTGTGTGCGTATTTACGGTGTATGTATTTACCGTGTGCGTATTTACTAAGTGCGTATTTACTGTGTGCGTATTTACTGTGTGCGTATTTACTGTGTGCATGTTTACTGTGTGCGTGTTTACTGTGTGCTTATTTACTGTGTGCGTATTTACTGTGTGCGTGTTTACTGTGTGCATGTTTACTGTGTGCGTGTTTACTGTGTGCTTATTTACTGTGTGCGTGTTTACTGTGTGCGTGTTTACTGTGTGCGTGTTTACTGTGTGCGTATTTACTGTGTGCGTATTCACTGTGTGCGTATTTACTGTGTGCGTTTTTACTGTGTGCGTATTTACTGTGTGCGTATTTACTGTGTGCGTATATACTGTGTGCGTATTTACTGTGTGCGTATTTACTGTGTGCGTCTTTACTGTGTGCGTCTTTACTGTGTGCATATTTACTGTGTGCGTATTTAATGTGTGTGTATTTACTGTGTGCGTATTTACTGTGTGCGTGTTTACTGTGTGCGTGTTTACTGTGTGCGTATTTACTCTGTGCGTATTCACTGTGTGCGTATTTACTGTGTGCGTTTTTACTGTGTGCGTATTTACTGTGTGCGTATTTACTGTGTGCGTATTTACTGTGTGCGTATTTACTGTGTGCGTATTTACTGTGTGCGTATTTACTGTGTGCGTATTTACTGTGAGCGTATTCACTGTGAGCGTATTCACTGTGTGCGTATTTACTGTGTGCGTATTTACTGTGTGCGTATTTACTGTGTGCGTATTTACTGTGTGCGTATTTACTGTGTGCGTATTTACTGTGTGCGTCTTTACTGTGTGCGTATTTACTGTGTGCGTATTTACTGTGTGCGTATTTAGTGTGTGCGTATTTACTGTGTGCGTATTTGATGTGTGCGTATTTCCCATGTGCGTATTTTCCGTGTGCGTATTTACCGTGTGCGTATTTACCGTGTGCTTATTTACCGTTTGCGTATTTACTGTGTGCGTATTTACTGTGTGCGTATTTACTGTGTGCGTATTTACTGTGTGCGTATTTACTGTGTGCGTATTTACTGTGTGCGTATTTACTGTGAGCAAATTCACTGTGTGCGTATTCACTGTGTGCGTATTTACTGTGTGCGTATTTACTGTGTGCGTATTTACTGTGTGCGTCTTTACTGTCTGTGTCTTTACTGTGTGCGTATTTACTGTGTGTGTAATTACTGTGTGCGTTTTTACTGTGTGCGTATTTACTGTGTGTGAATTTACTGTGTGTGTATTTACTGTGTGTGTATTTACTGTGTGTGTATTTACTGTGTGTGTATTCACTGTGTGCGTATTTACTGTGTGTGAATACTGTGTGCGTATTTACTGTGTGCGTATTTACTGTGTGCGTATTTACTGTGTGCGTATTTACTGTGTGCGTATTTACTGTGTGCGTATTTACTGTGTGCGTATTTACTGTGTGCGTATTTACTGTGTGCGTATCTACTGTGTGCGTATTTACTGTGTTCGTATTTACTGTGTGCGTATTTACTGTGTGCGTATTTACTGTGTGCGTATTTACTGTGTGCGTATTTACTGTGTGCGTATTTACTGTGTGCGTATTTACTGTGTGCGTATTTACTGTGTTCGTATTTACTGTGTGCGTAGTTACTGTGTGCGTATTTACTGTGTGCGTATTTACTGTGTGCGTATTTACTGTGTGCGTACTTACTGTGTGCGTACTTACTGTGTGC
The DNA here is from genome assembly GCA_945261195.1 of Cryptosula pallasiana. Classification (NCBI taxonomy): domain Eukaryota; kingdom Metazoa; phylum Bryozoa; class Gymnolaemata; order Cheilostomatida; family Cryptosulidae; genus Cryptosula; species Cryptosula pallasiana. Next base: position 46,061,571 of record OX183130.1, read on the forward strand.
AAACTTACTGTCTGCGTACTTACTGTGTGCGTATTTACTGTGTGCGTATTTACTGTGTGCGTATTTACTGTGTGCGTATTTACTGTGTGCGTATTTACTGTGTGCGTATTTACTGTGTGCGTGTTTACTGTGTGCGTATTTACTGTGTGCGTATTTACTGTGTGTGTTTACTGTGTGTGTATTTACTGTGTGTGTATTTACTGTGTGTGTATTTACTGTGTGCGTATTTACTGTGTTTGTATTTACTGTGTGTGTATTTACTGTGTGTGTAGTTACTGTGTGCGTATTTACTGTGTGCGTCATTACTGTGTGCGTATTTACTGTGTGCGTATTTACTGTGTGCGTCTTTACTGTGTGCGTACTTACTGTGTGCGTATTTACTGTGTGCGTATTTACTGTGTGCTTATTTACTGTGTGCGTCTTTACTGTGTGCGTCTTTACTGTGTGCGTGTTTAATGTGTGCGTATTTACTGTGTGCGTATTCACCGTGTGCGTATTTACCGTGTGCGTATTTACTGTGTGCGTCTTTACTGTGTGCGTATTTACTGTGTGCGTAATTACTGTGTGCATATTTACTGTGTGCGGATTTACAGTGTGCGTATTTACTGTGTGCGTATTTACTGTGTGCGTATTTACTGTGTGCGTATTTACTGTGTGCGTATTTACTGTGTGCGTATTTACTGTGTGCGTATTTACTGTGTTCGTATTTACTGTGTGCGTATTTACTGTGTGCGTTTTTACTGTGTGCGTATTTACTGTGTGCGTATTTACTGTGTGCGTATTTACTGTGTGCGTATTTACTGTGTGCGTATTTACTGTGTGCGTATTTACTGTGTGCGTCTTTACTGTGTGCGTATTTACTGTGTGCGTATTTACTGTGTGCGTATTTACTGTGTGCATGTTTATTGTGTGCGTATTTACTGTGTGCGTATTTACGGTGTGCGTATTTAACGTGTGCGTATTCACCGTGTGCGTATTTACCGTGTCCGTATTTACTGTGTGCATATTTACTAAGTGCGTATTTACTGTGTGCGTATTTACTGTGTGCGTATTTACTCTGTGCGTATTTACTGTGTGCGTATTTGCTGTGTGCGTATTTACTGTGTGCGTCTTTACTGTGTGCGTATTTACTGCGTGCGTATTTACTGTGTGCGTATTTACTGTGTGCGTATTTATTGTGTGCGTATTTACTGTGTGCGTATTTACGGTGTGCGTATTTACCGTGTGCGTATTCACCGTGTGCGTATTTACCGTGTGCGTATTTACTGTGTGCGTATTTACTAAGTGCGTATTTACTGTGTGCGTATTTACTGTGTGCGTATTTACTCTGTGCATCTTTACTGTGTGCGTGTTTACTGTGTGTGTATTTACTGTGTGCGTATTTACTGTGTGCGTGTTTACTGTGTGCGTGTTTACTGTGTGCGTATTTACTGTGTGCGTATTTACTGTGTGCGTATTTACTGTGTGCGTTTTTACTGTGTGCGTAGTTACTGTGTGCGTATTTACTGTGTGCGTATTTACTGTGTGCGTATTTACTGTGTGTGTATTTATTGTGTGCGTATTTAGTGTGTGCGTATTTACTGTGTGCGTATTTACTGTGTGCGTATCTACCGTGTGCGTATTTACCGTGTGCGTATTTACCGTGTGCGTGTTTACCGTGTGCTTATTTACCGTTTGCGTAGTTACTGTGTGCGTATTTACCGTGTGCGTATTTACTGTGTGCGTATTTACTGTGTGCGTATCTACTGTGTGCGTATTTACTGTGTGCGTATTTACTGTGAGCGTATTAACTGTGAGCGTATTCACTGTGTGCGTATTCACTGTGTGCGTATTTACTGTGTGCGTATTTACTGTGTGCGTATTTACTGTGTGCGTCTTTACTGTGTGCGTCTTTACTGTGTGCGTATTTACTGTGTGTGTAATTACTGTGTGCGTTTTTACTGTGTGCGTATTTACTGTGTGCGTCATTACTGTGTGCGTATTTACTGTGTGCGTAATTACTGTGTGCGTAGTTACTGTGTGCGTAATTACTGTGTGCGTATTTACTGTGTGCGTATTTACTGTGTGCATATTTACTGTGTGCGTATTTACTGTGTGCGTGTTTACTGTGTGCGTATTTACTGTGTGCGTATTTACTGTGTGCGTGTTTACTGTGTGCGTATTTACTGTGTGCGTGTTTAATGTATGCGTATTTACTGTGTGCGTATTAACTGTGTGCGTATTTACTGTGTGCGTACTTACTGTGTGCGTATTTACTGTGTGCGTATTTAATGTGTGCGTATTTAGTGTGTGCGTGTTTACTGTGTGTGCATTTACTGTGTGTGAATTTACTGTGTGTGTATTTACTGTGTGTGTCCTTACTGTGTGTGTATTTACTGTGTGTGTATTTACTGTGTGCGTATTTACTGTGTGCGTAACTACTGTATGTGTATTTACTGTGTGCGTATTTACTGTGTGCGTATTTACTGTGTGCGTATTTACTGTGTGCGTATTTACTGTGTGAGTATTTACTGTGTGCGTATTTACTGTGTGCGTATTTACTGTGTGCGTATTTACTGTGTGCGTATTTACTGTGTGCGTATTTACTGTGTGCGTATTTGCTGTGTGCGTATTCACTGTGTGCGTATATACTGTGTGCATATTTACTGTGTGCGTACTTACTGTGTGCGTACTTACTGTATGCGTACTTACTGTGTGCGTATTTACTGTGTGCGTATTTACTGTGTGCGTATTTACTGTGTGCGTATTTACTGTGTGCGTATTTACTGTGTGCGTGTTTATTGTGTGCGTATTTACTGTGTGCGTATTTACGGTGTACGTATTTACCGTGTGCGTATTTACTAAGTGCGTATTTACTGTGTGCGTATTTACTGTGTGCGTATTTACTGTGTGCATATTTACTGTGTGCGTGTTTACTGTGTGCGTATTTACTGTGTGCGTGTTTACTGTGTGCGTGTTTACTGTGTGCGTATTTACTGTGTGCGTATTTACTGTGTGCGTATTTACTGTGTGCGTATTTACTGTGTGCGTATTTAGTGTGTGCGTATTTACTGTGTGCGTATTTACTGTGTGCGTATTTAGTGTGTGCGTATTTACGGTGTACGTATTTACCGTGTGCGTATTTACTAAGTGCGTATTTACTGTGTGCATATTTACTGTGTGCGTATTTACTGTGTGCATGTTTACTGTGTGCGTGTTTACTGTGTGCTTATTTACTGTGTGCGTATTTACTGTGTGTGTATTTACTGTGTGCGTATTTACTGTGTGCGTATTTACTGTGTGCATTTTTATTGTTTGCGTATCTACTGTGTGCGTATTTACTGTGTGCGTATTTACTGTGTGCGTATTTACTGTGTGCGTATTTACTGTGTGCGTATTTACTGTGTGCGTATTTACTGTGTGCGTATTTACTGTGAGCGTATTCACTGTGAGCGTATTCACTGTGTGCGTATTCACTGTGTGCGTATTTACTGTGTGCGTATTTACTGTGTGCGTTTTCACCGTGTGCGTATTTACCGTGTGCGTATTTACTGTGTGCGTATTTATTAAGTGCGTATTTACTGTGTGCGTAGTTACTGTGTGCGTATTTACTCTGTGCATCTTTACTGTGTGCGTGTTTACTGTGTGTGTATTTACTGTGTGCGTATTTACTGTGTGCGTGTTTACTGTGTGCGTGTTTACTGTGTGCGTATTTACTGTGTGCGTATTTACTGTGTGCGTATTTACTGTGTGCGTTTTTACTGTGTGCGTAGTTACTGTGTGTGTATTTACTGTGTGCGTATTTACTGTGTGCGTATGTACTGTGTGTGTATTTATTGTGTGCGTATTTAGTGTGTGCGTATTTACTGTGTGCGTATTTACTGTGTGCGTATCTACCGTGTGCGTATTTACCGTGTGCGTATTTACCGTGTGCGTGTTTACCGTGTGCTTATTTACCGTTTGCGTATTTACTGTGTGCGTATTTACCGTGTGCGTATTTACTGTGTGCGTATTTACTGTGTGCGTATCTACTGTGTGCGTATTTACTGTGTGCGTATTTACTGTGAGCGTATTAACTGTGAGCGTATTCACTGTGTGCGTATTCACTGTGTGCGTATTTACTGTGTGCGTATTTACTGTGTGCGTATTTACTGTGTGCGTCTTTACCGTGTGCGTCTATACTGTGTGCCTATTTACTGTGTGTGTAATTACTGTGTGCATTTTTACTGTGTGCGTATTTACTGTGTGCGACATTACTGTGTGCGTATTTACTGTGTGCGTAATTACTGTGTGCGTAGTTACTGTGTGCATAATTACTGTGTGCGTATTTACTGTGTGCGTATTTACTGGGTGCGTATTTACTGTGTGCGTATTTACTGTGTGCGTGTTTACTGTGTGCGTATTTACTGTGTGCGTATTTACTGTGTGCATGTTTACTGTGTGTGTATTTACTGTGTGCGTGTTTAATGTGTGCGTGTTTACTGTGTGCGTATTAACTGTGTGCGTATTTACTGTGTGCGTATTTACTGTGTGCGTATTTACTGTGTGCGTATTTACTGTGTGCGTATTTACTGTGTGCGTATTTACTGTGTGTGTATTTACTGTGTGTGAATTTACTGTGTGTGTATTTACTGTGTGTGTCCTTACTGTGTGTGTATTTACTGTGTGTGTATTTACTGTGTGCGTATTTACTGTGTGCGTAAATACTGTATGTGTATTTACTGTGTGCGTATTTACTGTGTGCGTATTTACTGTGTGCGTATTTACTGTGTGCGTATTTACTGTGTGAGTATTTACTGTGTGCGTATTTACTGTGTGCGTATTTACTGTGTGCGTATTTACTGTGTGCGTATTTACTGTGTGCGTATTTACTGTGTGCGTATTTACTGTGTGCGTATTCACTGTGTGCATATATACTGTGTGCATATTTACTGTGTGCGTACTTTCTGTGTGCGTACTTACTGTATGCGTACTTACTGTGTGCGTATTTACTGTGTGCGTATTTACTGTGTGCGTATTTACTGTGTGCGTATTTACTGTGTGCGTATTTACTGTGTGCGTGTTTATTGTGTGCGTATTTACTGTGTGCGTATTTACGGTGTACGTATTTACCGTGTGCGTATTTACTAAGTGCGTATTTACTGTGTGCGTATTTACTGTGTGCGTATTTACTGTGTGCATATTTACTGTGTGCGTGTTTACTGTGTGCGTATTTACTGTGTGCGTATTTACTGTGTGCGTGTTTACTGTGTGCGTATTTACTGTGTGCGTATTTACTGTGTGCGTATTTACTGTGTGCGTATTTACTGTGTGCGTATTTAGTGTGTGCGTATTTACGGTGTACGTATTCACCGTGTGCGTATTTACTAAGTGCGTATTTACTGTGTGCATATTTACTGTGTGCGTATTTACTGTGTTCATGTTTACTGTGTGCGTGTTTACTGTGTGCTTATTTACTGTGTGCGTATTCACTGTGTGCGTATTTACTGTGTGCGTTTTTACTGTGTGCGTATTTACTGTGTGCGTATTTACTGTGTGCATATTTACTGTGTGCGTAATTACTGTGTGCGTATTTAGTGTGTGCGTATTTACTGTGTGCGTAATTACCGTGTGCATATTTACCGTGTGCGAATTTAGCGTGTGCGTATTTACCGTGTGCGTATTTACCGTGTGCTTATTTACTGTTTGCGTATTTACCGTGTGCGTATTTACCGTGTGCGTATTTACTGTGTGTGTATTTACTGTGTGCGTATTTACTGTGTGCGTATTTACAGTGTGCGTTTTTATTGTTTGCGTCTCTACTGTGTGCGTATTTACTGTGTGCGTATTTACTGTGTGCGTATTTACTGTGTGCGTATTTACTGTGTGCGTATTTACTGTGTGCGTATTTACTGTGAGCGTATTCACTGTGAGCGTATTCACTATGTGCGTATTCATTGTGTGCGTATTTACTGTGTGCGTATTTACTGTGTGCGTATTTACTGTGTGCGTCTTTACTGTGTGCGTATCTACTGTGTGCGTATTTACTGTGTGCGTATTTACTGTGTGCGTATTTAGTGTGTGCGTATTTACTGTGTGCGTATTTGATGTGTGCGTATTTACTGTGTGCGTATTTACTGTGTGCGTATTTACTGTGAGCGTATTCACTGTGAGCAAATTCACTGTGTGCGTATTCACTGTGTGCGTATTTACTGTGTGCGTATTTACTGTGTGCGTATTTACTGTGTGCGTCTTTACTGTCTGTGTCTTTACTGTGTGCGTGTTTACTGTGTGTGTAATTACTGTGTGCGTTTTTACTGTGTGCGTAGTTACTGTGTGCGTCATTACTGTGTGCGTATTTACTGTGTGCGTCATTACTGTGTGCGTATTTACTGTGTGCGTAATTACTCTGTGCGTATTTACTGTGTGCGTAATTACTGTGTGCGTATTTACTGTGTGCGTATTTACTGTGTGCGTATTTACTGTGTGCGTATTTACTGTGTGCGTATTTACTCTGTGCGTATTTACTGTGTGCGTGTTTACTGTGTGCGTGTTTACTGTGTGAGTGTTTAAAGTGTGCGTATTTACTGTGTGCGTATTTACTGTGTGCGTATTTACTGTGTGCGTATTTACTGTGTGCGTATTTACTGTGTGCGTATTTACTGTGTGCGTATTTACTGAGTGCGTCTTTACTGTGTGCGTATTTACTGTGTGCGTATTTACTGTGTGTGAATTTACTGTGTGTGTATTTACTGTGTGTGTATTTACTGTGTGTGTATTTACTGTGTGTGTATTCACTGTGTGCGTATTTACTGTGTGTGTGAATACTGTGTGCGTATTTACTGTGTGCGTATTTACTGTGTGCGTATTTACTTTGTGCGTATTTACTGTGTGCGTATTTACTGTGTGCGTATTTACTGTGTGCGTATTTACTGTGTGCGTATTTACTGTGTGCGTATCTACTGTGTGCGTATTTACTGTGTTCGTATTTACTGTGTGCGTATTTACTGTGTGCGTATTTACTGTGTGCGTATTTACTGTGTGCGTATTTACTGTGTGCGTATTTACTGTGTGCGTATTTACTGTGTGCGTATTTACTGTGTTCGTATTTACTGTGTGCGTATTTACTGTGTGCGTATTTACTGTGTGCGTATTTACTGTGTGCGTATTTACTGTGTGCGTTTTTACTGTGTGCGTACTTACTGTGTGCAGACTTACTGTCTGCGTACTTACTGTGTGCGTATTTACTGTGTGCGTATTTACTGTGTGCGTATTTACTGTGTGCGTATTTACTGTGTGCGTATTTACTGTGTGCGTATTTACTGTGTGCGTGTTTACTGTGTGCGTATTTACTGTGTGCGTATTTACTGTGTGTGTTTACTGTGTGTGTATTTACTGTGTGTGTATTTACTGTGTGTGTATTTACTGTGTGCGTATTTACTGTGTTTGTATTTACTGTGTGTGTATTTACTGTGTGTGTAGTTACTGTGTGCGTATTTACTGTGTGCGTCATTACTGTGTGCGTATTTACTGTGTGGGTCTTTACTGTGTGCGTCTTTACTGTGTGCGTATTTACTGTGTGCGTATTTACTGTGTGCGTATTTACTGTGTGCTTATTTACTGTGTGCGTCTTTACTGTGTGCGTCTTTACTGTGTGCGTGTTTAATGTGTGCGTATTTACTGTGTGCGTATTCACCGTGTGCGTATTTACCGTGTGCGTATTTACTGTGTGCGTCTTTACTGTGTGCGTATTTACTGTGTGCGTAATTACTGTGTGCGTATTTACTGTGTGCGTATTTACAGTGTGCGTATTTACTGTGTGCGTATTTACTGTGTGCGTATTTACTGTGTGCGTATTTACTGTGTGCGTATTTACTGTGTGCGTATTTACTGTGTGCGTATTTACTGTGTGCGTATTTACTGTGTGCGTATTTACTGTGTTCGTATTTACTGTGTGCGTATTTACTGTGTGCGTATTTACTGTGTGCGTATTTACTGTGTGCGTATTTACTGTGTGCGTATTTACTGTGTGCGTATTTACTGTGTGCGTATTTACTGTGTGCGTATTTACTGTGTGCGTCTTTACTGTGTGCGTATTTACTGTGTGCGTATTTACTGTGTGCGTATTTACTGTGTGCATATTTATTGTGTGCGTATTTACTGTGTGCGTATTTACGGTGTGCGTATTTAACGTGTGCGTATTCACCGTGTGCGTATTTACCGTGTCCGTATTTACTGTGTGCATATTTACTAAGTGCTTATTTACTGTGTGCGTATTTACTGTGTGCGTATTTACGCTGTGCATCTTTACTGTGTGCGTGTTTACTGTGTGTGTATTTACTGTGTGCGTATTTACTGTGTGCGTGTTTACTGTGTGCGTGTTTACTGTGTGCGTGTTTAAAGTGTGCGTATTTACTCTGTGCGTATTTACTGTGTGCGTATTTACTGTGAGCGTATTCACTGTGAGCGTATTCACTGTGTGCGTATTCACTGTGTGCGTATTTACTGTGTGCGTATTTACTGTGTGCGTATTTACTGTGTGCGTGTTTACTGTGTGCGTATTTACTGTCTGCGTGTTTAAAGTGTGCGTATTTACTGTGTGCGTATTTACTGTGTGCGTATTTACTGTGTGCGTATTTACTGTGTGCGTATTTACTGTGTGCGTATTTACTGAGTGCGTATTTAGTGTGTGCGTATTTACTGTGTGCGTATTTACTGTGTGTGAATTTACTGTGTGTGTATTTACTGTGTGTGTATTTACTGTGTGTGTATTTACTGTGTGTGTATTTACTGTGTGCGTATTTACTGTGTGTGTGAATACTGTGTGCGTATTTACTGTGTGCGTGTTTCCTATGTGCGTATTTACTGTGTGCGTATTTCCTGTGTGCGTATTTACTGTGTGCGTATTTACTGTGTGCGTATTTACTGTGTGCGTATTTACTGTGTGCGTATCTACTGTGTGCGTATTTACTGTGTTCGTATTTACTGTGTGCGTATTTACTGTGTGCGTATTTACTGTGTGCATATTTACTGTGTGCGTATTTACTGTGCGCGTATTTACTGTGTGCGTATTTACTGTGTGCGTGTTTACTGTGTGCGTATTTACTGTGTTCGTATTTACTGTGCGCGTATTTACTGTGTGCGTATTTACTGTGTGCGTATTTACTGTGTGCATATTTACTGTGTGCGTACTTACTGTGTGCGTACTTACTGTGTGCGTACTTACTGTCTGCGTATTTACTGTGTGCGTATTTACTGTGTGCGTATTTACTGTGTGCGTATTTACTGTGTGCGTATTTACTGTGTGCGTATTTACTGTGTGCGTATTTACTGTGTGCGTGTTTACTGTGTGCGTATTTACTGTGTGCGTATTTACTGTGTGTGTTTACTGTGTGTGTATTTACTGTGTGTGTATTTACTGTGTGTGTATTTACTGTGTGCGTCTTTACTGTGTGTGTACTTACTGTGTGTGTATTTACTGTGTGTGTTTTTACTGTGTGCGTATTTACTGTGTGCGTCATTACTGTGTGCGTATTTACTGTGTGCGTATTTACTGTGTGCGTCTTTACTGTGTGCGTATTTACTGTGTGCGTATTTACTGTGTGCGTATATACTGTGTGCTTATTTACTGTGTGCGTCTTTACTGTGTGCGTCTTTACTGTGTGCGTGTTTAATGTGTGCGTATTTACTGTGTGCGTATTCACCGTGTGCTTATTTACCGTGTGCGTATTTACTGTGTGCGTCTTTACTGTGTGCGTATTTACTGTGTGCGTAATTACTGTGTGCGTATTTACTGTGTGCGTATTTACAGTGTGCGTATTTACTGTGTGCATATTTACTGTGTGCGTATTTACTGTGTGCGTATTTACTGTGTGCGTATTTACTGTGTGCGTATTTACTGTGTGCGTATTTATTGTGTGCGTATTTACTGTGTGCGTATTTACTGTGTTCGTATTTACTGTGTGCGTATTTACTGTGTGCGTATTTACTGTGTGCGTATTTACTGTGTGCGTATTTACTGTGTGCGTATTTACTGTGTGCGTATTTACTGTGTGCGTATTTATTGTGTGCGTATTTACTGTGTACGTCTTTACTGTGTGCGTATTTACTGTGTGCGTATTTACTGTGTGCGTATTTACTGTGTGCGTATTTATTGTGTGCGTTTTTACTGTGTGCGTATTTACGGTGCGCGTATTTACCGTGTGCGTATTCACCGTGTGCGTATTTACCGTGTGCGTATTTACTGTGTGCATATTTACTATGTGCGTATTTACTGTGTGCGTATTTACTGTGTGCGTATTTACTCTGTGCATCTTTACTGTGTGCGTGTTTACTGTGTGTGTATTTACTGTGTGCGTATTTACTGTGTGCGTGTTTACTGTGTGCGTGTTTACTGTGTGCGTATTTACTGTGTGCGTATTTACTGTGTGCGTATTTACTGTGTGCGTTTTTACTGTGTGCGTAGTTACTGTGTGCGTATTTACTGTGTGCGTATTTACTGTGTGTGTATTTACTGTGTGTGTATCTATTGTGTGCGTATTTAGTGTGTGCGTATTTACTGTGTGCGTATTTACTGTGTGCGTATCTACCGTGTGCGTATTTACCGTGTGCGTAATTACCGTGTGCGTATTTACCGTGTGCTTATTTACCGTTTGCGTATTTACTGTGTGCGTATTTACCGTGTGCGTATTTACTGTGTGCGTATTTACTGTGTGCGTATCTACTGTGTGCGTATTTACTGTGTGCGTATTTACTGTGAGCGTATTAACTGTGAGCGTATTCACTGTGTGCGTATTCACTGTGTGCGTATTTACTGTGTGCGTATTTACTGTGTGCGTATTTACTGTCTGCGTCTTTACTGTGTGCGTCTTTACTGTGTGCGTATTTACTGTGTGTGTAATTACTGTGTGCAATTTTACTGTGTGCAATTTTACTGTGTGCGTATTTACTGTGTGCGTCATTACTGTGTGCGTATTTACTGTGTGCGTAATTACTGTGTGCGTAGTTACTGTGTGCGTAATTACTGTGTGCGTAATTACTGTGTGCGTATTTACTGTGTGCGTCTTTACTGTGTGCGTATTTACTGTGTGCGTGTTTACTGTGTGCGTATTTACTGTGTGCGTATTTACTGTGTGCGTGTTTACTGTGTGCGTATTTACTGTGTGCGTGTTTAATGTGTGCGTATTTACTGTGTGCGTATTAACTGTGTGCGTATTTACTGTGTGCGTATTTACTGTGTGCGTATTTACTGTGTGCGTATTTACTGTGTGCGTATTTACTGTGTGCGTATTTACTGTGTGTGTATTTACTGTGTGTGAATTTACTGTGTGTGTATTTACTGTGTGTGTCCTTACTGTGTGTGTATTTACTGTGTGTGTATTTACTGTGTGCGTATTTACTGTGTGCGTAAATACTGTATGTGTATTTACTGTGTGCGTATTTACTGTGTGCGTATTTACTGTGTGCGTATTTACTGTGTGCGTATTTACTGTGTGAGTCTTTACTGTGTGCGTATTTACTGTGTGCGTATTTACTGTGTGCGTATTTACTGTGTGCGTATTTACTGTGTGCGTATTTACTGTGTGCGTAGTTACTGTGTGCGTATTCACTGTGTGCGTATATACTGTGTGCGTATTTACTGTGTGTGTACTTACTGTGTGCGTACTTACTGTATGCGTACTTACTGTGTGCGTATTTACTGTGTGCGTATTTACTGTGTGCGTATTTACTGTGTGCGTATTTACTGTGTGCGTGTTTATTGTGTGCGTATTTACTGTGTGTGTATTTACGGTGTACGTATTTACCGTGTGCGTAGTTACTAAGTGCGTATTTACTGTGTGCGTATTTACTGTGTTCATATTTACTGTGTGCATATTGACTGTGTGCGTGTTTACTGTGTGCGTATTTACTGTGTGCGTATTTACTGTGTGCGTGTTTACTGTGTGCGTATTTACTGTGTGCGTACTTACTGTGTGCGTAATTACTGTGTGCGCATTTACTGTGTGTGTATTTAGTGTGTGCGTATTTACGGTGTACGTATTTACCGTGTGCGTATTTACTAAGTGCGTATTTACTGTGTGCGTATTTACTGTGTGCGTATTTACTGTGTGCATGTTTACTGTGTGCGTGTTTACTGTGTGCTGATTTACTGTGTGCGTATTTACTGTGTGCGTGTTTACTGTGTGCGTGTTTACTGTGTGCGTATTTACTGTGTGCGTATTCACTGTGTGCGTATTTACTGTGTGCGTTTTTACTGTGTGCGTATTTACTGTGTGCGTATTTACTGTGTGCGTATTTACTGTGTGCGTATTTACTGTGTGCGTATTTACTGTGTGCGTATTTAGTGTGTGCGTATTTACTGTGTGCGTATTTACCGTGTGCATATTTACCGTGTGCGAAATTACCGTGTGCGTATTTATCGTGTGCGTATTTACCGTGTGCTTATTTACTGTGTGCGTATTTACCGTGTGCGTAATTACCGTGTGCGTATTTACTGTGTGTGTATTTACTGTGTGCGCATTTACTGTGTGCGTATTTACTGTGTGCGTTTTTATTGTTTGCGTATCTACTGTTTGCGTATTTACTGTGTGCGTATTTACTGTGTGCGTATTTACCGTGTGCGTATTTACTGTGTCCGTATTTACTGTGTGCGTATTTACTGTGTGCGTGTTTATTGTGTGCGTAATTACTGTGTGCGTATTTACGGTGTACGTATTTACCATGTCCGTATTTACTAAGTGCGTATTTACTGTGTGCGTATTTACTGTGTGCGTATTTACTGTGTGCATATTTACTGTGTGCGTGTTTACTGTGTGCGTATTTACTGTGTGCGTATTTACTGTGTGCGTGTTTACTGTGTGCGTATTTACTGTGTGCGTATTTACTGTGTGCGTATTTAGTGTGTGCGTATTTACGGTGTACGTATTTACCGTGTGCGTATTTACTAAGTGCGTATTTACTGTGTGCGTATTTACTGTGTGCGTATTTACTGTGTGCATGTTTACTGTGTGCGTGTTTACTGTGTGCTTATTTACTGTGTGCGTATTTACTGTGTGCGTGTTTACTGTGTGCGTGTTTACTGTGTGCGTATTTACTGTGTGCGTATTCACTGTGTGCGTATTTACTGTGTGCGTATTTACTGTGTGCGTATTTACTGTGTGCATATTTACTGTGTGCGTGTTTACTGTGTGCGTATTTACTGTGTGCGTATTTACTGTGTGCGTGTTTACTGTGTGCGTATTTACTGTGTGCGTATTTACTGTGTGCGTATTTAGTGTGTGCGTATTTACGGTGTACGTATTTACCGTGTGCGTATTTACTAAGTGCGTATTTACTGTGTGCGTATTTACTGTGTGCGTATTTACTGTGTGCATGTTTACTGTTTGCGTGTTTACTGTGTGCTTATTTACTGTGTGCGTATTTACTGTGTGCGTGTTTACTGTGTGCGTGTTTACTGTGTGCGTATTTACTGTGTGCGTATTCACTGTGTGCGTATTTACTGTGTGCGTTTTTACTGTGTGCGTATTTACTGTGTGCGTGTTTACTGTGTGCGTATTTACTGTGTGCGTATTTACTGTGTGCGTATTTACTGTGTGCGTATTTACCGTGTGCGTATTTACTGTGTGTGTATTTACTGTGTGCGTATTTACTGTGTGCGTATTTACTGTGTGCGTTTTTATTGTTTGCGTATCTAATGTGTGCGTATTTACTGTGTGCGTATTTACTGTGTGCGTATTTACTGTGTGCGTATTTACTGTGTGCGTATTTACTGTGTGCGTATTTACTGTGAGCGTCTTCACTGTGAGCGTATTCACTGTGTGCGTATTCACTGTGTGCGTATTTACTGTGTGCGTATTTACTGTGTGCGTATTTACTGTGTGCGCCTTTACTGTGTGCGTGTTTACTGTGTGCGTATTTACTGTGTGCGTATTTACTGTGTGCGTATTTAGTGTGTGCGTATTTACTGTGTGCGTATTTACTGTGTGCGTATTTACCATGTGCGTATTTTCCGTGTGCGTATTTACCGTGTGCGTATTTACCGTGTGCTTATTTACCGTTTGCGTATTTACTGTGTGCGTATTTACTGTGTGCGTATTTACTGTGTGCGTATTTACCGTGTGCGTATTTACTGTGTGCGTATTTACTGTGTGCGTATTTACTGTGTGCGTATTTACTGTGTGCGTATTTACTGTGTGCGTATTTACTGTGTGCGTATTTACTGTGTGCGTATTTACTGTGTGCGTATTTACTGTGAGCGTATTCACTGTGAGCAAGTTCACTGTGTGCGTATTCACTGTGTGCGTATTTACTGTGTGCGTATTTACTGTGTGCGTATTTACTGTGTGCGTCTTTACTGTCTGTGTCTTTACTGTGTGCGTATTTACTGTGTGTGTAATTACTGTGTGCGTTTTTACTGTGTGCGTATTTACTGTGTGCGTCATTACTGTGTGCGTATTTACTGTGTGCGTAATTACTCTGTGCGTATTTACTGTGTGCGTAATTACTGTGTGCGTAGTTACTGTGTGCGTATTTACTGTGTGCGTATTTACTGTGTGCGTATTTACTGTGTGCGTATTTACTGTGTGCGTATTTACTCTGTGCGTATTTACTGTGTGCGTGTTTACTGTGTGCGTGTTTACTGTGTGCGTGTTTAAAGTGTGCGTATTTACTGTGTGCGTATTTACTGTGTGCGTATTTACTGTGTGCGTATTTACTGTGTGCGTATTTACTGTGTGCGTATTTACTGTGTGCGTATTTACTGAGTGCGTATTTACTGTGTGCGTATTTACTGTGTGCGTATTTACTGTGTGTGAATTTACTGTGTGTGTATTTACTGTGTGTGTATTTACGGTGTGTATTTACTGTGTGTGTATTCACTGTGTGCGTATTTACTGTGTGTGTGTATACTGTGTGCGTATTTACTGTGTGCGTATTTACTGTGTGCGTATTTACTGTGTGCGTAGTTACTGTGTGCGTATTTACTGTGTGCGTATTTACTGTGTGCGTATTTACTGTGTGCGTATTTACTGTGTGCGTATCTACTGTGTGCGTATTTGCTGTGTGCGTATTTACTGTGTCCGTATTTACTGTGTGCGTATTTACTGTGTGCGTATTTACTGTGTGCGTATTTACTGTGTGCGTATTTACTGTGTTCGTATTTACTGTGTGCGTATTTACTGTGTGCGTATTTACTGTGTGCGTATTTACTGTGTGCGTATTTACTGTGTGCGTACTTACTGTGTGCGTACTTACTGTGTGCGTACTTACTGTCTGCATATTTACTGTGTGCGTATTTACTGTGTGCGTATTTACTGTGTGCGTATTTACTGTGTGCGTATTTACTGTGTGCGTATTTACTGTGTGCGTGTTTACTGTGTGCGTGTTTACTGTGTGCGTATTTACTGTGTGCGTATTTACTGTGTGTGTTTACTGTGTGTGTATTTACTCTGTGTGTATTTACTGTGTGTGTATTTACTGTGTGTGTATTTACTGTGTGTGTATTTACTGTGTGTGTATTTACTGTGTGCGTATTTACTGTGTGCGTCATTACTGTGTGCGTATTTACTGTGTGCGTCTTTACTGTGTGCGTCTTTACTGTGTGCGTATTTACTGTGTGCGTATTTACTGTGTGCGTATTTACTGTGTGCGTATTTACTGTGAGCGAATTCACTGTGAGCAAGTTCACTGTGTGCGTATTCACTGTGTGCGTATTTACTGTGTGCGTATTTACCGTGTGCGTATTTACCGTGTGCTTATTTACCGTTTGCGTATTTACCGTGTGCGTATTTACCGTGTGCGTATTTACCGTGTGCTTATTTACCGTTTGCGTATTTACTGTGTGCGTATTTACTGTGTGCGTATTTACTGTGTGCGTATTTACTGTGTGCGTATTTACTGTGTGCGTATTTACTGTGTGCGTATTTACTGTGAGCGTATTCACTGTGAGCAAGTTCACTGTGTGCGTATTCACTGTGTGCGTATTTACTGTGTGCGTATTTACTGTGTGCGTATTTACTGTGTGCGTCTTTACTGTCTGTGTCTTTACTGTGTGCGTACTTACTGTGTGTGTAATTACTGTGTGCGTTTTTACTGTGTGCGTATTTACTGTGTGCGTCATTACTGTGTGCGTATTTACTGTGTGCGTAATTACTCTGTGCGTATTTACTGTGTGCGTAATTACTGTGTGCGTAGTTACTGTGTGCGTATTTACTGTGTGCGTATTTACTGTGTGCGTATTTACTGTGTGCGTATTTACTGTGTGCGTATTTACTCTGTGCGTGTTTACTGTGTGCGTGTTTACTGTGTGCGTGTTTACTGTGTGCGTGTTTACTGTGTTCGTATTTACTGTGTGCGTATTTACTGTGTGCGTATTTACTGTGTGCGTATTTACTGTGTGCGTATTTACTGTGTGCGTACTTACTGTGTGCGTACTTACTGTGTGCGTACTTACTGTCTGCATATTTACTGTGTGCGTATTTACTGTGTGCGTATTTACTGTGTGCGTATTTACTGTGTGCGTATTTACTGTGT
Source organism: Cryptosula pallasiana (assembly GCA_945261195.1). Classification (NCBI taxonomy): domain Eukaryota; kingdom Metazoa; phylum Bryozoa; class Gymnolaemata; order Cheilostomatida; family Cryptosulidae; genus Cryptosula; species Cryptosula pallasiana. The sequence goes on from OX183130.1 coordinate 46,078,059, forward strand.
GCGTATTTACTGTGTGCGTGTTTACTGTGTGCGTGTTTACTGTGTGCGTCTTTACTGTGTGCGTATTTACTGTGTGTGTTTACTGTGTGTGTATTTACTGTGTGTGTATTTACTGTGTGTGTATTTACTGTGTGTGTATTTACTGTGTGTGTATTTACTGTGTGTGTATTTACTGTGTGCGTATTTACTGTGTGCGTCATTACTGTGTGCGTATTTACTGTGTGCGTCTTTACTGTGTGCGTCTTTACTGTGTGCGTATTTACTGTGTGCGTATTTACTGTGTGCGTATTTACTGTGTGCTTATTTACTGTGTGCGTCTTTACTGTGTGCGTCTTTACTGTGTGCGTGTTTAATGTGTGTGTATTTACTGTGTGCGTATTCACCGTGTGCGTATTTACCGTGTGCGTATTTACTGTGTGCGTCTTTACTGTGTGCGTATTTACTGTGTGCGTAATTACTGTGTGCGTATTTACTGTGTGCGTATTCACAGTGTGCGTATTTACTGTGTGCGTATTTACTGTGTGCGTATTTACTGTGTGCGTATTTACTGTGTGCGTATTTACTGTGTGCGTATTTACTGTGTGCGTATTTACTGTGTGCGTATTTACTGTGTGCGTATTACTGTGTGCGTATTTACTGTGTTCGTATTTACTGTGTGCGTATTTACTGTGTGCGTATTTACTGTGTGCGTATTTACTGTGTGCGTATTTACTGTGTGCGTATTTACTGTGTGCGTATTTACTGTGTGCGTATTTACTGTGTGCGTATTTACTGTGTGCTTATTTACTGTGTGCGTATTTACGGTGTGCGTATTTACCGTGTGCGTATTCACCGTGTGCGTATTTACCGTGTGCGTATTTACTGTGTGCATCTTTACTAAGTGCGTATTTACTGTGTGCGTATTTTCTGTGTGCGTATTTACTCTGTGCATTTTTACTGTGTGCGTGTTTACTGTGTGTGTATTTACTGTGTGCGTATTTACTGTGTGCGTGTTTACTGTGTGCGTGTTTACTGTGTGCGTATTTACTGTGTGCGTATTTACTGTGTGCGTATTTACTGTGTGCATTTTTACTGTGTGCGTAGTTACTGTGTGCGTATTTACTGTGTGCGTATTTACTGTGTGCGTATTTACTGTGTGTGTATTTATTGTGTGCGTATTTAGTGTGTGCGTATTTACTGTGTGCGTATTTACTGTGTGCGTATATACCGTGTGCGTATTTACCGTGTGCGTATTTACCGTGTGCGTATTTACAGTGTGCTTATTTACCGTTTGCGTATTTACTGTGTGCGTATTTACCGTGTGCGTATTTACTGTGTGCGTATTTACTGTGTGCGTATCTACTGTGTGCGTATTTACTGTGTGCGTATTTACTGTGAGCGTATTAACTGTGAGCGTATTCACTGTGTGCGTATTCACTGTGTGCGTATTTACTGTGTGCGTATTTACTGTGTGCGTATTTACTGTGTGCGTCTTTACTGTGTGCGTCTTTACTGTGTGCGTACTTACTGTGTGTGTAATTACTGTGTGCCTATTTACTGTGTGCGTATTTACTGTGTGCGTCATTACTGTGTGCGTATTTACTGTGTGCGTAATTACTGTGTGCGTAGTTACTGTGTGCGTAATTACTGTGTGCGTATTTACTGTGTGCATATTTACTGTGTGCGTATTTACTGTGTGCGTATTTACTGTGTGCGTGTTTACTGTGTGCGTATTTACTGTGTGCGTATTTACTGTGTGCGTGTTTACTGTGTGCGTATTCACTGTGTGCGTGTTTAATGTGTGCGTATTTACTGTGTGCGTATTAACTGTGTGCGTATTTACTGTGTGCGTATTTACTGTGTGCGTATTTACTGTGTGCGTATTTACTGTGTGCGTATTTACTGTGTGCGTAGTTACTGTGTGCATATTTAATGTGTGCGTATTTACTGTGTGCGTATTTAGTGTGTGCGTATTTACGGTGTACGTATTTACCGTGTGCGTATTTACTAAGTGCGTATTTACTGTGTGCGTATTTACTGTGTGCGTATTTACTGTGTGCATGTTTACTGTGTGCGTGTTTACTGTGTGCTTATTTACTGTGTGCGTATTTACTGTGTGCGTGTTTACTGTGTGCGTGTTTACTGTGTGCGTGTTTACTGTGTGCGTATTCACTGTGTGCGTATTTACTGTGTGCGTTTTTACTGTGTGCGTATTTACTGTGTGCGTATTTACTGTGTGCGTGTTTACTGTGTGCGTATTTACTGTGTGCGTATTTACTGTGTGCGTATTTAGTGTGTGCGTATTTACTGTGTGCGTATGTACCGTGTGCATATTTACCGTGTGCGAATTTACCGTGTGCGTATTTACCGTGTGCGTATTTACCGTGTGCTTATTTACTGTTTGCGTATTTACCGTGTGCGTATTTACCGTGTGCGTATTTACTGTGTGTGTATTTACTGTGTGCGTATTTACTGTGTGCGTATTTACTGTGTGCGTTTTTATTGTTTGCGTATCTACTGTGTGCGTATTTACTGTGTGCGTATTTACTGTGTGCGTATTTACTGTGTGCGTATTTACTGTGTGCGTATTTACTGTGTGCGTATTTACTGTGAGCGTATTCACTGTGAGCGTATTCACTGTGTGCGTATTCACTGTGTGCGTATTTACTGTGTGCGTATTTACTGTGTGCGTATTTACTGTGTGCGTCTTTACTGTGTGCGTATTTACTGTGTGCCTATTTACTGTGTGCATATTTACTGTGTGCGTATTTAGTGTGTGCGTATTTACTGTGTGCGTATTTACTGTGTGCGTATTTACCATGTGCGTATGTTCCGTGTGCGTATTTACCGTGTGCGTATTTACCGTGTGCTTATTTACCGTTTGCGTATTTACTGTGTGCGTATTTACTGTGTGCGTATTTACTGTGTGCGTATTTACTGTGTGCGTATTTACTGTGTGCGTATTTACTGTGTGCGTATTTACTGTGTGCGTATTTACTGTGAGCGTATTCACTGTGAGCAAAATCACTGTGTGCGTATTCACTGTGTGCGTATTTACTGTGTGCGTATTTACTGTGTGCGTATTTACTGTGTGCGTCTTTACTGTCTGTGTCTTTACTGTGTGCGTATTTACTGTGTGTGTAATTACTGTGTGCGTTTTTACTGTGTGCGTATTTACTGTGTGCGTCATTACTGTGTGCGTATTTACTGTGTGCAAAATTACTCTGTGCGTATTTACTGTGTGCGTAATTACTGTGTGCGTATTTACTGTGTGCGTATTTACTGTGTGCGTATTTACTGTGTGCGTATTTACTGTGTGCGTATTTACTGTGTGCGTATTTACTCTGTGTGTATTTACTGTGTGCGTGTTTTCTGTGTGCGTGTTTACTGTGTGCGTGTTTAAAGTGTGCGTATTTACTGTGTGCGTATTTACTGTGTGCGTATTTACTGTGTGCGTATTTACTGTGTGCGTATTTACCTTGTGCGTATTTACTGTGTGCGTATTTACTGAGTGCGTAGTTACTGTGTGCGTATTTACTGTGTGCGTATATACTGTGTGTGAATTTACTGTGTGTGTATTTACTGTGTGTGTATTTACTGTGTGTGTGTTTACTGTGTGTGTATTTACTGTGTGCGTGTTTACTGTGTGTGTGAATACTGTGTGCGTACTTACTGTGGGCGTATTTACTGTGTGCGTATTTACTGTGTGCGTATCTACTGTGTGCGTATTTACTGTGTTCGTATTTACTGTGTGCGTATTTACTGTGTGCGTATTTACTGTGTGCGTATTTACTGTGTGCGTATTCACTGTGTGCGTATTTACTGTGTGCATATTTACTGTGTGCGTATTTACTGTGTGCGTGTTTACTGTGTTCGTATTTACTGTGTGCGTATTTACTGCGTGCGTATTTACTGTGTGCGTATTTACTGTGTGCGTATTTACTGTGTGCGTACTTACTGTGTGCGTACTTACTGTGTGCGTACTTACTGTCTGCGTATTTACTGTGTGCAAATTTTCTGTGTGCGTATTTACTGTGTGCGTATTTACTGTGTGCGTATTTACTGTGTGCGTATTTACTGTGTACGTATTTACTGTGTGCGTGTTTACTGTGTGCGTATTTACTGTGTGCGTATTTACTGTGTGTGTTTACTGTGTGTGTATTTACTGTGTGTGTATTTACTGTGTGTGTATTTACTGTGTGCGTATTTACTGTGTGTGTATTTACTGTGTGTGTATTTACTGTGTGTGTTTACTGTGTGCGTATTTACTGTGTGCGTCATTACTGTGTGCGTATTTACTGTGTGCGTATTTACTGTGTGCGTCTTTAATGTGTGCGTATTTACTGTGTGCGTATTTACTGTGTGCGTATTTACTGTGTGCTTATTTACTGTGTGCGTCTTTACTGTGTGCGTCTTTACTGTGCGCGTGTTTAATGTGTGCGTATTTACTGTGTGCGTATTCACCATGTGCGTATTTACCGTGTGCGTATTTACTGTGTGCGTCTTTACTGTGTGCGTATTTACTGTGTGCGTAATTACTGTGTGCGTATTTACTGTGTGCGTATTTACAGTGTGCGTATTTGCTGTGTGCGTATTTACTGTGTGCGTATTTACTGTGTGCGTATTTACTGTGTGCGTATTTACTGTGTGCGTATTTACTGTGTGCGTATTTACTGTGTGCATATTTACTGTGTGCGTATTTACTGTGTTCGTATTTACTGTGTGCGTATTTACTGTGTGCGTATTTACTGTGTGCGTTTTTACTGTGTGCAAATTTACTGTGTGCGTGTTTACTGTGTGCGTATTTACTGTGTGCGTATTTACTGTGTGCGTATTTACTGTGTGCGTCTTAACTGTGTGCGTATTTACTGTGTGCGTATTTACTGTGTGCGTAGTTACTGTGTGCGTATTTATTGTGTGCGTATTTACTGTGTGCGTATTTACGGTGTGCGTATTTACCGTGTGCGTATTCACCGTGTGCGTATTTACCGTGTGCGTATTTACTGTGTGCATATTTACTAAGTGCGTACTTACTGTGTGCGTATTTACTGTGTGCGTATTTACTCTGTGCATCTTTACTGTGTGCGTGTTTACTGTGTGTGTATTTACTGTGTGCGTATTTACTGTGTGCGTGTTTACTGTGTGCGTGTTTACTGTGTGCATATCTACTGTGTGCGTATTTACTGTGTGCGTATTTACTGTGTGCGTTTTTACTGTGTGCGTAGTTACTGTGTGCGTATTTACTGTGTGCGTACTTACTGTGTGCGTATTTACTGTGTGTGTATTTAGTGTGTGCGTATTTAGTGTTTGCGTATTTACTGTGTGCGTATTTACTGTGTGCGTATTTACTGTGTGCGTATTTACTCTGTGCGTATTTACTGTGTGCGTGTTTACTGTGTGCGTGTTTACTGTGTGCGTGTTTAAAGTGTGCGTGTTTACTGTGTGCGTATTTACTGTGTGCGTGTTTACCGTGTGCGTATTTACTGTGTGCGTATTTACTGTGTGCGTGTTTACTGAGTGCGTATTTACTGAGTGCGTATTTACTGTGTGCGTATTTACTGTGTGCGTTTTTACTGTGTGTGAATTTACTGTGTGTGTATTTACTGTGTGTGTATTTACTGTGTGTGTATTTACTGTGTGTGTATTTACTGTGTGCGTATTTACTGTGTGTGTGAATACTGTGTGCGTATTTACTGTGTGCGTATTTACTGTGTGCGTATTTACTGTGAGCGTGTTTACTGTGTGCGTATTTACTGTGTGCGTATTTACTGTGTGCGTATTTACTGTGTGCGTATTTACTGTGTGCGTATTTACTGTGTGCGTATTTACTGTGTGCGTATTTACTGTGTACGTATTTACTGTGTGCGTATTTACTGTGTGCGTATTCACTGTGTGCATATATACTGTGTGCGTATTTACTGTGTGCGTACTTACTGTGTGCGTACTTACTGTGTGCGTACTTACTGTGTGCGTATTTACTGTGTGCGTATTTACTGTGTGCGTATTTACTGTGTGCGTATTTACTGTGTGCGTATTTACTGTGTGCATATTTATTGTGTGCGTATTTACTGTGTGCGTATTTACGGTGTGCGTTTTCACCGTGTGCGTATTTACCGAGTGCGCATTTACCGTGTGCGTATTTACCGTGTGCGTAATTACTAAGTGCGTATTTACTGTGTGCGTATTTACTGTGTGCGTATTTACTGTGTGCATCTTTACTGTGTGCGTGTTTACTGTGTGCGTATTTACTGTGTGCGCATTTACTGTGTGCGTGTTTACTGTGTGCGTGTTTACTGTGTGCGTATTTACCGTGTGCGTGCTTACCGTGTGCGTATTTAACGTGTGCGTATTTACCGTGTGCGTATTTACCGTGTGCTTATTTACTGTTTGCGTATTTACCGTGTGCGTATTCACCGTGTGCGTATTTACTGTGTGCGTATTTACTGTGTGCGTATTAACTGTGTGCGTATTTACTGTGTGCGTTTTTACTGTTTGCGTATCTACTGTGTGCGTAATTACTGTGTGCGTATTTACTGCGTGCGTATTTACTGTGTGCGTATTTACTGTGTGCGTATTTACTGTGTGCGTATTTACTGTGAGCGTATTCACTGTGAGCGTATTCACTGTGTGCGTATTCACTGTGTGCGTATTTACTGTGTGCGTATTTACTGTGTGCGTATTTACTGTGTCGTCTCTACTGTGTGCGTCTTTACTGTGTGCGTATTTACTGTGTGCGTATTTACTGTGTGCGTAGTTACTGTGTGCATCTTTACTGTGTGCGTCTTTACTGTGTGCGTATTTACTGTGTGCGTATTTACTGTGTGCGTTTTTACTGTGTGCGTATTTACTGTGTGCGTCATTACTGTGTGCGTATTTACTGTGTGCGTAATTACTGTGTGCGTATTTACTGTCTGCGTCATTACTGTGTGCGTATTTACTGTGTGCGTATTTACTGTGTGCGTATTTACTGTGTGCGTATTTACCGTGTGCGTATTTACTGTGTGCGTATTTACTGTGTGGTTATTTACTGTGTGCGTGTTTACTGTGTGCGTCTTTACTGTGTGCGTGTTTAATGTGTGCGTATTTACTGTGTGCGTGTTTACCATGTGCGTATTTACCGTGTGCGTATTCACCGTGTGCGTATTTACCGTGTGCGTATTTACTGTGTGCATCTTTACTAAGTGCGTATTTACTGTGTGCGTATTTTCTGTGTGCGTATTTACTCTGTGCATCTTTACTGTGTGCGTGTTTACTGTGTGTGTATTTACTGTGTGCGTATTTACTGTGTGCGTGTTTACTGTGTGCGTGTTTACTGTGTGCGTATTTACTGTGTGCGTATTTACTGTGTGCGTATTTACTGTGTGCGTTTTTACTGTGTGCGTAGTTACTGTGTGCGTATTTACTGTGTGCGTATTTACTGTGTGCGTATTTACTGTGTGTGTATTTATTGTGTGCGTATTTAGTGTGTGCGTATTTACTGTGTGCGTATTTACTGTGTGCGTATCTACCGTGTGCGTATTTACCGTGTGCGTATTTACCGTGTGCGTATTTACAGTGTGCTTCTTTACCGTTTGCGTATTTACTGTGTGCGTATTTACCGTGTGCGTATTTACTGTGTGCGTATTTACTGTGTGCGTATCTACTGTGTGCGTATTTACTGTGTGCGTATTTACTGTGAGCGTATTAACTGTGAGCGTATTCACTGTGTGCGTATTCACTGTGTGCGTATTTACTGTGTGCGTATTTACTGTGTGCGTATTTACTGTGTGCGTCTTTACTGTGTGCGTCTTTACTGTGTGCGTACTTACTGTGTGTGTAATTACTGTGTGCGTATTTACTGTGTGCGTATTTACTGTGTGCGTCATTACTGTGTGCGTATTTACTGTGTCCGTAATTACTGTGTGCGTAGTTACTGTGTGCGTAATTACTGTGTGCGTATTTACTGTGTGCATATTTACTGTGTGCGTATTTACTGTGTGCGTATTTACTGTGTGCGTGTTTACTGTGTGCGTATTTACTGTGTGCGTATTTACTGTGCGTGTTTACTGTGTGCGTATTTACTGTGTGCGTGTTTAATGTGTGCGTATTTACTGTGTGCGTATTAACTGTGTGCGTATTTACTGTGTGCGTATTTACTGTGTGCGTATTTACTGTGTGCGTATTTACTGTGTGCGTATTTACTGTGTGCGTAGTTACTGTGTGCGTATTTAATGTGTGCGTATTTACTGTGTGCGTATTTAGTGTGTGCGTATTTACGGTGTACGTATTTACCGTGTGCGTATTTACTAAGTGCGTATTTACTGTGTGTGTATTTACTGTGTGCGTATTTACTGTGTGCATGTTTACTGTGTGCGTGTTTACTGTGTGCTTATTTACTGTGTGCGTATTTACTGTGTGCGTGTTTACTGTGTGCGTGTTTACTGTGTGCGTATTTACTGTGTGCGTATTCACTGTGTGCGTATTTACTGTGTGCGTTTTTACTGTGTGCGTATTTACTGTGTGCGTATTTACTGTGTGCGTATTTACTGTGTGCGTATTTACTGTGTGCGTATTTACTGTGTGCGTATTTAGTGTGTGCGTATTTACTGTGTGCGTATGTACCGTGTGCATATTTACCGTGTGCGAATTTACCGTGTGCGTATTTACCGTGTGCGTATTTACCGTGTGCTTATTTACTGTTTGCGTATTTACCGTGTGCGTATTTACCGTGTGCGTATTTACTGTGTGTGTATTTACTGTGTGCGTATTTACTGTGTGCGTATTTACTGTGTGCGTTTTTATTGTTTGCGTATCTACTGTGTGCGTATTTACTGTGTGCGTATTTACTGTGTGCGTATTTACTGTGTGCGTATTTACTGTGTGCGTATTTACTGTGTGCGTATTTACTGTGAGCGTATTCACTGTGAGCGTATTCACTGTGTGCGTATTCACTGTGTGCGTATTTACTGTGTGCGTATTTACTGTGTGCGTATTTACTGTGTGCGTCTTTACTGTGTGCGTATTTACTGTGTGCCTATTTACTGTGTGCATATTTACTGTGTGCGTATTTAGTGTGTGCGTATTTACTGTGTGCGTATTTACTGTGTGCGTATTTACCATGTGCGTATTTTCCGTGTGCGTATTTACCGTGTGCGTATTTACCGTGTGCTTATTTACCGTTTGCGTATTTACTGTGTGCGTATTTACTGTGTGCGTATTTACTGTGTGCGTATTTACTGTGTGCGTATTTACTGTGTGCGTATTTACTGTGTGCGTATTTACTGTGTGCGTATTTACTGTGAGCGTATTCACTGTGAGCAAAATCACTGTGTGCGTATTCACTGTGTGCGTATTTACTGTGTGCGTATTTACTGTGTGCGTATTTACTGTGTGCGTCTTTACTGTCTGTGTCTTTACTGTGTGCGTATTTACTGTGTGTGTAATTACTGTGTGCGTTTTTACTGTGTGCGTATTTACTGTGTGCGTCATTACTGTGTGCGTATTTACTGTGTGCAAAATTACTCTGTGCGTATTTACTGTGTGCGTAATTACTGTGTGCGTATTTACTGTGTGCGTATTTACTGTGTGCGTATTTACTGTGTGCGTATTTACTGTGTGCGTATTTACTGTGTGCGTATTTACTGTGTGCGTATTTACTCTGTGTGTATTTACTGTGTGCGTGTTTTCTGTTTGCGTGTTTACTGTGTGCGTGTTTAAAGTGTGCGTATTTACTGTGTGCGTATTTACTGTGTGCGTATTTACTGTGTGCGTATTTACTGTGTGCGTATTTACTGTGTGCGTATTTACTGTGTGCGTATTTACTGTGTGCGTATTTACTGTGTGCGTATTTACTGTGTGCGTATTTATTGTGTGCGTATTTACTGTGTGCGTATTTACGGCGTGCGTATTCACCGTGTGCGTATTTACCGAGTGCGCATTTACCGTGTGCGTATTTACCGTGTGCGTATTTACTAAGTGCGTATTTACTGTGTGCGTATTTACTGTGTGCGTATTTACTGTGTGCATCTTTACTGTGTGCGTGTTTACTGTGTGCGTATTTACTGTGTGCGCATTTACTGTGTGCGTGTTTACTGTGTGCGTGTTTACTGTGTGCGTATTTACCGTGTGCGTATTTACCGTGTGCGTATTTAACGTGTGCGTATTTACCGTGTGCGTATTTACCGTGTGCTTATTTGCTGTTTGCGTATTTACCGTGTGCGTATTTACCGTGTGCGTATTTACTGTGTGCGTATTTACTGTGTGCGTATTAACTGTGTGCGTATTTACTGTGTGCGTTTTTACTGTTTGCGTATCTACTGTGTGCGTAATTACTGTGTGCGTATTTACTGCGTGCGTATTTACTGTGTGCGTATTTACTGTGTGCGTATTTACTGCGTGCGTATTTACTGTGTGCGTATTTACTGTGTGCGTATTTACTGTGTGCGTATTTACTGTGAGCGTATTCACTGTGAGCGTATTCACTGTGTGCGTATTCACTGTGTGCGTATTTACTGTGTGCGTATTTACTGTGTGCGTATTTACTGTGTCGTCTCTACTGTGTGCGTCTTTACTGTGTGCGTATTTACTGTGTGCGTATTTACTGTGTGCGTAGTTACTGTGTGCATCTTTACTGTGTGCGTCTTTACTGTGTGCGTATTTACTGTGTGCGTATTTAATGTGTGCGTTTTTACTGTGTGCGTATTTACTGTGTGCGTCATTACTGTGTGCGTATTTACTGTGTGCGTAATTACTGTGTGCGTATTTACTGTCTGCGTCATTACCGTGTGCGTATTTACTGTGTGCGTATTTACTGTGTGCGTATTTACTGTGTGCGTATTTACTGTGTGCGTATTTACTGTGTGCGTATTTACTGTGTGGTTATTTACTGTGTGCGTGTTTACTGTGTGCGTCTTTACTGTGTGCGTGTTTAATGTGTGCGTATTTACTGTGTGCGTGTTTACCGTGTGCGTATTTACCGTGTGCGTATTCACCGTGTGCGTATTTACCGTGTGCGTATTTACTGTGTGCATCTTTACTAAGTGCGTATTTACTGTGTGCGTATTTTCTGTGTGCGTATTTACTCTGTGCATCTTTACTGTGTGCGTGTTTACTGTGTGTGTATTTACTGTGTGCGTATTTACTGTGTGCGTGTTTACTGTGTGCGTGTTTACTGTGTGCGTATTTACTGTGTGCGTATTTACTGTGTGCGTATTTACTGTGTGCGTTTTTACTGTGTGCGTAGTTACTGTGTGCGTATTTACTGTGTGCGTATTTACTGTGTGCGTATTTACTGTGTGTGTATTTATTGTGTGCGTATTTAGTGTGTGCGTATTTACTGTGTGCGTATTTACTGTGTGCGTATCTACCGTGTGCGTATTTACCGTGTGCGTATTTACCGTGTGCGTATTTACAGTGTGCTTCTTTACCGTTTGCGTATTTACTGTGTGCGTATTTACCGTGTGCGTATTTACTGTGTGCGTATTTACTGTGTGCGTATCTACTGTGTGCGTATTTACTGTGTGCGTATTTACTGTGAGCGTATTAACTGTGAGCGTATTCACTGTGTGCGTATTCACTGTGTGCGTATTTACTGTGTGCGTATTTACTGTGTGCGTATTTACTGTGTGCGTCTTTACTGTGTGCGTCTTTACTGTGTGCGTACTTACTGTGTGTGTAATTACTGTGTGCGTATTTACTGTGTGCGTATTTACTGTGTGCGTCATTACTGTGTGCGTATTTACTGTGTGCGTAATTACTGTGTGCGTAGTTACTGTGTGCGTAATTACTGTGTGCGTATTTACTGTGTGCATATTTACTGTGTGCGTATTTACTGTGTGCGTATTTACTGTGTGCGTGTTTACTGTGTGCGTATTTACTGTGTGCGTATTTACTGTGTGCGTGTTTACTGTGTGCGTATTTACTGTGTGCGTGTTTAATGTGTGCGTATTTACTGTGTGCGTATTAACTGTGTGCGTATTTACTGTGTGCGTATTTACTGTGTGCGTATTTACTGTGTGCGTATTTACTGTGTGCGTATTTACTGTGTGCGTAGTTACTGTGTGCGTATTTAATGTGTGCGTATTTACTGTGTGCGTATTTAGTGTGTGCGTATTTACGGTGTACGTATTTACCGTGTGCGTATTTACTAAGTGCGTATTTACTGTGTGCGTATTTACTGTGTGCGTATTTACTGTGTGCGTATTTACTGTGTGCGTATTTACTGTGTGCGTATTTACTGTGTGCGTATTTACTGTGTGCGTATTTACTGTGTGCGTATTTATTGTGTGCGTATTTACTGTGTGCGTATTTACGGTGTGCGTATTCACCGTGTGCGTATTTACCGAGTGCGCATTTACCGTGTGCGTATTTACCGTGTGCGTATTTACTAAGTGCGTATTTACTGTGTGCGTATTTACTGTGTGCGTATTTACTGTGTGCATCTTTACTGTGTGCGTGTTTACTGTGTGCGTATTTACTGTGTGCGCATTTACTGTGTGCGTGTTTACTGCGTGCGTGTTTACTGTGTGCGTATTTACCGTGTGCGTATTTACCGTGTGCGTATTTAACGTGTGCGTATTTACCGTGTGCGTATTTACCGTGTGCTTATTTACTGTTTGCGTATTTACCGTGTGCGTATTTACCGTGTGCGTATTTACTGTGTGCGTATTTACTGTGTGCGTATTAACTGTGTGCGTATTTACTGTTTGCGTTTTTACTGTTTGCGTATCTACTGTGTGCGTAATTACTGTGTGCGTATTTACTGCGTGCGTATTTACTGTGTGCGTATTTACTGTGTGCGTATTTACTGCGTGCGTATTTACTGTGTGCGTATTTACTGTGTGCGTATTTACTGTGTGCGTATTTACTGTGAGCGTATTCACTGTGAGCGTATTCACTGTGTGCGTATTCACTGTGTGCGTATTTACTGTGTGCGTATTTACTGTGTGCGTATTTACTGTGTCGTCTCTACTGTGTGCGTCTTTACTGTGTGCGTATTTACTGTGTGCGTATTTACTGTGTGCGTAGTTACTGTGTGCATCTTTACTGTGTGCGTCTTTACTGTGTGCGTATTTACTGTGTGCGTATTTACTGTGTGCGTTTTTACTGTGTGCGTATTTACTGTGTGCGTCATTACTGTGTGCGTATTTACTGTGTGCGTAATTACTGTGTGCGTATTTACTGTCTGCGTCATTACCGTGTGCGTATTTACTGTGTGCGTATTTACTGTGTGCGTATTTACTGTGTGCGTATTTACTGTGTGCGTATTTACTGTGTGCGTATTTACTGTGTGGTTATTTACTGTGTGCGTGTTTACTGTGTGCGTCTTTACTGTGTGCGTGTTTAATGTGTGCGTATTTACTGTGTGCGTGTTTACCGTGTGCGTATTTACCGTGTGCGTATTCACCGTGTGCGTATTTACCGTGTGCGTATTTACTGTGTGCATCTTTACTAAGTGCGTATTTACTGTGTGCGTATTTTCTGTGTGCGTATTTACTCTGTGCATCTTTACTGTGTGCGTGTTTACTGTGTGTGTATTTACTGTGTGCGTATTTACTGTGTGCGTGTTTACTGTGTGCGTGTTTACTGTGTGCGTATTTACTGTGTGCGTATTTACTGTGTGCGTATTTACTGTGTGCGTTTTTACTGTGTGCGTAGTTACTGTGTGCGTATTTACTGTGTGCGTATTTACTGTGTGCGTATTTACTGTGTGTGTATTTATTGTGTGCGTATTTAGTGTGTGCGTATTTACTGTGTGTGTATTTACTGTGTGTGTGTTTACTGTGTGTGTATTTACTGTGTGCGTGTTTACTGTGTGTGTGAATACTGTGTGCGTACTTACTGTGGGCGTATTTACTGTGTGCGTATTTACTGTGTGCGTATCTACTGTGTGCGTATTTACTGTGTTCGTATTTACTGTGTGCGTATTTACTGTGTGCGTATTTACTGTGTGCGTATTTACTGTGTGCGTATTCACTGTGTGCGTATTTACTGTGTGCATATTTACTGTGTGCGTATTTACTGTGTGCGTGTTTACTGTGTTCGTATTTACTGTGTGCGTATTTACTGCGTGCGTATTTACTGTGTGCGTATTTACTGTGTGCGTATTTACTGTGTGCGTACTTACTGTGTGCGTACTTACTGTGTGCGTACTTACTGTCTGCGTATTTACTGTGTGCAAATTTTCTGTGTGCGTATTTACTGTGTGCGTATTTACTGTGTGCGTATTTACTGTGTGCGTATTTACTGTGTACGTATTTACTGTGTGCGTGTTTACTGTGTGCGTATTTACTGTGTGCGTATTTACTGTGTGTGTTTACTGTGTGTGTATTTACTGTGTGTGTATTTACTGTGTGTGTATTTACTGTGTGCGTATTTACTGTGTGTGTATTTACTGTGTGTGTATTTACTGTGTGTGTTTACTGTGTGCGTATTTACTGTGTGCGTCATTACTGTGTGCGTATTTACTGTGTGCGTATTTACTGTGTGCGTCTTTAATGTGTGCGTATTTACTGTGTGCGTATTTACTGTGTGCGTATTTACTGTGTGCTTATTTACTGTGTGCGTCTTTACTGTGTGCGTCTTTACTGTGCGCGTGTTTAATGTGTGCGTATTTACTGTGTGCGTATTCACCATGTGCGTATTTACCGTGTGCGTATTTACTGTGTGCGTCTTTACTGTGTGCGTATTTACTGTGTGCGTAATTACTGTGTGCGTATTTACTGTGTGCGTATTTACAGTGTGCGTATTTGCTGTGTGCGTATTTACTGTGTGCGTATTTACTGTGTGCGTATTTACTGTGTGCGTATTTACTGTGTGCGTATTTACTGTGTGCGTATTTACTGTGTGCATATTTACTGTGTGCGTATTTACTGTGTTCGTATTTACTGTGTGCGTATTTACTGTGTGCGTATTTACTGTGTGCGTTTTTACTGTGTGCAAATTTACTGTGTGCGTGTTTACTGTGTGCGTATTTACTGTGTGCGTATTTACTGTGTGCGTATTTACTGTGTGCGTCTTAACTGTGTGCGTATTTACTGTGTGCGTATTTACTGTGTGCGTAGTTACTGTGTGCGTATTTATTGTGTGCGTATTTACTGTGTGCGTATTTACGGTGTGCGTATTTACCGTGTGCGTATTCACCGTGTGCGTATTTACCGTGTGCGTATTTACTGTGTGCATATTTACTAAGTGCGTACTTACTGTGTGCGTATTTACTGTGTGCGTATTTACTCTGTGCATCTTTACTGTGTGCGTGTTTACTGTGTGTGTATTTACTGTGTGCGTATTTACTGTGTGCGTGTTTACTGTGTGCGTGTTTACTGTGTGCATATCTACTGTGTGCGTATTTACTGTGTGCGTATTTACTGTGTGCGTTTTTACTGTGTGCGTAGTTACTGTGTGCGTATTTACTGTGTGCGTACTTACTGTGTGCGTATTTACTGTGTGTGTATTTAGTGTGTGCGTATTTAGTGTTTGCGTATTTACTGTGTGCGTATTTACTGTGTGCGTATTTACTGTGTGCGTATTTACTCTGTGCGTATTTACTGTGTGCGTGTTTACTGTGTGCGTGTTTACTGTGTGCGTGTTTAAAGTGTGCGTGTTTACTGTGTGCGTATTTACTGTGTGCGTGTTTACCGTGTGCGTATTTACTGTGTGCGTATTTACTGTGTGCGTGTTTACTGAGTGCGTATTTACTGAGTGCGTATTTACTGTGTGCGTATTTACTGTGTGCGTTTTTACTGTGTGTGAATTTACTGTGTGTGTATTTACTGTGTGTGTATTTACTGTGTGTGTATTTACTGTGTGTGTATTTACTGTGTGCGTATTTACTGTGTGTGTGAATACTGTGTGCGTATTTACTGTGTGCGTATTTACTGTGTGCGTATTTACTGTGAGCGTGTTTACTGTGTGCGTATTTACTGTGTGCGTATTTACTGTGTGCGTATTTACTGTGTGCGTATTTACTGTGTGCGTATTTACTGTGTGCGTATTTACTGTGTGCGTATTTACTGTGTACGTATTTACTGTGTGCGTATTTACTGTGTGCGTATTCACTGTGTGCATATATACTGTGTGCGTATTTACTGTGTGCGTACTTACTGTGTGCGTACTTACTGTGTGCGTACTTACTGTGTGCGTATTTACTGTGTGCGTATTTACTGTGTGCGTATTTACTGTGTGCGTATTTACTGTGTGCGTATTTACTGTGTGCATATTTATTGTGTGCGTATTTACTGTGTGCGTATTTACGGTGTGCGTTTTCACCGTGTGCGTATTTACCGAGTGCGCATTTACCGTGTGCGTATTTACCGTGTGCGTAATTACTAAGTGCGTATTTACTGTGTGCGTATTTACTGTGTGCGTATTTACTGTGTGCATCTTTACTGTGTGCGTGTTTACTGTGTGCGTATTTACTGTGTGCGCATTTACTGTGTGCGTGTTTACTGTGTGCGTGTTTACTGTGTGCGTATTTACCGTGTGCGTGCTTACCGTGTGCGTATTTAACGTGTGCGTATTTACCGTGTGCGTATTTACCGTGTGCTTATTTACTGTTTGCGTATTTACCGTGTGCGTATTCACCGTGTGCGTATTTACTGTGTGCGTATTTACTGTGTGCGTATTAACTGTGTGCGTATTTACTGTGTGCGTTTTTACTGTTTGCGTATCTACTGTGTGCGTAATTACTGTGTGCGTATTTACTGCGTGCGTATTTACTGTGTGCGTATTTACTGTGTGCGTATTTACTGTGTGCGTATTTACTGTGAGCGTATTCACTGTGAGCGTATTCACTGTGTGCGTATTCACTGTGTGCGTATTTACTGTGTGCGTATTTACTGTGTGCGTATTTACTGTGTCGTCTCTACTGTGTGCGTCTTTACTGTGTGCGTATTTACTGTGTGCGTATTTACTGTGTGCGTAGTTACTGTGTGCATCTTTACTGTGTGCGTCTTTACTGTGTGCGTATTTACTGTGTGCGTATTTACTGTGTGCGTTTTTACTGTGTGCGTATTTACTGTGTGCGTCATTACTGTGTGCGTATTTACTGTGTGCGTAATTACTGTGTGCGTATTTACTGTCTGCGTCATTACTGTGTGCGTATTTACTGTGTGCGTATTTACTGTGTGCGTATTTACTGTGTGCGTATTTACCGTGTGCGTATTTACTGTGTGCGTATTTACTGTGTGGTTATTTACTGTGTGCGTGTTTACTGTGTGCGTCTTTACTGTGTGCGTGTTTAATGTGTGCGTATTTACTGTGTGCGTGTTTACCATGTGCGTATTTACCGTGTGCGTATTCACCGTGTGCGTATTTACCGTGTGCGTATTTACTGTGTGCATCTTTACTAAGTGCGTATTTACTGTGTGCGTATTTTCTGTGTGCGTATTTACTCTGTGCATCTTTACTGTGTGCGTGTTTACTGTGTGTGTATTTACTGTGTGCGTATTTACTGTGTGCGTGTTTACTGTGTGCGTGTTTACTGTGTGCGTATTTACTGTGTGCGTATTTACTGTGTGCGTATTTACTGTGTGCGTTTTTACTGTGTGCGTAGTTACTGTGTGCGTATTTACTGTGTGCGTATTTACTGTGTGCGTATTTACTGTGTGTGTATTTATTGTGTGCGTATTTAGTGTGTGCGTATTTACTGTGTGCGTATTTACTGTGTGCGTATCTACCGTGTGCGTATTTACCGTGTGCGTATTTACCGTGTGCGTATTTACAGTGTGCTTCTTTACCGTTTGCGTATTTACTGTGTGCGTATTTACCGTGTGCGTATTTACTGTGTGCGTATTTACTGTGTGCGTATCTACTGTGTGCGTATTTACTGTGTGCGTATTTACTGTGAGCGTATTAACTGTGAGCGTATTCACTGTGTGCGTATTCACTGTGTGCGTATTTACTGTGTGCGTATTTACTGTGTGCGTATTTACTGTGTGCGTCTTTACTGTGTGCGTCTTTACTGTGTGCGTACTTACTGTGTGTGTAATTACTGTGTGCGTATTTACTGTGTGCGTATTTACTGTGTGCGTCATTACTGTGTGCGTATTTACTGTGTCCGTAATTACTGTGTGCGTAGTTACTGTGTGCGTAATTACTGTGTGCGTATTTACTGTGTGCATATTTACTGTGTGCGTATTTACTGTGTGCGTATTTACTGTGTGCGTGTTTACTGTGTGCGTATTTACTGTGTGCGTATTTACTGTGCGTGTTTACTGTGTGCGTATTTACTGTGTGCGTGTTTAATGTGTGCGTATTTACTGTGTGCGTATTAACTGTGTGCGTATTTACTGTGTGCGTATTTACTGTGTGCGTATTTACTGTGTGCGTATTTACTGTGTGCGTATTTACTGTGTGCGTAGTTACTGTGTGCGTATTTAATGTGTGCGTATTTACTGTGTGCGTATTTAGTGTGTGCGTATTTACGGTGTACGTATTTACCGTGTGCGTATTTACTAAGTGCGTATTTACTGTGTGTGTATTTACTGTGTGCGTATTTACTGTGTGCATGTTTACTGTGTGCGTGTTTACTGTGTGCTTATTTACTGTGTGCGTATTTACTGTGTGCGTGTTTACTGTGTGCGTGTTTACTGTGTGCGTATTTACTGTGTGCGTATTCACTGTGTGCGTATTTACTGTGTGCGTTTTTACTGTGTGCGTATTTACTGTGTGCGTATTTACTGTGTGCGTATTTACTGTGTGCGTATTTACTGTGTGCGTATTTACTGTGTGCGTATTTAGTGTGTGCGTATTTACTGTGTGCGTATGTACCGTGTGCATATTTACCGTGTGCGAATTTACCGTGTGCGTATTTACCGTGTGCGTATTTACCGTGTGCTTATTTACTGTTTGCGTATTTACCGTGTGCGTATTTACCGTGTGCGTATTTACTGTGTGTGTATTTACTGTGTGCGTATTTACTGTGTGCGTATTTACTGTGTGCGTTTTTATTGTTTGCGTATCTACTGTGTGCGTATTTACTGTGTGCGTATTTACTGTGTGCGTATTTACTGTGTGCGTATTTACTGTGTGCGTATTTACTGTGTGCGTATTTACTGTGAGCGTATTCACTGTGAGCGTATTCACTGTGTGCGTATTCACTGTGTGCGTATTTACTGTGTGCGTATTTACTGTGTGCGTATTTACTGTGTGCGTCTTTACTGTGTGCGTATTTACTGTGTGCCTATTTACTGTGTGCATATTTACTGTGTGCGTATTTAGTGTGTGCGTATTTACTGTGTGCGTATTTACTGTGTGCGTATTTACCATGTGCGTATTTTCCGTGTGCGTATTTACCGTGTGCGTATTTACCGTGTGCTTATTTACCGTTTGCGTATTTACTGTGTGCGTATTTACTGTGTGCGTATTTACTGTGTGCGTATTTACTGTGTGCGTATTTACTGTGTGCGTATTTACTGTGTGCGTATTTACTGTGTGCGTATTTACTGTGAGCGTATTCACTGTGAGCAAAATCACTGTGTGCGTATTCACTGTGTGCGTATTTACTGTGTGCGTATTTACTGTGTGCGTATTTACTGTGTGCGTCTTTACTGTCTGTGTCTTTACTGTGTGCGTATTTACTGTGTGTGTAATTACTGTGTGCGTTTTTACTGTGTGCGTATTTACTGTGTGCGTCATTACTGTGTGCGTATTTACTGTGTGCAAAATTACTCTGTGCGTATTTACTGTGTGCGTAATTACTGTGTGCGTATTTACTGTGTGCGTATTTACTGTGTGCGTATTTACTGTGTGCGTATTTACTGTGTGCGTATTTACTGTGTGCGTATTTACTGTGTGCGTATTTACTCTGTGTGTATTTACTGTGTGCGTGTTTTCTGTTTGCGTGTTTACTGTGTGCGTGTTTAAAGTGTGCGTATTTACTGTGTGCGTATTTACTGTGTGCGTATTTACTGTGTGCGTATTTACTGTGTGCGTATTTACTGTGTGCGTATTTACTGTGTGCGTATTTACTGTGTGCGTATTTACTGTGTGCGTATTTACTGTGTGCGTATTTATTGTGTGCGTATTTACTGTGTGCGTATTTACGGCGTGCGTATTCACCGTGTGCGTATTTACCGAGTGCGCATTTACCGTGTGCGTATTTACCGTGTGCGTATTTACTAAGTGCGTATTTACTGTGTGCGTATTTACTGTGTGCGTATTTACTGTGTGCATCTTTACTGTGTGCGTGTTTACTGTGTGCGTATTTACTGTGTGCGCATTTACTGTGTGCGTGTTTACTGTGTGCGTGTTTACTGTGTGCGTATTTACCGTGTGCGTATTTACCGTGTGCGTATTTAACGTGTGCGTATTTACCGTGTGCGTATTTACCGTGTGCTTATTTGCTGTTTGCGTATTTACCGTGTGCGTATTTACCGTGTGCGTATTTACTGTGTGCGTATTTACTGTGTGCGTATTAACTGTGTGCGTATTTACTGTGTGCGTTTTTACTGTTTGCGTATCTACTGTGTGCGTAATTACTGTGTGCGTATTTACTGCGTGCGTATTTACTGTGTGCGTATTTACTGTGTGCGTATTTACTGCGTGCGTATTTACTGTGTGCGTATTTACTGTGTGCGTATTTACTGTGTGCGTATTTACTGTGAGCGTATTCACTGTGAGCGTATTCACTGTGTGCGTATTCACTGTGTGCGTATTTACTGTGTGCGTATTTACTGTGTGCGTATTTACTGTGTCGTCTCTACTGTGTGCGTCTTTACTGTGTGCGTATTTACTGTGTGCGTATTTACTGTGTGCGTAGTTACTGTGTGCATCTTTACTGTGTGCGTCTTTACTGTGTGCGTATTTACTGTGTGCGTATTTACTGTGTGCGTTTTTACTGTGTGCGTATTTACTGTGTGCGTCATTACTGTGTGCGTATTTACTGTGTGCGTAATTACTGTGTGCGTATTTACTGTCTGCGTCATTACCGTGTGCGTATTTACTGTGTGCGTATTTACTGTGTGCGTATTTACTGTGTGCGTATTTACTGTGTGCGTATTTACTGTGTGCGTATTTACTGTGTGGTTATTTACTGTGTGCGTGTTTACTGTGTGCGTCTTTACTGTGTGCGTGTTTAATGTGTGCGTATTTACTGTGTGCGTGTTTACCGTGTGCGTATTTACCGTGTGCGTATTCACCGTGTGCGTATTTACCGTGTGCGTATTTACTGTGTGCATCTTTACTAAGTGCGTATTTACTGTGTGCGTATTTTCTGTGTGCGTATTTACTCTGTGCATCTTTACTGTGTGCGTGTTTACTGTGTGTGTATTTACTGTGTGCGTATTTACTGTGTGCGTGTTTACTGTGTGCGTGTTTACTGTGTGCGTATTTACTGTGTGCGTATTTACTGTGTGCGTATTTACTGTGTGCGTTTTTACTGTGTGCGTAGTTACTGTGTGCGTATTTACTGTGTGCGTATTTACTGTGTGCGTATTTACTGTGTGTGTATTTATTGTGTGCGTATTTAGTGTGTGCGTATTTACTGTGTGCGTATTTACTGTGTGCGTATCTACCGTGTGCGTATTTACCGTGTGCGTATTTACCGTGTGCGTATTTACAGTGTGCTTCTTTACCGTTTGCGTATTTACTGTGTGCGTATTTACCGTGTGCGTATTTACTGTGTGCGTATTTACTGTGTGCGTATCTACTGTGTGCGTATTTACTGTGTGCGTATTTACTGTGAGCGTATTAACTGTGAGCGTATTCACTGTGTGCGTATTCACTGTGTGCGTATTTACTGTGTGCGTATTTACTGTGTGCGTATTTACTGTGTGCGTCTTTACTGTGTGCGTCTTTACTGTGTGCGTACTTACTGTGTGTGTAATTACTGTGTGCGTATTTACTGTGTGCGTATTTACTGTGTGCGTCATTACTGTGTGCGTATTTACTGTGTGCGTAATTACTGTGTGCGTAGTTACTGTGTGCGTAATTACTGTGTGCGTATTTACTGTGTGCATATTTACTGTGTGCGTATTTACTGTGTGCGTATTTACTGTGTGCGTGTTTACTGTGTGCGTATTTACTGTGTGCGTATTTACTGTGTGCGTGTTTACTGTGTGCGTATTTACTGTGTGCGTGTTTAATGTGTGCGTATTTACTGTGTGCGTATTAACTGTGTGCGTATTTACTGTGTGCGTATTTACTGTGTGCGTATTTACTGTGTGCGTATTTACTGTGTGCGTATTTACTGTGTGCGTAGTTACTGTGTGCGTATTTAATGTGTGCGTATTTACTGTGTGCGTATTTAGTGTGTGCGTATTTACGGTGTACGTATTTACCGTGTGCGTATTTACTAAGTGCGTATTTACTGTGTGCGTATTTACTGTGTGCGTATTTACTGTGTGCGTATTTACTGTGTGCGTATTTACTGTGTGCGTATTTACTGTGTGCGTATTTACTGTGTGCGTATTTACTGTGTGCGTATTTATTGTGTGCGTATTTACTGTGTGCGTATTTACGGTGTGCGTATTCACCGTGTGCGTATTTACCGAGTGCGCATTTACCGTGTGCGTATTTACCGTGTGCGTATTTACTAAGTGCGTATTTACTGTGTGCGTATTTACTGTGTGCGTATTTACTGTGTGCATCTTTACTGTGTGCGTGTTTACTGTGTGCGTATTTACTGTGTGCGCATTTACTGTGTGCGTGTTTACTGTGTGCGTGTTTACTGTGTGCGTATTTACCGTGTGCGTATTTACCGTGTGCGTATTTAACGTGTGCGTATTTACCGTGTGCGTATTTACCGTGTGCTTATTTACTGTTTGCGTATTTACCGTGTGCGTATTTACCGTGTGCGTATTTACTGTGTGCGTATTTACTGTGTGCGTATTAACTGTGTGCGTATTTACTGTGTGCGTTTTTACTGTTTGCGTATCTACTGTGTGCGTAATTACTGTGTGCGTATTTACTGCGTGCGTATTTACTGTGTGCGTATTTACTGTGTGCGTATTTACTGCGTGCGTATTTACTGTGTGCGTATTTACTGTGTGCGTATTTACTGTGTGCGTATTTACTGTGAGCGTATTCACTGTGAGCGTATTCACTGTGTGCGTATTCACTGTGTGCGTATTTACTGTGTGCGTATTTACTGTGTGCGTATTTACTGTGTCGTCTCTACTGTGTGCGTCTTTACTGTGTGCGTATTTACTGTGTGCGTATTTACTGTGTGCGTAGTTACTGTGTGCATCTTTACTGTGTGCGTCTTTACTGTGTGCGTATTTACTGTGTGCGTATTTACTGTGTGCGTTTTTACTGTGTGCGTATTTACTGTGTGCGTCATTACTGTGTGCGTATTTACTGTGTGCGTAATTACTGTGTGCGTATTTACTGTCTGCGTCATTACCGTGTGCGTATTTACTGTGTGCGTATTTACTGTGTGCGTATTTACTGTGTGCGTATTTACTGTGTGCGTATTTACTGTGTGCGTATTTACTGTGTGGTTATTTACTGTGTGCGTGTTTACTGTGTGCGTCTTTACTGTGTGCGTGTTTAATGTGTGCGTATTTACTGTGTGCGTGTTTACCGTGTGCGTATTTACCGTGTGCGTATTCACCGTGTGCGTATTTACCGTGTGCGTATTTACTGTGTGCATCTTTACTAAGTGCGTATTTACTGTGTGCGTATTTTCTGTGTGCGTATTTACTCTGTGCATCTTTACTGTGTGCGTGTTTACTGTGTGTGTATTTACTGTGTGCGTATTTACTGTGTGCGTGTTTACTGTGTGCGTGTTTACTGTGTGCGTATTTACTGTGTGCGTATTTACTGTGTGCGTAGTTACTGTGTGCGTTTTTACTGTGTGCGTAGTTACTGTGTGCGTATTTACTGTGTGCGTATTTACTGTGTGCGTATTTACTGTGTGTGTATTTATTGTGTGCGTATTTAGTGTGTGCGTATTTACTGTGTGCGTATTTACTGTGTGCGTATCTACCGTGTGCGTATTTACCGTGTGCGTATTTACCGTGTGCGTATTTACAGTGTGCTTCTTTACCGTTTGCGTATTTACTGTGTGCGTATTTACCGTGTGCGTATTTACTGTGTGCGTATTTACTGTGTGCGTATCTACTGTGTGCGTATTTACTGTGTGCGTATTTACTGTGAGCGTATTAACTGTGAGCGTATTCACTGTGTGCGTATTCACTGTGTGCGTATTTACTGTGTGCGTATTTACTGTGTGCGTATTTACTGTGTGCGTCTTTACTGTGTGCGTCTTTACTGTGTGCGTACTTACTGTGTGTGTAATTACTGTGTGCGTATTTACTGTGTGCGTATTTACTGTGTGCGTCATTACTGTGTGCGTATTTACTGTGTGCGTAATTACTGTGTGCGTAGTTACTGTGTGCGTAATTACTGTGTGCGTATTTACTGTGTGCATATTTACTGTGTGCGTATTTACTGTGTGCGTATTTACTGTGTGCGTGTTTACTGTGTGCGTATTTACTGTGTGCGTATTTACTGTGTGCGTGTTTACTGTGTGCGTATTTACTGTGTGCGTGTTTAATGTGTGCGTATTTACTGTGTGCGTATTAACTGTGTGCGTATTTACTGTGTGCGTATTTACTGTGTGCGTATTTACTGTGTGCGTATTTACTGTGTGCGTATTTACTGTGTGCGTAGTTACTGTGTGCGTATTTAATGTGTGCGTATTTACTGTGTGCGTATTTAGTGTGTGCGTATTTACGGTGTACGTATTTACCGTGTGCGTATTTACTAAGTGCGTATTTACTGTGTGCGTATTTACTGTGTGCGTATTTACTGTGTGCATGTTTACTGTGTGCGCGTTTACTGTGTGCTTATTTACTGTGTGCGTATTTACTGTGTGCGTGTTTACTGTGTGCGTGTTTACTGTGTGCGTATTTACTGTGTGCGTATTCACTGTGTGCGTATTTACTGTGTGCGTTTTTACTGTGTGCGTATTTACTGTGTGCGTATTTACTGTGTGCGTATTTACTGTGTGCGTATTTACTGTGTGCGTATTTACTGTGTGCGTATTTAGTGTGTGCGTATTTACTGTGTGCGTATGTACCGTGTGCATATTTACCGTGTGCGAATTTACCGTGTGCGTATTTACCGTGTGCGTATTTACCGTGTGCTTATTTACTGTTTGCGTATTTACCGTGTGCGTATTTACCGTGTGCGTATTTACTGTGTGTGTATTTACTGTGTGCGTATTTACTGTGTGCGTATTTACTGTGTGCGTTTTTATTGTTTGCGTATCTACTGTGTGCGTTTTTACTGTGTGCGTATTTACTGTGTGCGTATTTACTGTGTGCGTATTTACTGTGTGCGTATTTACTGTGTGCGTATTTACTGTGAGCGTATTCACTGTGAGCGTATTCACTGTGTGCGTATTCACTGTGTGCGTATTTACTGTGTGCGTATTTACTGTGTGCGTATTTACTGTGTGCGTCTTTACTGTGTGCGTATTTACTGTGTGCCTATTTACTGTGTGCATATTTACTGTGTGCGTATTTAGTGTGTGCGTATTTACTGTGTGCGTATTTACTGTGTGCGTATTTACCATGTGCGTATTTTCCGTGTGCGTATTTACCGTGTGCGTATTTACCGTGTGCTTATTTACCGTTTGCGTATTTACTGTGTGCGTATTTACTGTGTGCGTATTTACTGTGTGCGTATTTACTGTGTGCGTATTTACTGTGTGCGTATTTACTGTGTGCGTATTTACTGTGTGCGTATTTACTGTGAGCGTATTCACTGTGAGCAAAATCACTGTGTGCGTATTCACTGTGTGCGTATTTACTGTGTGCGTATTTACTGTGTGCGTATTTACTGTGTGCGTCTTTACTGTCTGTGTCTTTACTGTGTGCGTATTTACTGTGTGTGTAATTACTGTGTGCGTTTTTACTGTGTGCGTATTTACTGTGTGCGTCATTACTGTGTGCGTATTTACTGTGTGCAAAATTACTCTGTGCGTATTTACTGTGTGCGTAATTACTGTGTGCGTATTTACTGTGTGCGTATTTACTGTGTGCGTATTTACTGTGTGCGTATTTACTGTGTGCGTATTTACTGTGTGCGTATTTACTCTGTGTGTATTTACTGTGTGCGTGTTTTCTGTGTGCGTGTTTACTGTGTGCGTGTTTAAAGTGTGCGTATTTACTGTGTGCGTATTTACTGTGTGCGTATTTACTGTGTGCGTATTTACTGTGTGCGTATTTACTGTGTGCGTATTTACTGTGTGCGTATTTACTGAGTGCGTAGTTACTGTGTGCGTATTTACTGTGTGCGTATTTACTGTGTGTGAATTTACTGTGTGTGTATTTACTGTGTGTGTATTTACTGTGTGTGTATTTACTGTGTGTGTATTTACTGTGTGCGTATTTACTGTGTGTGTGAATACTGTGTGCGTATTTACTGTGGGCGTATTTACTGTGTGCGTATTTACTGTGTGCGTATTTACTGTGTGCGTATTTACTGTGTGCGTATTTACTGTGTGCGTATTTACTGTGTGCGTATTTACTGTGTGCGTATCTACTGTGTGCGTATTTACTGTGTTCGTATTTACTGTGTGCGTATTTACTGTGTGCGTATTTACTGTGTGCGTATTTACTGTGTGCGTATTTACTGTGTGCGTATTTACTGTGTGCGTATTTACTGTGTGCGTATTTACTGTGTGCGTGTTTACTGTGTTCGTATTTACTGTGTGCGTATTTACTGTGTGCGTATTTACTGTGTGCGTATTTACTGTGTGCGTATTTACTGTGTGCGTACTTACTGTGTGCGTACTTACTGTGTGCGTACTTACTGTCTGCGTATTTACTGTGTGCAAATTTTCTGTGTGCGTATTTACTGTGTGCGTATTTACTGTGTGCGTATTTACTGTGTGCGTATTTACTGTGTACGTATTTACTGTGTGCGTGTTTACTGTGTGCGTATTTACTGTGTGCGTATTTACTGTGTGTGTTTACTGTGTGTGTATTTACTGTGTGTGTATTTACTGTGTGTGTATTTACTGTGTGCGTATTTACTGTGTGTGTATTTACTGTGTGTGTATTTACTGTGTGTGTTTACTGTGTGCGTATTTACTGTGTGCGTCATTACTGTGTGCGTATTTACTGTGTGCGTATTTACTGTGTGCGTCTTTAATGTGTGCGTATTTACTGTGTGCGTATTTACTGTGTGCGTATTTACTGTGTGCTTATTTACTGTGTACGTCTTTACTGTGTGCGTCTTTACTGTGCGCGTGTTTAATGTGTGCGTATTTACTGTGTGCGTATTCACCATGTGCGTATTTACCGTGTGCGTATTTACTGTGTGCGTCTTTACTGTGTGCGTATTTACTGTGTGCGTAATAACTGTGTGCGTATTTACTGTGTGCGTATTTACAGTGTGCGTATTTACTGTGTGCGTATTTACTGTGTGCGTATTTACTGTGTGCGTATTTACTGTGTGCGTATTTACTGTGTGCGTATTTACTGTGTGCGTATTTACTGTGTGCATATTTACTGTGTGCGTATTTACTGTGTTCGTATTTACTGTGTGCGTATTTACTGTGTGCGTATTTACTGTGTGCGTATTTACTGTGTGCGTATTTACTGTGTGCGTATTTACTGTGTGCGTATTTACTGTGTGCGTATTTACTGTGTGCGTATTTACTGTGTGCGTCTTAACTGTGTGCGTATTTACTGTGTGCGTATTTACTGTGTGCGTAGTTATTGTGTGCGTATTTATTGTGTGCGTATTTACTGTGTGCGTATTTACGGTGTGGGTATTTACCGTGTGCGTATTCACCGTGTGCGTATTTACCGTGTGCGTATTTACTGTGTGCTTATTTACTAAGTGCGTATTTACTGTGTGCGTATTTACTGTGTGCGTATTTACTCTGTGCTTCTTTACTGTGTGCGTGTTTACTGTGTGTGTATTTACTGTGTGCGTATTTACTGTGTGCGTGTTTACTGTCTGCGTGTTTACTGTGTGCGTATCTACTGTGTGCGTATTTACTGTGTGCGTAATTACTGTGTGCGTTTTTACTGTGTGCGTAGTTACTGTGTGCGTATTTACTGTGTGCGTATTTACTGTGTGCGTATTTACTGTGTGTGTATTTATTGTGTGCGTATTTAGTGTGTGCGTATTTACTGTGTGCGTATTTACTGTGTGCGTATCTACCGTGTGCGTATTTACCGTGTGCGTAGTTACCGTGTGCGTATTTACCGTGTGCTTATTTACCGTTTGCGTATTTACTGTGTGCGTATTTACCGTGTGCGTATTTACTGTGTGCGTATTTACTGTGTGCGTATCTACTGTGTGCGTATTTACTGTGTGCGTATTTACTGTGAGCGTATTAACTGTGAGCGTATTCACTGTGTGTGTATTCACTGTGTGCGTATTTACTGTGTGCGTATTTACTGTGTGCGTATTTACTGTGTGCGTCTTTACTGTGTGCGTCTTTACTGTGTGCGTATTTACTGTGTGTGTAATTACTGTGTGCGTTTTTACTGTGTGCGTATTTACTGTGTGCGTCATTACTGTGTGCGTATTTACTGTGTGCGTAATTACTGTGTGCGTAGTTACTGTGTGCGTAATTACTGTGTGCGTATTTACTGTGTGCGTATTTACTGTGTGCGTATTTACTGTGTGCGTATTTACTGTGTGCGTGTTTACTGTGTGCGTATTTACTGTGTGCGTATTTACTGTGTGCGTGTTTACTGTGTGCGTATTTACTGTGTGCGTGTTTAATGTGTGCGTATTTACTGTGTGCGTATTAACTGTGTGCGTGTTTACTGTGTGCGTATTTACTGTGTGCGTATTTACTGTGTGCGTATTTACTGTGTGCGTATTTACTGTGTGCGTATTTACTGTGTGTGTATTTACTGTGTGTGAATTTACTGTGTGTGTATTTACTGTGTGTGTCCTTACTGTGTGTGTATTTACTGTGTGTGTATTCACTGTGTGCGTATTTACTGTGTGCGTAAATACTGTATGTGTATTTACTGTGTGCGTATTTACTGTGTGCGTAGTTACTGTGTGCGTATTTACTGTGTGCGTATTTACTGTGTGAGTATTTACTGTGTGCGTATTTACTGTGTGCGTATTTACTGTGTGCGTATTTACTGTGTGCGTATTTACTGTGTGCGTATTTACTGTGTGCGTATTTACTGTGTGCGTATTCACTGTGTGCGTATATACTATGTGCGTATTTACTGTGTGCGTACTTACTGTGTGCGTACTTACTGTATGCGTACTTACTGTGTGCGTATTTACTGTGTGCGTGTTTATTGTGTGCGTATTTACTGTGTGCGTATTTACGGTGTACGTATTTACCGTGTGCGTATTTACTAAGTGCGTATTTACTGTGTGCGTATTTACTGTGTGCGTATTTACTGTGTGCATATTTACTGTGTGCGTGTTTACTGTGTGCGTATTTACTGTGTGCGTATTTACTGTGTGCGTGTTTACTGTGTGCGTATTTACTGTGTGCGTATTTACTGTGTGCGTATTTACTGTGTGCGCATTTACTGTGTGCGTATTTAGTGTGTGCGTATTTACGGTGTACGTATTTACCGTGTGCGTATTTACTAAGTGCGTATTTACTGTGTGCGTATTTACTGTGTGCGTATTTACTGTGTGCATGTTTACTGTGTGCGTGTTTACTGTGTGCTTATTTACTGTGTGTGTATTTACTGTGTGCGAGTTTACTGTGTGCGTGTTTACTGTGTGCGTATTTACTGTGTGCGTAATCACTGTGTGCGTATTTACTGTGTGCGTTTTTACTGCGTGCGTATTTACCATGTGCGTATTTTCCGTGTGCGTATTTACCGTGTGCGTATTTACCGTGTGCTTATTTACCGTTTGCGTATTTACTGTGTGCGTATTTACTGTGTGCGTATTTACTGTGTGCGTATTTACTGTGTGCGTATTTACTGTGTGCGTATTTACTGTGTGCGTATTTACTGTGTGCGTATTTACTGTGAGCGTATTCACTGTGAGCAAAATCACTGTGTGCGTATTCACTGTGTGCGTATTTACTGTGTGCGTATTTACTGTGTGCGTATTTACTGTGTGCGTCTTTACTGTCTGTGTCTTTACTGTGTGCGTATTTACTGTGTGTGTAATTACTGTGTGCGTTTTTACTGTGTGCGTATTTACTGTGTGCGTCATTACTGTGTGCGTATTTACTGTGTGCAAAATTACTCTGTGCGTATTTACTGTGTGCGTAATTACTGTGTGCGTATTTACTGTGTGCGTATTTACTGTGTGCGTATTTACTGTGTGCGTATTTACTGTGTGCGTATTTACTGTGTGCGTATTTACTGTGTGCGTATTTACTCTGTGTGTATTTACTGTGTGCGTGTTTTCTGTTTGCGTGTTTACTGTGTGCGTGTTTAAAGTGTGCGTATTTACTGTGTGCGTATTTACTGTGTGCGTATTTACTGTGTGCGTATTTACTGTG
The DNA here is from genome assembly GCA_945261195.1 of Cryptosula pallasiana. Lineage (NCBI taxonomy): Eukaryota > Metazoa > Bryozoa > Gymnolaemata > Cheilostomatida > Cryptosulidae > Cryptosula > Cryptosula pallasiana. The sequence goes on from OX183130.1 coordinate 46,108,423, forward strand.
TGCGTATTTACTGTGTGCGTATTTACTGTGTGCGTATTTACTGTGTGCGTATTTACTGTGTGCGTATTTACTGTGTGCGTATTTATTGTGTGCGTATTTACTGTGTGCGTATTTACGGTGTGCGTATTCACCGTGTGCGTATTTACCGAGTGCGCATTTACCGTGTGCGTATTTACCGTGTGCGTATTTACTAAGTGCGTATTTACTGTGTGCGTATTTACTGTGTGCGTATTTACTGTGTGCATCTTTACTGTGTGCGTGTTTACTGTGTGCGTATTTACTGTGTGCGCATTTACTGTGTGCGTGTTTACTGTGTGCGTGTTTACTGTGTGCGTATTTACCGTGTGCGTATTTACCGTGTGCGTATTTAACGTGTGCGTATTTACCGTGTGCGTATTTACCGTGTGCTTATTTACTGTTTGCGTATTTACCGTGTGCGTATTTACCGTGTGCGTATTTACTGTGTGCGTATTTACTGTGTGCGTATTAACTGTGTGCGTATTTACTGTGTGCGTTTTTACTGTTTGCGTATCTACTGTGTGCGTAATTACTGTGTGCGTATTTACTGCGTGCGTATTTACTGTGTGCGTATTTACTGTGTGCGTATTTACTGCGTGCGTATTTACTGTGTGCGTATTTACTGTGTGCGTATTTACTGTGTGCGTATTTACTGTGAGCGTATTCACTGTGAGCGTATTCACTGTGTGCGTATTCACTGTGTGCGTATTTACTGTGTGCGTATTTACTGTGTGCGTATTTACTGTGTCGTCTCTACTGTGTGCGTCTTTACTTTGTGCGTATTTACTGTGTGCGTATTTACTGTGTGCGTAGTTACTGTGTGCATCTTTACTGTGTGCGTCTTTACTGTGTGCGTATTTACTGTGTGCGTATTTACTGTGTGCGTTTTTACTGTGTGCGTATTTACTGTGTGCGTCATTACTGTGTGCGTATTTACTGTGTGCGTAATTACTGTGTGCGTATTTACTGTCTGCGTCATTACCGTGTGCGTATTTACTGTGTGCGTATTTACTGTGTGCGTATTTACTGTGTGCGTATTTACTGTGTGCGTATTTACTGTGTGCGTATTTACTGTGTGGTTATTTACTGTGTGCGTGTTTACTGTGTGCGTCTTTACTGTGTGCGTGTTTAATGTGTGCGTATTTACTGTGTGCGTGTTTACCGTGTGCGTATTTACCGTGTGCGTATTCACCGTGTGCGTATTTACCGTGTGCGTATTTACTGTGTGCATCTTTACTAAGTGCGTATTTACTGTGTGCGTATTTTCTGTGTGCGTATTTACTCTGTGCATCTTTACTGTGTGCGTGTTTACTGTGTGTGTATTTACTGTGTGCGTATTTACTGTGTGCGTGTTTACTGTGTGCGTGTTTACTGTGTGCGTATTTACTGTGTGCGTATTTACTGTGTGCGTATTTACTGTGTGCGTTTTTACTGTGTGCGTAGTTACTGTGTGCGTATTTACTGTGTGCGTATTTACTGTGTGCGTATTTACTGTGTGTGTATTTATTGTGTGCGTATTTAGTGTGTGCGTATTTACTGTGTGCGTATTTACTGTGTGCGTATCTACCGTGTGCGTATTTACCGTGTGCGTATTTACCGTGTGCGTATTTACAGTGTGCTTCTTTACCGTTTGCGTATTTACTGTGTGCGTATTTACCGTGTGCGTATTTACTGTGTGCGTATTTACTGTGTGCGTATCTACTGTGTGCGTATTTACTGTGTGCGTATTTACTGTGAGCGTATTAACTGTGAGCGTATTCACTGTGTGCGTATTCACTGTGTGCGTATTTACTGTGTGCGTATTTACTGTGTGCGTATTTACTGTGTGCGTCTTTACTGTGTGCGTCTTTACTGTGTGCGTACTTACTGTGTGTGTAATTACTGTGTGCGTATTTACTGTGTGCGTATTTACTGTGTGCGTCATTACTGTGTGCGTATTTACTGTGTGCGTAATTACTGTGTGCGTAGTTACTGTGTGCGTAATTACTGTGTGCGTATTTACTGTGTGCATATTTACTGTGTGCGTATTTACTGTGTGCGTATTTACTGTGTGCGTGTTTACTGTGTGCGTATTTACTGTGTGCGTATTTACTGTGTGCGTGTTTACTGTGTGCGTATTTACTGTGTGCGTGTTTAATGTGTGCGTATTTACTGTGTGCGTATTAACTGTGTGCGTATTTACTGTGTGCGTATTTACTGTGTGCGTATTTACTGTGTGCGTATTTACTGTGTGCGTATTTACTGTGTGCGTAGTTACTGTGTGCGTATTTAATGTGTGCGTATTTACTGTGTGCGTATTTAGTGTGTGCGTATTTACGGTGTATGTATTTACCGTGTGCGTATTTACTAAGTGCGTATTTACTGTGTGCGTATTTACTGTGTGCGTATTTACTGTGTGCATGTTTACTGTGTGCGCGTTTACTGTGTGCTTATTTACTGTGTGCGTATTTACTGTGTGCGTGTTTACTGTGTGCGTGTTTACTGTGTGCGTATTTACTGTGTGCGTATTCACTGTGTGCGTATTTACTGTGTGCGTTTTTACTGTGTGCGTATTTACTGTGTGCGTATTTACTGTGTGCGTATTTACTGTGTGCGTATTTACTGTGTGCGTATTTAGTGTGTGCGTATTTACTGTGTGCGTATGTACCGTGTGCATATTTACCGTGTGCGAATTTACCGTGTGCGTATTTACCGTGTGCGTATTTACCGTGTGCTTATTTACTGTTTGCGTATTTACCGTGTGCGTATTTACCGTGTGCGTATTTACTGTGTGTGTATTTACTGTGTGCGTATTTACTGTGTGCGTATTTACTGTGTGCGTTTTTATTGTTTGCGTATCTACTGTGTGCGTATTTACTGTGTGCGTATTTACTGTGTGCGTATTTACTGTGTGCGTATTTACTGTGTGCGTATTTACTGTGTGCGTATTTACTGTGAGCGTATTCACTGTGAGCGTATTCACTGTGTGCGTATTCACTGTGTGCGTATTTACTGTGTGCGTATTTACTGTGTGCGTATTTACTGTGTGCGTCTTTACTGTGTGCGTATTTACTGTGTGCCTATTTACTGTGTGCATATTTACTGTGTGCGTATTTAGTGTGTGCGTATTTACTGTGTGCGTATTTACTGTGTGCGTATTTACCATGTGCGTATTTTCCGTGTGCGTATTTACCGTGTGCGTATTTACCGTGTGCTTATTTACCGTTTGCGTATTTACTGTGTGCGTATTTACTGTGTGCGTATTTACTGTGTGCGTATTTACTGTGTGCGTATTTACTGTGTGCGTATTTACTGTGTGCGTATTTACTGTGTGCGTATTTACTGTGAGCGTATTCACTGTGAGCAAAATCACTGTGTGCGTATTCACTGTGTGCGTATTTACTGTGTGCGTATTTACTGTGTGCGTATTTACTGTGTGCGTCTTTACTGTCTGTGTCTTTACTGTGTGCGTATTTACTGTGTGTGTAATTACTGTGTGCGTTTTTACTGTGTGCGTATTTACTGTGTGCGTCATTACTGTGTGCGTATTTACTGTGTGCAAAATTACTCTGTGCGTATTTACTGTGTGCGTAATTACTGTGTGCGTATTTACTGTGTGCGTATTTACTGTGTGCGTATTTACTGTGTGCGTATTTACTGTGTGCGTATTTACTGTGTGCGTATTTACTCTGTGTGTATTTACTGTGTGCGTGTTTTCTGTGTGCGTGTTTACTGTGTGCGTGTTTAAAGTGTGCGTATTTACTGTGTGCGTATTTACTGTGTGCGTATTTACTGTGTGCGTATTTACTGTGTGCGTATTTACTGTGTGCGTATTTACTGTGTGCGTATTTACTGAGTGCGTAGTTACTGTGTGCGTATTTACTGTGTGCGTATTTACTGTGTGTGAATTTACTGTGTGTGTATTTACTGTGTGTGTATTTACTGTGTGTGTATTTACTGTGTGTGTATTTACTGTGTGCGTATTTACTGTGTGTGTGAATACTGTGTGCGTATTTACTGTGGGCGTATTTACTGTGTGCGTATTTACTGTGTGTGTATTTACTGTGTGCGTATTTACTGTGTGCGTATTTACTGTGTGCGTATTTACTGTGTGCGTATTTACTGTGTGCGTATCTACTGTGTGCGTATTTACTGTGTTCGTATTTACTGTGTGCGTATTTACTGTGTGCGTATTTACTGTGTGCGTATTTACTGTGTGCGTATTTACTGTGTGCGTATTTACTGTGTGCGTATTTACTGTGTGCGTATTTACTGTGTGCGTGTTTACTGTGTTCGTATTTACTGTGTGCGTATTTACTGTGTGCGTATTTACTGTGTGCGTATTTACTGTGTGCGTATTTACTGTGTGCGTACTTACTGTGTGCTTACTTACTGTGTGCGTACTTACTGTCTGCGTATTTACTGTGTGCAAATTTTCTGTGTGCGTATTTACTGTGTGCGTATTTACTGTGTGCGTATTTACTGTGTGCGTATTTACTGTGTACGTATTTACTGTGTGCGTGTTTACTGTGTGCGTATTTACTGTGTGCGTATTTACTGTGTGTGTTTACTGTGTGTGTATTTACTGTGTGTGTATTTACTGTGTGTGTATTTACTGTGTGCGTATTTACTGTGTGTGTATTTACTGTGTGTGTATTTACTGTGTGTGTTTACTGTGTGCGTATTTACTGTGTGCGTCATTACTGTGTGCGTATTTACTGTGTGCGTATTTACTGTGTGCGTCTTTAATGTGTGCGTATTTACTGTGTGCGTATTTACTGTGTGCGTATTTACTGTGTGCTTATTTACTGTGTGCGTCTTTACTGTGTGCGTCTTTACTGTGCGCGTGTTTAATGTGTGCGTATTTACTGTGTGCGTATTCACCATGTGCGTATTTACCGTGTGCGTATTTACTGTGTGCGTCTTTACTGTGTGCGTATTTACTGTGTGCGTAATAACTGTGTGCGTATTTACTGTGTGCGTATTTACAGTGTGCGTATTTACTGTGTGCGTATTTACTGTGTGCGTATTTACTGTGTGCGTATTTACTGTGTGCGTATTTACTGTGTGCGTATTTACTGTGTGCGTATTTACTGTGTGCATATTTACTGTGTGCGTATTTACTGTGTTCGTATTTGCTGTGTGCGTATTTACTGTGTGCGTATTTACTGTGTGCGTATTTACTGTGTGCGTATTTACTGTGTGCGTATTTACTGTGTGCGTATTTACTGTGTGCGTATTTACTGTGTGCGTATTTACTGTGTGCGTCTTAACTGTGTGCGTATTTACTGTGTGCGTATTTACTGTGTGCGTAGTTATTGTGTGCGTATTTATTGTGTGCGTATTTACTGTGTGCGTATTTACGGTGTGGGTATTTACCGTGTGCGTATTCACCGTGTGCGTATTTACCGTGTGCGTATTTACTGTGTGCTTATTTACTAAGTGCGTATTTACTGTGTGCGTATTTACTGTGTGCGTATTTACTCTGTGCTTCTTTACTGTGTGCGTGTTTACTGTGTGTGTATTTACTGTGTGCGTATTTACTGTGTGCGTGTTTACTGTCTGCGTGTTTACTGTGTGCGTATCTACTGTGTGCGTATTTACTGTGTGCGTAATTACTGTGTGCGTTTTTACTGTGTGCGTAGTTACTGTGTGCGTATTTACTGTGTGCGTATTTACTGTGTGCGTATTTACTGTGTGTGTATTTATTGTGTGCGTATTTAGTGTGTGCGTATTTACTGTGTGCGTATTTACTGTGTGCGTATCTACCGTGTGCGTATTTACCGTGTGCGTAGTTACCGTGTGCGTATTTACCGTGTGCTTATTTACCGTTTGCGTATTTACTGTGTGCGTATTTACCGTGTGCGTATTTACTGTGTGCGTATTTACTGTGTGCGTATCTACTGTGTGCGTATTTACTGTGTGCGTATTTACTGTGAGCGTATTAACTGTGAGCGTATTCACTGTGTGTGTATTCACTGTGTGCGTATTTACTGTGTGCGTATTTACTGTGTGCGTATTTACTGTGTGCGTCTTTACTGTGTGCGTCTTTACTGTGTGCGTATTTACTGTGTGTGTAATTACTGTGTGCGTTTTTACTGTGTGCGTATTTACTGTGTGCGTCATTACTGTGTGCGTATTTACTGTGTGCGTAATTACTGTGTGCGTAGTTACTGTGTGCGTAATTACTGTGTGCGTATTTACTGTGTGCGTATTTACTGTGTGCGTATTTACTGTGTGCGTATTTACTGTGTGCGTGTTTACTGTGTGCGTATTTACTGTGTGCGTATTTACTGTGTGCGTGTTTACTGTGTGCGTATTTACTGTGTGCGTGTTTAATGTGTGCGTATTTACTGTGTGCGTATTAACTGTGTGCGTGTTTACTGTGTGCGTATTTACTGTGTGCGTATTTACTGTGTGCGTATTTACTGTGTGCGTATTTACTGTGTGCGTATTTACTGTGTGTGTATTTACTGTGTGTGAATTTACTGTGTGTGTATTTACTGTGTGTGTCCTTACTGTGTGTGTATTTACTGTGTGTGTATTCACTGTGTGCGTATTTACTGTGTGCGTAAATACTGTATGTGTATTTACTGTGTGCGTATTTACTGTGTGCGTAGTTACTGTGTGCGTATTTACTGTGTGCGTATTTACTGTGTGAGTATTTACTGTGTGCGTATTTACTGTGTGCGTATTTACTGTGTGCGTATTTACTGTGTGCGTATTTACTGTGTGCGTATTTACTGTGTGCGTATTTACTGTGTGCGTATTCACTGTGTGCGTATATACTATGTGCGTATTTACTGTGTGCGTACTTACTGTGTGCGTACTTACTGTATGCGTACTTACTGTGTGCGTATTTACTGTGTGCGTGTTTATTGTGTGCGTATTTACTGTGTGCGTATTTACGGTGTACGTATTTACCGTGTGCGTATTTACTAAGTGCGTATTTACTGTGTGCGTATTTACTGTGTGCGTATTTACTGTGTGCATATTTACTGTGTGCGTGTTTACTGTGTGCGTATTTACTGTGTGCGTATTTACTGTGTGCGTGTTTACTGTGTGCGTATTTACTGTGTGCGTATTTACTGTGTGCGTATTTACTGTGTGCGCATTTACTGTGTGCGTATTTAGTGTGTGCGTATTTACGGTGTACGTATTTACCGTGTGCGTATTTACTAAGTGCGTATTTACTGTGTGCGTATTTACTGTGTGCGTATTTACTGTGTGCATGTTTACTGTGTGCGTGTTTACTGTGTGCTTATTTACTGTGTGCGTATTTACTGTGTGCGAGTTTACTGTGTGCGTGTTTACTGTGTGCGTATTTACTGTGTGCGTAATCACTGTGTGCGTATTTACTGTGTGCGTTTTTACTGCGTGCGTATTTACTGTGTGCGTATTTACTGTGTGCGTATTTACTGTGTGCGTATTTACTGTGTGCGTATTTACTGTGTGCGTATTTAGTGTGTGCGTATTTACTGTGTGCGTATTTACCGTGTGCATATTTACCGTGTGCGATTTTACCGTGTGCGTAGTTACCGTGTGCGTATTTACCGTGTGCTTATTTACCGTTTGCGTATTTACTGTGTGCGTATTTACTGTGAGCGTATTAACTGTGAGCGTATTCACTGTGTGTGTATTCACTGTGTGCGTATTTACTGTGTGCGTATTTACTGTGTGCGTATTTACTGTGTGCGTCTTTACTGTGTGCGTCTTTACTGTGTGCGTATTTACTGTGTGTGTAATTACTGTGTGCGTTTTTACTGTGTGCGTATTTACTGTGTGCGTCATTACTGTGTGCGTATTTACTGTGTGCGTAATTACTGTGTGCGTAGTTACTGTGTGCGTAATTACTGTGTGCGTATTTACTGTGTGCGTATTTACTGTGTGCGTATTTACTGTGTGCGTATTTACTGTGTGCGTGTTTACTGTGTGCGTATTTACTGTGTGCGTATTTACTGTGTGCGTGTTTACTGTGTGCGTATTTACTGTGTGCGTGTTTAATGTGTGCGTATTTACTGTGTGCGTATTAACTGTGTGCGTGTTTACTGTGTGCGTATTTACTGTGTGCGTATTTACTGTGTGCGTATTTACTGTGTGCGTATTTACTGTGTGCGTATTTACTGTGTGTGTATTTACTGTGTGTGAATTTACTGTGTGTGTATTTACTGTGTGTGTCCTTACTGTGTGTGTATTTACTGTGTGTGTATTCACTGTGTGCGTATTTACTGTGTGCGTAAATACTGTATGTGTATTTACTGTGTGCGTATTTACTGTGTGCGTAGTTACTGTGTGCGTATTTACTGTGTGCGTATTTACTGTGTGAGTATTTACTGTGTGCGTATTTACTGTGTGCGTATTTACTGTGTGCGTATTTACTGTGTGCGTACTTACTGTATGCGTACTTACTGTGTGCGTATTTACTGTGTGCGTGTTTATTGTGTGCGTATTTACTGTGTGCGTATTTACGGTGTACGTATTTACCGTGTGCGTATTTACTAAGTGCGTATTTACTGTGTGCGTATTTACTGTGTGCGTATTTACTGTGTGCATATTTACTGTGTGCGTGTTTACTGTGTGCGTATTTACTGTGTGCGTATTTACTGTGTGCGTGTTTACTGTGTGCGTATTTACTGTGTGCGTATTTACTGTGTGCGTATTTACTGTGTGCGCATTTACTGTGTGCGTATTTAGTGTGTGCGTATTTACGGTGTACGTATTTACCGTGTGCGTATTTACTAAGTGCGTATTTACTGTGTGCGTATTTACTGTGTGCGTATTTACTGTGTGCATGTTTACTGTGTGCGTGTTTACTGTGTGCTTATTTACTGTGTGCGTATTTACTGTGTGCGAGTTTACTGTGTGCGTGTTTACTGTGTGCGTATTTACTGTGTGCGTAATCACTGTGTGCGTATTTACTGTGTGCGTTTTTACTGCGTGCGTATTTACTGTGTGCTTATTTACTGTGTGCGTATTTACTGTGTGCGTGTTTACTGTGTGCGTGTTTACTGTGTGCGTATTTACTGTGTGCGTATTCACTGTGTGCGTATTTACTGTGTGCGTTTTTACTGTGTGCGTATTTACTGTGTGCGTATTTACTGTGTGCGTATTTACTGTGTGCGTATTTACTGTGTGCGTATTTACTGTGTGCGTATTTAGTGTGTGCGTATTTACTGTGTGCGTATGTACCGTGTGCATATTTACCGTGTGCGAATTTACCGTGTGCGTATTTACCGTGTGCGTATTTACCGTGTGCTTATTTACTGTTTGCGTATTTACCGTGTGCGTATTTACCGTGTGCGTATTTACTGTGTGTGTATTTACTGTGTGCGTATTTACTGTGTGCGTATTTACTGTGTGCGTTTTTATTGTTTGCGTATCTACTGTGTGCGTATTTACTGTGTGCGTATTTACTGTGTGCGTATTTACTGTGTGCGTATTTACTGTGTGCGTATTTACTGTGTGCGTATTTACTGTGAGCGTATTCACTGTGAGCGTATTCACTGTGTGCGTATTCACTGTGTGCGTATTTACTGTGTGCGTATTTACTGTGTGCGTATTTACTGTGTGCGTCTTTACTGTGTGCGTATTTACTGTGTGCCTATTTACTGTGTGCATATTTACTGTGTGCGTATTTAGTGTGTGCGTATTTACTGTGTGCGTATTTACTGTGTGCGTATTTACCATGTGCGTATTTTCCGTGTGCGTATTTACCGTGTGCGTATTTACCGTGTGCTTATTTACCGTTTGCGTATTTACTGTGTGCGTATTTACTGTGTGCGTGTTTACTGTGTGCGTATTTACTGTGTGCGTATTTACTGTGTGCGTATTTACTGTGTGCGTATTTACTGTGTGCGTATTTACTGTGAGCGTATTCACTGTGAGCAAAATCACTGTGTGCGTATTCACTGTGTGCGTATTTACTGTGTGCGTATTTACTGTGTGCGTATTTACTGTGTGCGTCTTTACTGTCTGTGTCTTTACTGTGTGCGTATTTACTGTGTGTGTAATTACTGTGTGCGTTTTTACTGTGTGCGTATTTACTGTGTGCGTCATTACTGTGTGCGTATTTACTGTGTGCAAAATTACTCTGTGCGTATTTACTGTGTGCGTAATTACTGTGTGCGTATTTACTGTGTGCGTATTTACTGTGTGCGTATTTACTGTGTGCGTATTTACTGTGTGCGTATTTACTGTGTGCGTATTTACTGTGTGCGTATTTACTCTGTGTGTATTTACTGTGTGCGTGTTTTCTGTTTGCGTGTTTACTGTGTGCGTGTTTAAAGTGTGCGTATTTACTGTGTGCGTATTTACTGTGTGCGTATTTACTGTGTGCGTATTTCCTGTGTGCGTATTTACTGTGTGCGTATTTACTGTGTGCGTATTTACTGTGTGCGTATTTACTGTGTGCGTATTTACTGTGTGCGTATTTATTGTGTGCGTATTTACTGTGTGCGTATTTACGGTGTGCGTATTCACCGTGTGCGTATTTACCGAGTGCGCATTTACCGTGTGCGTATTTACCGTGTGCGTATTTACTAAGTGCGTATTTACTGTGTGCGTATTTACTGTGTGCGTATTTACTGTGTGCATCTTTACTGTGTGCGTGTTTACTGTGTGCGTATTTACTGTGTGCGCATTTACTGTGTGCGTGTTTACTGTGTGCGTGTTTACTGTGTGCGTATTTACCGTGTGCGTATTTACCGTGTGCGTATTTAACGTGTGCGTATTTACCGTGTGCGTATTTACCGTGTGCTTATTTACTGTTTGCGTATTTACCGTGTGCGTATTTACCGTGTGCGTATTTACTGTGTGCGTATTTACTGTGTGCGTATTAACTGTGTGCGTATTTACTGTGTGCGTTTTTACTGTTTGCGTATCTACTGTGTGCGTAATTACTGTGTGCGTATTTACTGCGTGCGTATTTACTGTGTGCGTATTTACTGTGTGCGTATTTACTGCGTGCGTATTTACTGTGTGCGTATTTACTGTGTGCGTATTTACTGTGTGCGTATTTACTGTGAGCGTATTCACTGTGAGCGTATTCACTGTGTGCGTATTCACTGTGTGCGTATTTACTGTGTGCGTATTTACTGTGTGCGTATTTACTGTGTCGTCTCTACTGTGTGCGTCTTTACTGTGTGCGTATTTACTGTGTGCGTATTTACTGTGTGCGTAGTTACTGTGTGCATCTTTACTGTGTGCGTCTTTACTGTGTGCGTATTTACTGTGTGCGTATTTACTGTGTGCGTTTTTACTGTGTGCGTATTTACTGTGTGCGTCATTACTGTGTGCGTATTTACTGTGTGCGTAATTACTGTGTGCGTATTTACTGTCTGCGTCATTACCGTGTGCGTATTTACTGTGTGCGTATTTACTGTGTGCGTATTTACTGTGTGCGTATTTACTGTGTGCGTATTTACTGTGTGCGTATTTACTGTGTGGTTATTTACTGTGTGCGTGTTTACTGTGTGCGTCTTTACTGTGTGCGTGTTTAATGTGTGCGTATTTACTGTGTGCGTGTTTACCGTGTGCGTATTTACCGTGTGCGTATTCACCGTGTGCGTATTTACCGTGTGCGTATTTACTGTGTGCATCTTTACTAAGTGCGTATTTACTGTGTGCGTATTTTCTGTGTGCGTATTTACTCTGTGCATCTTTACTGTGTGCGTGTTTACTGTGTGTGTATTTACTGTGTGCGTATTTACTGTGTGCGTGTTTACTGTGTGCGTGTTTACTGTGTGCGTATTTACTGTGTGCGTATTTACTGTGTGCGTATTTACTGTGTGCGTTTTTACTGTGTGCGTAGTTACTGTGTGCGTATTTACTGTGTGCGTATTTACTGTGTGCGTATTTACTGTGTGTGTATTTATTGTGTGCGTTTTTAGTGTGTGCGTATTTACTGTGTGCGTATTTACTGTGTGCGTATCTACCGTGTGCGTATTTACCGTGTGCGTATTTACCGTGTGCGTATTTACAGTGTGCTTCTTTACCGTTTGCGTATTTACTGTGTGCGTATTTACCGTGTGCGTATTTACTGTGTGCGTATTTACTGTGTGCGTATCTACTGTGTGCGTATTTACTGTGTGCGTATTTACTGTGAGCGTATTAACTGTGAGCGTATTCACTGTGTGCGTATTCACTGTGTGCGTATTTACTGTGTGCGTATTTACTGTGTGCGTATTTACTGTGTGCGTCTTTACTGTGTGCGTCTTTACTGTGTGCGTACTTACTGTGTGTGTAATTACTGTGTGCGTATTTACTGTGTGCGTATTTACTGTGTGCGTCATTACTGTGTGCGTATTTACTGTGTGCGTAATTACTGTGTGCGTAGTTACTGTGTGCGTAATTACTGTGTGCGTATTTACTGTGTGCATATTTACTGTGTGCGTATTTACTGTGTGCGTATTTACTGTGTGCGTGTTTACTGTGTGCGTATTTACTGTGTGCGTATTTACTGTGTGCGTGTTTACTGTGTGCGTATTTACTGTGTGCGTGTTTAATGTGTGCGTATTTACTGTGTGCGTATTAACTGTGTGCGTATTTACTGTGTGCGTATTTACTGTGTGCGTATTTACTGTGTGCGTATTTACTGTGTGCGTATTTACTGTGTGCGTAGTTACTGTGTGCGTATTTAATGTGTGCGTATTTACTGTGTGCGTATTTAGTGTGTGCGTATTTACGGTGTACGTATTTACCGTGTGCGTATTTACTAAGTGCGTATTTACTGTGTGCGTATTTACTGTGTGCGTATTTACTGTGTGCATGTTTACTGTGTGCGCGTTTACTGTGTGCTTATTTACTGTGTGCGTATTTACTGTGTGCGTGTTTACTGTGTGCGTGTTTACTGTGTGCGTATTTACTGTGTGCGTATTCACTGTGTGCGTATTTACTGTGTGCGTTTTTACTGTGTGCGTATTTACTGTGTGCGTATTTACTGTGTGCGTATTTACTGTGTGCGTATTTACTGTGTGCGTATTTACTGTGTGCGTATTTAGTGTGTGCGTATTTACTGTGTGCGTATGTACCGTGTGCATATTTACCGTGTGCGAATTTACCGTGTGCGTATTTACCGTGTGCGTATTTACCGTGTGCTTATTTACTGTTTGCGTATTTACCGTGTGCGTATTTACCGTGTGCGTATTTACTGTGTGTGTATTTACTGTGTGCGTATTTACTGTGTGCGTATTTACTGTGTGCGTTTTTATTGTTTGCGTATCTACTGTGTGCGTATTTACTGTGTGCGTATTTACTGTGTGCGTATTTACTGTGTGCGTATTTACTGTGTGCGTATTTACTGTGTGCGTATTTACTGTGAGCGTATTCACTGTGAGCGTATTCACTGTGTGCGTATTCACTGTGTGCGTATTTACTGTGTGCGTATTTACTGTGTGCGTATTTACTGTGTGCGTCTTTACTGTGTGCGTATTTACTGTGTGCCTATTTACTGTGTGCATATTTACTGTGTGCGTATTTAGTGTGTGCGTATTTACTGTGTGCGTATTTACTGTGTGCGTATTTACCATGTGCGTATTTTCCGTGTGCGTATTTACCGTGTGCGTATTTACCGTGTGCTTATTTACCGTTTGCGTATTTACTGTGTGCGTATTTACTGTGTGCGTATTTACTGTGTGCGTATTTACTGTGTGCGTATTTACTGTGTGCGTATTTACTGTGTGCGTATTTACTGTGTGCGTATTTACTGTGAGCGTATTCACTGTGAGCAAAATCACTGTGTGCGTATTCACTGTGTGCGTATTTACTGTGTGCGTATTTACTGTGTGCGTATTTACTGTGTGCGTCTTTACTGTCTGTGTCTTTACTGTGTGCGTATTTACTGTGTGTGTAATTACTGTGTGCGTTTTTACTGTGTGCGTATTTACTGTGTGCGTCATTACTGTGTGCGTATTTACTGTGTGCAAAATTACTCTGTGCGTATTTACTGTGTGCGTAATTACTGTGTGCGTATTTACTGTGTGCGTATTTACTGTGTGCGTATTTACTGTGTGCGTATTTACTGTGTGCGTATTTACTGTGTGCGTATTTACTCTGTGTGTATTTACTGTGTGCGTGTTTTCTGTGTGCGTGTTTACTGTGTGCGTGTTTAAAGTGTGCGTATTTACTGTGTGCGTATTTACTGTGTGCGTATTTACTGTGTGCGTATTTACTGTGTGCGTATTTACTGTGTGCGTATTTACTGTGTGCGTATTTACTGAGTGCGTAGTTACTGTGTGCGTATTTACTGTGTGCGTATTTACTGTGTGTGAATTTACTGTGTGTGTATTTACTGTGTGTGTATTTACTGTGTGTGTATTTACTGTGTGTGTATTTACTGTGTGCGTATTTACTGTGTGTGTGAATACTGTGTGCGTATTTACTGTGGGCGTATTTACTGTGTGCGTATTTACTGTGTGCGTATTTACTGTGTGCGTATTTACTGTGTGCGTATTTACTGTGTGCGTATTTACTGTGTGCGTATTTACTGTGTGCGTATCTACTGTGTGCGTATTTACTGTGTTCGTATTTACTGTGTGCGTATTTACTGTGTGCGTATTTACTGTGTGCGTATTTACTGTGTGCGTATTTACTGTGTGCGTATTTACTGTGTGCGTATTTACTGTGTGCGTATTTACTGTGTGCGTGTTTACTGTGTTCGTATTTACTGTGTGCGTATTTACTGTGTGCGTATTTACTGTGTGCGTATTTACTGTGTGCGTATTTACTGTGTGCGTACTTACTGTGTGCGTACTTACTGTGTGCGTACTTACTGTCTGCGTATTTACTGTGTGCAAATTTTCTGTGTGCGTATTTACTGTGTGCGTATTTACTGTGTGCGTATTTACTGTGTGCGTATTTACTGTGTACGTATTTACTGTGTGCGTGTTTACTGTGTGCGTATTTACTGTGTGCGTATTTACTGTGTGTGTTTACTGTGTGTGTATTTACTGTGTGTGTATTTACTGTGTGTGTATTTACTGTGTGCGTATTTACTGTGTGTGTATTTACTGTGTGTGTATTTACTGTGTGTGTTTACTGTGTGCGTATTTACTGTGTGCGTCATTACTGTGTGCGTATTTACTGTGTGCGTATTTACTGTGTGCGTCTTTAATGTGTGCGTATTTACTGTGTGCGTATTTACTGTGTGCGTATTTACTGTGTGCTTATTTACTGTGTGCGTCTTTACTGTGTGCGTCTTTACTGTGCGCGTGTTTAATGTGTGCGTATTTACTGTGTGCGTATTCACCATGTGCGTATTTACCGTGTGCGTATTTACTGTGTGCGTCTTTACTGTGTGCGTATTTACTGTGTGCGTAATAACTGTGTGCGTATTTACTGTGTGCGTATTTACAGTGTGCGTATTTACTGTGTGCGTATTTACTGTGTGCGTATTTACTGTGTGCGTATTTACTGTGTGCGTATTTACTGTGTGCGTATTTACTGTGTGCGTATTTACTGTGTGCATATTTACTGTGTGCGTATTTACTGTGTTCGTATTTACTGTGTGCGTATTTACTGTGCGTATTTACTGTGTGCGTATTTACTGTGTGCGTATTTACTGTGTGCGTATTTACTGTGTGCGTATTTACTGTGTGCGTATTTACTGTGTGCGTATTTACTGTGTGCGTCTTAACTGTGTGCGTATTTACTGTGTGCGTATTTACTGTGTGCGTAGTTATTGTGTGCGTATTTATTGTGTGCGTATTTACTGTGTGCGTATTTACGGTGTGGGTATTTACCGTGTGCGTATTCACCGTGTGCGTAATTACCGTGTGCGTATTTACTGTGTGCTTATTTACTAAGTGCGTATTTACTGTGTGCGTATTTACTGTGTGCGTATTTACTCTGTGCTTCTTTACTGTGTGCGTGTTTACTGTGTGTGTATTTACTGTGTGCGTATTTACTGTGTGCGTGTTTACTGTCTGCGTGTTTACTGTGTGCGTATCTACTGTGTGCGTATTTACTGTGTGCGTAATTACTGTGTGCGTTTTTACTGTGTGCGTAGTTACTGTGTGCGTATTTACTGTGTGCGTATTTACTGTGTGCGTATTTACTGTGTGTGTATTTATTGTGTGCGTATTTAGTGTGTGCGTATTTACTGTGTGCGTATTTACTGTGTGCGTATCTACCGTGTGCGTATTTACCGTGTGCGTAGTTACCGTGTGCGTATTTACCGTGTGCTTATTTACCGTTTGCGTATTTACTGTGTGCGTATTTACCGTGTGCGTATTTACTGTGTGCGTATTTACTGTGTGCGTATCTACTGTGTGCGTATTTACTGTGTGCGTATTTACTGTGAGCGTATTAACTGTGAGCGTATTCACTGTGTGTGTATTCACTGTGTGCGTATTTACTGTGTGCGTATTTACTGTGTGCGTATTTACTGTGTGCGTCTTTACTGTGTGCGTCTTTACTGTGTGCGTATTTACTGTGTGTGTAATTACTGTGTGCGTTTTTACTGTGTGCGTATTTACTGTGTGCGTCATTACTGTGTGCGTATTTACTGTGTGCGTAATTACTGTGTGCGTAGTTACTGTGTGCGTAATTACTGTGTGCGTATTTACTGTGTGCGTATTTACTGTGTGCGTATTTACTGTGTGCGTATTTACTGTGTGCGTGTTTACTGTGTGCGTATTTACTGTGTGCGTATTTACTGTGTGCGTGTTTACTGTGTGCGTATTTACTGTGTGCGTGTTTAATGTGTGCGTATTTACTGTGTGCGTATTAACTGTGTGCGTGTTTACTGTGTGCGTATTTACTGTGTGCGTATTTACTGTGTGCGTATTTACTGTGTGCGTATTTACTGTGTGCGTATTTACTGTGTGTGTATTTACTGTGTGTGAATTTACTGTGTGTGTATTTACTGTGTGTGTCCTTACTGTGTGTGTATTTACTGTGTGTGTATTCACTGTGTGCGTATTTACTGTGTGCGTAAATACTGTATGTGTATTTACTGTGTGCGTATTTACTGTGTGCGTAGTTACTGTGTGCGTATTTACTGTGTGCGTATTTACTGTGTGAGTATTTACTGTGTGCGTATTTACTGTGTGCGTATTTACTGTGTGCGTATTTACTGTGTGCGTATTTACTGTGTGCGTATTTACTGTGTGCGTATTTACTGTGTGCGTATTCACTGTGTGCGTATATACTATGTGCGTATTTACTGTGTGCGTACTTACTGTGTGCGTACTTACTGTATGCGTACTTACTGTGTGCGTATTTACTGTGTGCGTGTTTATTGTGTGCGTATTTACTGTGTGCGTATTTACGGTGTACGTATTTACCGTGTGCGTATTTACTAAGTGCGTATTTACTGTGTGCGTATTTACTGTGTGCGTATTTACTGTGTGCATATTTACTGTGTGCGTGTTTACTGTGTGCGTATTTACTGTGTGCGTATTTACTGTGTGCGTGTTTACTGTGTGCGTATTTACTGTGTGCGTATTTACTGTGTGCGTATTTACTGTGTGCGCATTTACTGTGTGCGTATTTAGTGTGTGCGTATTTACGGTGTACGTATTTACCGTGTGCGTATTTACTAAGTGCGTATTTACTGTGTGCGTATTTACTGTGTGCGTATTTACTGTGTGCATGTTTACTGTGTGCGTGTTTACTGTGTGCTTATTTACTGTGTGCGTATTTACTGTGTGCGAGTTTACTGTGTGCGTGTTTACTGTGTGCGTATTTACTGTGTGCGTAATCACTGTGTGCGTATTTACTGTGTGCGTTTTTACTGCGTGCGTATTTACTGTGTGCGTATTTACTGTGTGCGTATTTACTGTGTGCGTATTTACTGTGTGCGTATTTACTGTGTGCGTATTTAGTGTGTGCGTATTTACTGTGTGCGTATTTACCGTGTGCATATTTACCGTGTGCGATTTTACCGTGTGCGTAGTTACCGTGTGCGTATTTACCGTGTGCTTATTTACCGTTTGCGTATTTACTGTGTGCGTATTTACTGTGAGCGTATTAACTGTGAGCGTATTCACTGTGTGTGTATTCACTGTGTGCGTATTTACTGTGTGCGTATTTACTGTGTGCGTATTTACTGTGTGCGTCTTTACTGTGTGCGTCTTTACTGTGTGCGTATTTACTGTGTGTGTAATTACTGTGTGCGTTTTTACTGTGTGCGTATTTACTGTGTGCGTCATTACTGTGTGCGTATTTACTGTGTGCGTAATTACTGTGTGCGTAGTTACTGTGTGCGTAATTACTGTGTGCGTATTTACTGTGTGCGTATTTACTGTGTGCGTATTTACTGTGTGCGTATTTACTGTGTGCGTGTTTACTGTGTGCGTATTTACTGTGTGCGTATTTACTGTGTGCGTATTTACTGTGTGCG
Organism: Cryptosula pallasiana; assembly: GCA_945261195.1. Taxonomy (NCBI): domain Eukaryota; kingdom Metazoa; phylum Bryozoa; class Gymnolaemata; order Cheilostomatida; family Cryptosulidae; genus Cryptosula; species Cryptosula pallasiana. The sequence goes on from OX183130.1 coordinate 46,126,760, forward strand.
TATTTACTGTGTGCGTGTTTACTGTGTGCGTATTTACTGTGTGCGTATTTACTGTGTGCGTGTTTACTGTGTGCGTATTTACTGTGTGCGTGTTTAATGTGTGCGTATTTACTGTGTGCGTATTAACTGTGTGCGTGTTTACTGTGTGCGTATTTACTGTGTGCGTATTTACTGTGTGCGTATTTACTGTGTGCGTATTTACTGTGTGCGTATTTACTGTGTGTGTATTTACTGTGTGTGAATTTACTGTGTGTGTATTTACTGTGTGTGTCCTTACTGTGTGTGTATTTACTGTGTGTGTATTCACTGTGTGCGTATTTACTGTGTGCGTAAATACTGTATGTGTATTTACTGTGTGCGTATTTACTGTGTGCGTAGTTACTGTGTGCGTATTTACTGTGTGCGTATTTACTGTGTGAGTATTTACTGTGTGCGTATTTACTGTGTGCGTATTTACTGTGTGCGTATTTACTGTGTGCGTATTTACTGTGTGCGTATTTACTGTGTGCGTATTTACTGTGTGCGTATTCACTGTGTGCGTATATACTATGTGCGTATTTACTGTGTGCGTACTTACTGTGTGCGTACTTACTGTATGCGTACTTACTGTGTGCGTATTTACTGTGTGCGTGTTTATTGTGTGCGTATTTACTGTGTGCGTATTTACGGTGTACGTATTTACCGTGTGCGTATTTACTAAGTGCGTATTTACTGTGTGCGTATTTACTGTGTGCGTATTTACTGTGTGCATATTTACTGTGTGCGTGTTTACTGTGTGCGTATTTACTGTGTGCGTATTTACTGTGTGCGTGTTTACTGTGTGCGTATTTACTGTGTGCGTATTTACTGTGTGCGTATTTACTGTGTGCGCATTTACTGTGTGCGTATTTAGTGTGTGCGTATTTACGGTGTACGTATTTACCGTGTGCGTATTTACTAAGTGTGTATTTACTGTGTGCGTATTTACTGTGTGCGTATTTACTGTGTGCATGTTTACTGTGTGCGTGTTTACTGTGTGCTTATTTACTGTGTGCGTATTTACTGTGTGCGAGTTTACTGTGTGCGTGTTTACTGTGTGCGTATTTACTGTGTGCGTAATCACTGTGTGCGTATTTACTGTGTGCGTTTTTACTGCGTGCGTATTTACTGTGTGCGTATTTACTGTGTGCGTATTTACTGTGTGCGTATTTACTGTGTGCGTATTTACTGTGTGCGTATTTAGTGTGTGCGTATTTACTGTGTGCGTATTTACCGTGTGCATATTTACCGTGTGCGATTTTACCGTGTGCGTAGTTACCGTGTGCGTATTTACCGTGTGCTTATTTACCGTTTGCGTATTTACTGTGTGCGTATTTACTGTGAGCGTATTAACTGTGAGCGTATTCACTGTGTGTGTATTCACTGTGTGCGTATTTACTGTGTGCGTATTTACTGTGTGCGTATTTACTGTGTGCGTCTTTACTGTGTGCGTCTTTACTGTGTGCGTATTTACTGTGTGTGTAATTACTGTGTGCGTTTTTACTGTGTGCGTATTTACTGTGTGCGTCATTACTGTGTGCGTATTTACTGTGTGCGTAATTACTGTGTGCGTAGTTACTGTGTGCGTAATTACTGTGTGCGTATTTACTGTGTGCGTATTTACTGTGTGCGTATTTACTGTGTGCGTATTTACTGTGTGCGTATTTACTGTGTGCGTATTTACTGTGTGCGTATTTACTGTGTGCGTATTTACTGTGTGCATATTTACTGTGTGCGTATTTACTGTGTTCGTATTTACTGTGTGCGTATTTACTGTGTGCGTATTTACTGTGTGCGTATTTACTGTGTGCGTATTTACTGTGTGCGTATTTACTGTGTGCGTATTTACTGTGTGCGTATTTACTGTGTGCGTATTTACTGTGTGCGTCTTAACTGTGTGCGTATTTACTGTGTGCGTATTTACTGTGTGCGTAGTTATTGTGTGCGTATTTATTGTGTGCGTATTTACTGTGTGCGTATTTACGGTGTGGGTATTTACCGTGTGCGTATTCACCGTGTGCGTAATTACCGTGTGCGTATTTACTGTGTGCTTATTTACTAAGTGCGTATTTACTGTGTGCGTATTTACTGTGTGCGTATTTACTCTGTGCTTCTTTACTGTGTGCGTGTTTACTGTGTGTGTATTTACTGTGTGCGTATTTACTGTGTGCGTGTTTACTGTCTGCGTGTTTACTGTGTGCGTATCTACTGTGTGCGTATTTACTGTGTGCGTAATTACTGTGTGCGTTTTTACTGTGTGCGTAGTTACTGTGTGCGTATTTACTGTGTGCGTATTTACTGTGTGCGTATTTACTGTGTGTGTATTTATTGTGTGCGTATTTAGTGTGTGCGTATTTACTGTGTGCGTATTTACTGTGTGCGTATCTACCGTGTGCGTATTTACCGTGTGCGTAGTTACCGTGTGCGTATTTACCGTGTGCTTATTTACCGTTTGCGTATTTACTGTGTGCGTATTTACCGTGTGCGTATTTACTGTGTGCGTATTTACTGTGTGCGTATCTACTGTGTGCGTATTTACTGTGTGCGTATTTACTGTGAGCGTATTAACTGTGAGCGTATTCACTGTGTGTGTATTCACTGTGTGCGTATTTACTGTGTGCGTATTTACTGTGTGCGTATTTACTGTGTGCGTCTTTACTGTGTGCGTCTTTACTGTGTGCGTATTTACTGTGTGTGTAATTACTGTGTGCGTTTTTACTGTGTGCGTATTTACTGTGTGCGTCATTACTGTGTGCGTATTTACTGTGTGCGTAATTACTGTGTGCGTAGTTACTGTGTGCGTAATTACTGTGTGCGTATTTACTGTGTGCGTATTTACTGTGTGCGTATTTACTGTGTGCGTATTTACTGTGTGCGTGTTTACTGTGTGCGTATTTACTGTGTGCGTATTTACTGTGTGCGTGTTTACTGTGTGCGTATTTACTGTGTGCGTGTTTAATGTGTGCGTATTTACTGTGTGCGTATTAACTGTGTGCGTGTTTACTGTGTGCGTATTTACTGTGTGCGTATTTACTGTGTGCGTATTTACTGTGTGCGTATTTACTGTGTGCGTATTTACTGTGTGTGTATTTACTGTGTGTGAATTTACTGTGTGTGTATTTACTGTGTGTGTCCTTACTGTGTGTGTATTTACTGTGTGTGTATTCACTGTGTGCGTATTTACTGTGTGCGTAAATACTGTATGTGTATTTACTGTGTGCGTATTTACTGTGTGCGTAGTTACTGTGTGCGTATTTACTGTGTGCGTATTTACTGTGTGAGTATTTACTGTGTGCGTATTTACTGTGTGCGTATTTACTGTGTGCGTATTTACTGTGTGCGTATTTACTGTGTGCGTATTTACTGTGTGCGTATTTACTGTGTGCGTATTCACTGTGTGCGTATATACTATGTGCGTATTTACTGTGTGCGTACTTACTGTGTGCGTACTTACTGTATGCGTACTTACTGTGTGCGTATTTACTGTGTGCGTGTTTATTGTGTGCGTATTTACTGTGTGCGTATTTACGGTGTACGTATTTACCGTGTGCGTATTTACTAAGTGCGTATTTACTGTGTGCGTATTTACTGTGTGCGTATTTACTGTGTGCATATTTACTGTGTGCGTGTTTACTGTGTGCGTATTTACTGTGTGCGTATTTACTGTGTGCGTGTTTACTGTGTGCGTATTTACTGTGTGCGTATTTACTGTGTGCGTATTTACTGTGTGCGCATTTACTGTGTGCGTATTTAGTGTGTGCGTATTTACGGTGTACGTATTTACCGTGTGCGTATTTACTAAGTGCGTATTTACTGTGTGCGTATTTACTGTGTGCGTATTTACTGTGTGCATGTTTACTGTGTGCGTGTTTACTGTGTGCTTATTTACTGTGTGCGTATTTACTGTGTGCGAGTTTACTGTGTGCGTGTTTACTGTGTGCGTATTTACTGTGTGCGTAATCACTGTGTGCGTATTTACTGTGTGCGTTTTTACTGCGTGCGTATTTACTGTGTGCGTATTTACTGTGTGCGTATTTACTGTGTGCGTATTTACTGTGTGCGTATTTACTGTGTGCGTATTTAGTGTGTGCGTATTTACTGTGTGCGTATTTACCGTGTGCATATTTACCGTGTGCGATTTTACCGTGTGCGTAGTTACCGTGTGCGTATTTACCGTGTGCTTATTTACCGTTTGCGTATTTACTGTGTGCGTATTTACTGTGAGCGTATTAACTGTGAGCGTATTCACTGTGTGTGTATTCACTGTGTGCGTATTTACTGTGTGCGTATTTACTGTGTGCGTATTTACTGTGTGCGTCTTTACTGTGTGCGTCTTTACTGTGTGCGTATTTACTGTGTGTGTAATTACTGTGTGCGTTTTTACTGTGTGCGTATTTACTGTGTGCGTCATTACTGTGTGCGTATTTACTGTGTGCGTAATTACTGTGTGCGTAGTTACTGTGTGCGTAATTACTGTGTGCGTATTTACTGTGTGCGTATTTACTGTGTGCGTATTTACTGTGTGCGTATTTACTGTGTGCGTGTTTACTGTGTGCGTATTTACTGTGTGCGTATTTACTGTGTGCGTATTTACTGTGTGCGTATTTACTGTGTGCGTGTTTACTGTGTGCGTATTTACTGTGTGCGTATTTACTGTGTGCGTGTTTACTGTGTGCGTATTTACTGTGTGCGTGTTTAATGTGTGCGTATTTACTGTGTGCGTATTAACTGTGTGCGTGTTTACTGTGTGCGTATTTACTGTGTGCGTATTTACTGTGTGCGTATTTACTGTGTGCGTATTTACTGTGTGCGTATTTACTGTGTGTGTATTTACTGTGTGTGAATTTACTGTGTGTGTATTTACTGTGTGTGTCCTTACTGTGTGTGTATTTACTGTGTGTGTATTCACTGTGTGCGTATTTACTGTGTGCGTAAATACTGTATGTGTATTTACTGTGTGCGTATTTACTGTGTGCGTAGTTACTGTGTGCGTATTTACTGTGTGCGTATTTACTGTGTGAGTATTTACTGTGTGCGTATTTACTGTGTGCGTATTTACTGTGTGCGTATTTACTGTGTGCGTATTTACTGTGTGCGTATTTACTGTGTGCGTATTTACTGTGTGCGTATTCACTGTGTGCGTATATACTATGTGCGTATTTACTGTGTGCGTACTTACTGTGTGCGTACTTACTGTATGCGTACTTACTGTGTGCGTATTTACTGTGTGCGTGTTTATTGTGTGCGTATTTACTGTGTGCGTATTTACGGTGTACGTATTTACCGTGTGCGTATTTACTAAGTGCGTATTTACTGTGTGCGTATTTACTGTGTGCGTATTTACTGTGTGCATATTTACTGTGTGCGTGTTTACTGTGTGCGTATTTACTGTGTGCGTATTTACTGTGTGCGTGTTTACTGTGTGCGTATTTACTGTGTGCGTATTTACTGTGTGCGTATTTACTGTGTGCGCATTTACTGTGTGCGTATTTAGTGTGTGCGTATTTACGGTGTACGTATTTACCGTGTGCGTATTTACTAAGTGTGTATTTACTGTGTGCGTATTTACTGTGTGCGTATTTACTGTGTGCATGTTTACTGTGTGCGTGTTTACTGTGTGCTTATTTACTGTGTGCGTATTTACTGTGTGCGAGTTTACTGTGTGCGTGTTTACTGTGTGCGTATTTACTGTGTGCGTAATCACTGTGTGCGTATTTACTGTGTGCGTTTTTACTGCGTGCGTATTTACTGTGTGCGTATTTACTGTGTGCGTATTTACTGTGTGCGTATTTACTGTGTGCGTATTTACTGTGTGCGTATTTAGTGTGTGCGTATTTACTGTGTGCGTATTTACCGTGTGCATATTTACCGTGTGCGATTTTACCGTGTGCGTAGTTACCGTGTGCGTATTTACCGTGTGCTTATTTACCGTTTGCGTATTTACTGTGTGCGTATTTACTGTGAGCGTATTAACTGTGAGCGTATTCACTGTGTGTGTATTCACTGTGTGCGTATTTACTGTGTGCGTATTTACTGTGTGCGTATTTACTGTGTGCGTCTTTACTGTGTGCGTCTTTACTGTGTGCGTATTTACTGTGTGTGTAATTACTGTGTGCGTTTTTACTGTGTGCGTATTTACTGTGTGCGTCATTACTGTGTGCGTATTTACTGTGTGCGTAATTACTGTGTGCGTAGTTACTGTGTGCGTAATTACTGTGTGCGTATTTACTGTGTGCGTATTTACTGTGTGCGTATTTACTGTGTGCGTATTTACTGTGTGCGTGTTTACTGTGTGCGTATTTACTGTGTGCGTATTTACTGTGTGCGTGTTTACTGTGTGCGTATTTACTGTGTGCGTGTTTAATGTGTGCGTATTTACTGTGTGCGTATTAACTGTGTGCGTGTTTACTGTGTGCGTATTTACTGTGTGCGCATTTACTGTGTGCGTATTTACTGTGTGCGTATTTACTGTGTGCGTATTTACTGTGTGTGTATTTACTGTGTGTGAATTTACTGTGTGTGTATTTACTGTGTGTGTCCTTACTGTGTGTGTATTTACTGTGTGTGTATTCACTGTGTGCGTATTTACTGTGTGCGTAAATACTGTATGTGTATTTACTGTGTGCGTATTTACTGTGTGCGTAGTTACTGTGTGCGTATTTACTGTGTGCGTATTTACTGTGTGAGTATTTACTGTGTGCGTAGTTACTGTGTGCGTATTTACTGTGTGCGTATTTACTGTGTGCGTACTTACTGTATGCGTACTTACTGTGTGCGTATTTACTGTGTGCGTGTTTATTGTGTGCGTATTTACTGTGTGCGTATTTACGGTGTACGTATTTACCGTGTGCGTATTTACTAAGTGCGTATTTACTGTGTGCGTATTTACTGTGTGCGTATTTACTGTGTGCATATTTACTGTGTGCGTGTTTACTGTGTGCGTATTTACTGTGTGCGTATTTACTGTGTGCGTGTTTACTGTGTGCGTATTTACTGTGTGCGTATTTACTGTGTGCGTATTTACTGTGTGCGCATTTACTGTGTGCGTATTTAGTGTGTGCGTATTTACGGTGTACGTATTTACCGTGTGCGTATTTACTAAGTGCGTATTTACTGTGTGCGTATTTACTGTGTGCGCATTTACTGTGTGCATGTTTACTGTGTGCGTGTTTACTGTGTGCTTATTTACTGTGTGCGTATTTACTGTGTGCGAGTTTACTGTGTGCATGTTTACTGTGTGCGTATTTACTGTGTGCGTAATCACTGTGTGCGTATTTACTGTGTGCGTTTTTACTGCGTGCGTATTTACTGTGTGCGTATTTACTGTGTGCGTATTTACTGTGTGCGTATTTACTGTGTGCGTATTTACTGTGTGCGTATTTAGTGTGTGCGTATTTACTGTGTGCGTATTTACCGTGTGCATATTTACCGTGTGCGAATTTACCGTGTGCGTATTTACCGTGTGCGTATTTACCGTGTGCTTATTTACTGTTTGCGTATTTACCGTGCGCGTATTTACCGTGTGCGTATTTACTGTGTGTGTATTTACTGTGTGCGTATTTACTGTGTGCGTATTTACTGTGTGCGTTTTTATTGTTTGCGTATCTACTGTGTGCGTATTTACTGTGTGCGTATTTACTGTGTGCGTATTTACTGTGTGCGTATTTACTGTGTGCGTATTTACTGTGTGCGTATTTACTGTGAGCGTATTCACTGTGAGCGTATTCACTGTGTGCGTATTCACTGTGTGCGTATTTACTGTGTGCGTATTTACTCTGTGCGTATTTACTGTGTGCGTCTTTACTGTGTGCGTATTTACTGTGTGCGTATTTACTGTGTGCGTATTTACTGTGTGCGTATTTAGTGTGTGCGTAATTACTGTGTGCGTATTTACTGTGTCCGTATTTACCGTGTGCGTATTTTCCATGTGCGTATTTACCGTGTGCGTATTTACCGTGTGCTTCTTTACTGTTTGCGTATTTACTGTGTGCGTATTTACTGTGTGCGAATTTACTGTGTGCGTATTTACTGTGTGCGTATTTACTGGGTGCGTATTTACTGTGTGCGTATTTACTGTGAGCGTATTCACTGTGAGCAAATTCACTGTGTGCGTATTCACTGTGTGCGTATTTACTGTGTGCGTATTTACTGTGTGCGTATTTACTGTGTGCGTGTTTACTGTGTGCGTATTTACTGTGTGCGTATTTACTGTGTGCGTGTTTACTGTGTGCGTATTTACTGTGTGCGTGTTTAATGTGTGCGTATTTACTGTGTGCGTATTAACTGTGTGCGTGTTTACTGTGTGCGTATTTACTGTGTGCGTATTTACTGTGTGCGTATTTACTGTGTGCGTATTTACTGTGTGCGTATTTACTGTGTGTGTATTTACTGTGTGTGAATTTACTGTGTGTGTATTTACTGTGTGTGTCCTTACTGTGTGTGTATTTACTGTGTGTGTATTCACTGTGTGCGTATTTACTGTGTGCGTAAATACTGTATGTGTATTTACTGTGTGCGTATTTACTGTGTGCGTAGTTACTGTGTGCGTATTTACTGTGTGCGTATTTACTGTGTGAGTATTTACTGTGTGCGTATTTACTGTGTGCGTATTTACTGTGTGCGTATTTACTGTGTGCGTATTTACTGTGTGCGTATTTACTGTGTGCGTATTTACTGTGTGCGTATTCACTGTGTGCGTATATACTATGTGCGTATTTACTGTGTGCGTACTTACTGTGTGCGTACTTACTGTATGCGTACTTACTGTGTGCGTATTTACTGTGTGCGTGTTTATTGTGTGCGTATTTACTGTGTGCGTATTTACGGTGTACGTATTTACCGTGTGCGTATTTACTAAGTGCGTGTTTACTGTGTGCGTATTTACTGTGTGCGTATTTACTGTGTGCATATTTACTGTGTGCGTGTTTACTGTGTGCGTATTTACTGTGTGCGTATTTACTGTGTGCGTGTTTACTGTGTGCGTATTTACTGTGTGCGTATTTACTGTGTGCGTATTTACTGTGTGCGCATTTACTGTGTGCGTATTTAGTGTGTGCGTATTTACGGTGTACGTATTTACCGTGTGCGTATTTACTAAGTGCGTATTTACTGTGTGCGTATTTACTGTGTGCGTATTTACTGTGTGCATGTTTACTGTGTGCGTGTTTACTGTGTGCTTATTTACTGTGTGCGTATTTACTGTGTGCGAGTTTACTGTGTGCGTGTTTACTGTGTGCGTATTTACTGTGTGCGTAATCACTGTGTGCGTATTTACTGTGTGCGTTTTTACTGCGTGCGTATTTACTGTGTGCGTATTTACTGTGTGCGTATTTACTGTGTGCGTATTTACTGTGTGCGTATTTACTGTGTGCGTATTTAGTGTGTGCGTATTTACTGTGTGCGTATTTACCGTGTGCATATTTACCGTGTGCGATTTTACCGTGTGCGTAGTTACCGTGTGCGTATTTACCGTGTGCTTATTTACCGTTTGCGTATTTACTGTGTGCGTATTTACTGTGAGCGTATTAACTGTGAGCGTATTCACTGTGTGTGTATTCACTGTGTGCGTATTTACTGTGTGCGTATTTACTGTGTGCGTATTTACTGTGTGCGTCTTTACTGTGTGCGTCTTTACTGTGTGCGTATTTACTGTGTGTGTAATTACTGTGTGCGTTTTTACTGTGTGCGTATTTACTGTGTGCGTCATTACTGTGTGCGTATTTACTGTGTGCGTAATTACTGTGTGCGTAGTTACTGTGTGCGTAATTACTGTGTGCGTATTTACTGTGTGCGTATTTACTGTGTGCGTATTTACTGTGTGCGTATTTACTGTGTGCGTGTTTACTGTGTGCGTATTTACTGTGTGCGTATTTACTGTGTGCGTATTTACTGTGTGCGTATTTACTGTGTGCGTGTTTACTGTGTGCGTATTTACTGTGTGCGTATTTACTGTGTGCGTGTTTACTGTGTGCGTATTTACTGTGTGCGTGTTTAATGTGTGCGTATTTACTGTGTGCGTATTAACTGTGTGCGTGTTTACTGTGTGCGTATTTACTGTGTGCGTATTTACTGTGTGCGTATTTACTGTGTGCGTATTTACTGTGTGCGTATTTACTGTGTGTGTATTTACTGTGTGTGAATTTACTGTGTGTGTATTTACTGTGTGTGTCCTTACTGTGTGTGTATTTACTGTGTGTGTATTCACTGTGTGCGTATTTACTGTGTGCGTAAATACTGTATGTGTATTTACTGTGTGCGTATTTACTGTGTGCGTAGTTACTGTGTGCGTATTTACTGTGTGCGTATTTACTGTGTGAGTATTTACTGTGTGCGTATTTACTGTGTGCGTATTTACTGTGTGCGTATTTACTGTGTGCGTATTTACTGTGTGCGTATTTACTGTGTGCGTATTTACTGTGTGCGTATTCACTGTGTGCGTATATACTATGTGCGTATTTACTGTGTGCGTACTTACTGTGTGCGTACTTACTGTATGCGTACTTACTGTGTGCGTATTTACTGTGTGCGTGTTTATTGTGTGCGTATTTACTGTGTGCGTATTTACGGTGTACGTATTTACCGTGTGCGTATTTACTAAGTGCGTATTTACTGTGTGCGTATTTACTGTGTGCGTATTTACTGTGTGCATATTTACTGTGTGCGTGTTTACTGTGTGCGTATTTACTGTGTGCGTATTTACTGTGTGCGTGTTTACTGTGTGCGTATTTACTGTGTGCGTATTTACTGTGTGCGTATTTACTGTGTGCGCATTTACTGTGTGCGTATTTAGTGTGTGCGTATTTACGGTGTACGTATTTACCGTGTGCGTATTTACTAAGTGCGTATTTACTGTGTGCGTATTTACTGTGTGCGTATTTACTGTGTGCATGTTTACTGTGTGCGTGTTTACTGTGTGCTTATTTACTGTGTGCGTATTTACTGTGTGCGAGTTTACTGTGTGCGTGTTTACTGTGTGCGTATTTACTGTGTGCGTAATCACTGTGTGCGTATTTACTGTGTGCGTTTTTACTGCGTGCGTATTTACTGTGTGCGTATTTACTGTGTGCGTTTTTACTGTGTGCGTATTTACTGTGTGCGTATTTACTGTGTGCGTATTTAGTGTGTGCGTATTTACTGTGTGCGTATTTACCGTGTGCATATTTACCGTGTGCGATTTTACCGTGTGCGTAGTTACCGTGTGCGTATTTACCGTGTGCTTATTTACCGTTTGCGTATTTACTGTGTGCGTATTTACTGTGAGCGTATTAACTGTGAGCGTATTCACTGTGTGTGTATTCACTGTGTGCGTATTTACTGTGTGCGTATTTACTGTGTGCGTATTTACTGTGTGCGTCTTTACTGTGTGCGTCTTTACTGTGTGCGTATTTACTGTGTGTGTAATTACTGTGTGCGTTTTTACTGTGTGCGTATTTACTGTGTGCGTCATTACTGTGTGCGTATTTACTGTGTGCGTAATTACTGTGTGCGTAGTTACTGTGTGCGTAATTACTGTGTGCGTATTTACTGTGTGCGTATTTACTGTGTGCGTATTTACTGTGTGCGTATTTACTGTGTGCGTGTTTACTGTGTGCGTATTTACTGTGTGCGTATTTACTGTGTGCGTGTTTACTGTGTGCGTATTTACTGTGTGCGTGTTTAATGTGTGCGTATTTACTGTGTGCGTATTAACTGTGTGCGTGTTTACTGTGTGCGTATTTACTGTGTGCGCATTTACTGTGTGCGTATTTACTGTGTGCGTATTTACTGTGTGCGTATTTACTGTGTGTGTATTTACTGTGTGTGAATTTACTGTGTGTGTATTTACTGTGTGTGTCCTTACTGTGTGTGTATTTACTGTGTGTGTATTCACTGTGTGCGTATTTACTGTGTGCGTAAATACTGTATGTGTATTTACTGTGTGCGTATTTACTGTGTGCGTAGTTACTGTGTGCGTATTTACTGTGTGCGTATTTACTGTGTGCGTATTTACTGTGTGCGTGTTTATTGTGTGCGTATTTACTGTGTGCGTATTTACGGTGTACGTATTTACCGTGTGCGTATTTACTAAGTGCGTATTTACTGTGTGCGTATTTACTGTGTGCGTATTTACTGTGTGCATATTTACTGTGTGCGTGTTTACTGTGTGCGTATTTACTGTGTGCGTATTTACTGTGTGCGTGTTTACTGTGTGCGTATTTACTGTGTGCGTATTTACTGTGTGCGTATTTACTGTGTGCGCATTTACTGTGTGCGTATTTAGTGTGTGCGTATTTACGGTGTACGTATTTACCGTGTGCGTATTTACTAAGTGCGTATTTACTGTGTGCGTATTTACTGTGTGCGTATTTACTGTGTGCATGTTTACTGTGTGCGTGTTTACTGTGTGCTTATTTACTGTGTGCGTATTTACTGTGTGCGAGTTTACTGTGTGCGTGTTTACTGTGTGCGTATTTACTGTGTGCGTAATCACTGTGTGCGTATTTACTGTGTGCGTTTTTACTGCGTGCGTATTTACTGTGTGCGTATTTACTGTGTGCGTATTTACTGTGTGCGTATTTACTGTGTGCGTATTTACTGTGTGCGTATTTAGTGTGTGCGTATTTACTGTGTGCGTATTTACCGTGTGCATATTTACCGTGTGCGAATTTACCGTGTGCGTATTTACCGTGTGCGTATTTACCGTGTGCTTATTTACTGTTTGCGTATTTACCGTGCGCGTATTTACCGTGTGCGTATTTACTGTGTGTGTATTTACTGTGTGCGTATTTACTGTGTGCGTATTTACTGTGTGCGTTTTTATTGTTTGCGTATCTACTGTGTGCGTATTTACTGTGTGCGTATTTACTGTGTGCGTATTTACTGTGTGCGTATTTACTGTGTGCGTATTTACTGTGTGCGTATTTACTGTGAGCGTATTCACTGTGAGCGTATTCACTGTGTGCGTATTCACTGTGTGCGTATTTACTGTGTGCGTATTTACTCTGTGCGTATTTACTGTGTGCGTCTTTACTGTGTGCGTATTTACTGTGTGCGTATTTACTGTGTGCGTATTTACTGTGTGCGTATTTAGTGTGTGCGTAATTACTGTGTGCGTATTTACTGTGTCCGTATTTACCGTGTGCGTATTTTCCATGTGCGTATTTACCGTGTGCGTATTTACCGTGTGCTTCTTTACTGTTTGCGTATTTACTGTGTGCGTATTTACTGTGTGCGAATTTACTGTGTGCGTATTTACTGTGTGCGTATTTACTGGGTGCGTATTTACTGTGTGCGTATTTACTGTGAGCGTATTCACTGTGAGCAAATTCACTGTGTGCGTATTCACTGTGTGCGTATTTACTGTGTGCGTATTTACTGTGTGCGTATTTACTGTGTGCGTCTTTACTGTCTGTGTCTTTACTGTGTGCGTATTTACTGTGTGTGTAATTACTGTGTGCGTTTTTACTGTGTGCGTATTTACTGTGTGCGTCATTACTGTGTGCGTATTTACTGTGTGCGTAATTACTCTGTGCGTACTTACTGTTTGCGTAATTACTGTGTGCGTATTTACTGTGTGCGTATTTACTGTGTGCGTATTTACTGTGTGCGTATTTACTGTGTGCGTATTTACTGTGTGCGTATTTACTCTGTGCATATTTACTGTGTGCGTGTTTACTGTGTGCGTGTTTACTGTGTGCGTGTTTAAAGTGTGCGTGTTTACTGTGTGCGTATTTACTGTGTGCGTGTTTACCGTGTGCGTATTTACTGTGTGCGTATTTACTGTGTGCGTGTTTACTGAGTGCGTATTTACTGAGTGCGTATTTACTGTGTGTGTATTTACTGTGTGTGTATTTACTGTGTGTGTATTTACTGTGTGTGTATTTACTGTGTGCGTATTTACTGTGTGTGTGAATACTGTGTGCGTATTTACTGTGTGCGTATTTACTGTGTGCGTATTTACTGTGAGCGTGTTTACTGTGTGCGTATTTACTGTGTGCGTATTTACTGTGTGCGTATTTACTGTGTGCGTATTTACTGTGTGCGTATTTACTGTGTGCGTATTTACTGTGTGCGTATTTACTGTGTACGTATTTACTGTGTGCGTATTTACTGTGTGCGTATTCACTGTGTGCATATATACTGTGTGCGTATTTACTGTGTGCGTACTTACTGTGTGCGTACTTACTGTATGCGTACTTACTGTGTGCGTATTTACTGTGTGCGTATTTACTGTGTGCGTATTTACTGTGTGCGTATTTACTGTGTGCGTATTTACTGTGTGCGTATTTATTGTGTGCGTATTTACTGTGTGCGTATTTACGGTGTGCGTATTCACCGTGTGCGTATTTACCGAGTGCGCATTTACCGTGTGCGTATTTACCGTGTGCGTATTTACTAAGTGCGTATTTACTGTGTGCGTATTTACTGTGTGCGTATTTACTGTGTGCATCTTTACTGTGTGCGTGTTTACTGTGTGCGTATTTACTGTGTGCGCATTTACTGTGTGCGTGTTTACTGTGTGCGTGTTTACTGTGTGCGTATTTACCGTGTGCGTATTCACCGTGTGCGTATTTAACGTGTGCGTATTTACCGTGTGCGTATTTAACGTGTGCTCATTTACTGTTTGCGTATTTACCGTGTGCGTATTTACCGTGTGCGTATTTACTGTGTGCGTATTTACTGTGTGCGTATTAACTGTGTGCGCATTTACTGTGTGCGTTTTTACTGTTTGCGTATCTACTGTGTGCGTAATTACTGTGTGCGTATTTACTGCGTGCGTATTTACTGTGTGCGTATTTACTGTGTGCGTATTTACTGTGTGCGTATTTACTGTGAGCGTATTCACTGTGAGCGTATTCACTGTGTGCGTATTCACTGTGTGCGTATTTACTGTGTGCGTATTTACTGTGTGCGTATTTACTGTGTCGTCTCTACTGTGTGCGTCTTTACTGTGTGCGTATTTACTGTGTGCGTATTTACTGTGTGCGTAGTTACTGTGTGCATCTTTACTGTGTGCGTCTTTACTGTGTGCGTATTTACTGTGTGCGTATTTACTGTGTGCGTTTTTACTGTGTGCGTAGTTACTGTGTGCGTCATTACTGTGTGCGTATTTACTGTGTGCGTAATTACTGTGTGCGTATTTACTGTCTGCGTCATTACTGTGTGCGTATTTACTGTGTGCGTATTTACTGTGTGCGTATTTACTGTGTGCGTATTTACTGTGTGCGTATTTACTGTGTGCGTATTTACTGTGTGGTTATTTACTGTGTGCGTGTTTACTGTGTGCGTCTTTACTGTGTGCGTGTTTAATGTGTGCGTATTTACTGTGTGCGTGTTTACCGTGTGCGTATTTACCGTGTGCGTAGTTACTGTGTGTGTCTTTACTGTGTGCGTATTTACTGTGTGCGTAATTACTGTGTGCGTATTTACTGTGTGCGTATTTACTGTGTGCGTATTTACTGTCTGCGTATTTACTGTGTTCGTATTTACTGTGTGCGTATTTACTGTGTGCGTATTTACTGTGTGCGTTTTTACTGTGTGCGTTTTTACTGTGTGCGTATTTACTGTGTGCGTATTTACTGTGTTCGTATTTACTGTGTGCGTATTTACTGTGTGCGTAATTACTGTGTGCGTATTTACTGTGTGTGTATTTACTGTGTGCGTATTTACTGTGTGCGTATTTACTGTGTGCGTATTTACTGTGTGCGTGTTTACTGTGTGCGTATTTACTGTGTGCGTATTTACTGTGTGCGTATTTACTGTGTGCGTATTTACTGTGTGCGTATTTATTGTGTGCGGATTTACTGTGTGCGTATTTACGGTGTGCGTATTTACCGTGTGCGTATTTACCGTGTGCGTATTTACCGTGTGCGTATTTACCGTGTGCGTATTTACTAAGTGCATATTTGCTGTGTGCGTATTTACTGTGTGCGTATTTACTGTGTGCGTATTTACTGTGTGCGTATTCACTGTGTGCGTATATACTGTGTGCGTATTTACTGTGTGCGTACTTACTGTGTGCGTACTTACTGTATGCGTACTTACTGTGTGCGTATTTACTGTGTGCGTATTTACTGTGTGCGTATTTACTGGGTGCGTATTTACTGTGTGCGTATTTACTGTTTGCGTATTTATTGTGTGCGGATTTACTGTGTGCGTATTTACGGTGTGCGTATTTACCGTGTGCGTATTTACCGTGTGCGTATTTACCGTGTGCGTATTTTACGTGTGCGTATTTACTAAGTGCGTCTTTACTGTGTGCTTATTTACTGTGTGCGTATTTACTGTGTGCATCTTTACTGTGTGCGTGTTTACTATGTGCGTATTTACTGTGTGCCTATTTACGGTGTGCGTGTTTACTGTGTGCGTGTTTACTGTGTGCGTATTTACCGTGTGCGTCTTTACCGTGTGCGTATTTACCGTGTGCGTATTTACCGTGTGCGTATTTACCGTGCGCTTATTTACTGTTTGCGTATTTACCGTGTGCGTATTTACCGTGTGCGTATTTACTGTGTGCGTATTTACTGTGTGCGTATTTACTGTGTGCGTATTTACTGTGTGCGTTTTAACTGTTTGCGTATCTACTGTGTGCGTAATTACTGTGTGCGTATTTACTGTGTGCGTATTTACTGTGTGCGTATTTACTGTGTGCGTATTTACTGTGAGCGTATTCACTGTGAGCGTATTCACTGTGTGCGTATTCACTGTGTGCGTAATTACTGTGTGCGTGTTTACTGTGTGCGTATTTACTGTGTGCGTCTTTACTGTGTGCGTCTTTACTGTGTGCGTATTTACTGTGTGCGTATTTACTGTGTGCGTAGTTACTGTGTGCATCTTCACTGTGTGCGTCTTTACTGTGTGCGTCTTTACCGTGTGCGTATTTACTGTGTGCGTTTTCACTGTGTGCGTCTTTACTGTGTGCGTCATTACTGTGTGCGTATTTACTGTGTGCGTAATTACTGTGTGCGTATTTACTGTGTGCGTCATTACTGTGTGCAAATTTACTGTGTGCGTATTTACTGTGTGCGTATTTACTGTGTGCGTATTTACTGTGTGCGTATTTACTGTGTGCGTGATTACTGTATGCTTATTTACTGTGTGCGTCTTTACTGTGTGCGTCTTTACTGTGTGCGTGTTTAATGTGTGCGTATTTACTGTGTGCGTATTTACCGTGTGCGTATTTACCGTGTGCGTGTTTACTGTGTGCGTCTTTACTGTGTGCGTATTTACTGTGTGCGTAATTACTGTGTGCGTATTTACTGTTTGCGTATTTACTGTGTGCGTATGTACTGTGTGCGTATTTACTGTGTGCATATTTACTGTGTGCGTAATTACTGTGTGCGTATTTACTGTGTGCGTATTTACTGTGTGCGTATTTACTGTGTGCGTGTTTACTGTGTGCGTATTTACTGTGTTTGTATTTACTGTGTGCGTATTTACTGTGTGCGTATTTACTGTGTGCGTATTTACTGTGTGCGTATTTACTGTGTGCGTATTTCTTGTGTGCGTATTTACTGTGTGCGTATTTACTGTGTGCGTAATTACTGTGTGCGTATTTACTGTGTGCGTATTTACTGTGTGCGTATTTACTGTGAGCGTATTTACTGTGTGCGTATTTATTGTGTGCGTATTTACTGTGTGCGTATTTACGGTGTGCGTATTTACCGTGTGCGTATTTACCGTGTGCGTATTTACCGTGTGCGTATTTACCGTGTGCGTATTTACTAAGTGCGTATTTACTGTGTGCGTATTTACTGTGTGCGTATTTACTCTGTGCATCTTTACTGTGTGCGTGTTTACTGTGTGCGTATTAACTGTGTGCGTATTTACTGTGTGCGCGTTTACTGTGTGCGTGTTTACTGTGTGCGTATTTACTGTGTGCGTATTTACTGTGTGCGTATTTACTGTGTGCGTTTTTACTGTGTGCGTATTTACTGTGTGCGTATTTACTGTGTGCGTTTTTTCTGTGTGCGTATTTACTGTGAGCGTATTCACTGTGAGCGTATTCACTGTGTGTGTATTCACTGTGTGCGTATTTACTGTGTGCGTATTTACTGTGTGCGTATTTACTGTGTGCGTCTTTACTGTGTGCGTCTTTACTGTGTGCGTATTTACTGTGTGTGTAATTACTGTGTGCGTTTTTACCGTGTGCGTATTTACTGTGTGCGTCATTACTGTGTGCGTATTTACTGTGTGCGTAATTACTGTGTGCGTATTTACTGTGTGCGTAATTACTGTGTGCGTATTTACTGTGTGCGTATTTACTGTGTGCGTATTTACTGTGTGCGTATTTACTGTGTGCGTGTTTACTGTGTGCGTGTTTACTGTGTGCGTATTTACTGTGTGCGTATTTACTGTGTGCGTGTTTACTGTGTGCGTATTTACTGTGTGCGTGTTTAATGTGTGCGTATTTACTGTGTGCGTATTAACTGTGTGCGTATTTACTGTGTGCGTATTTACTGTGTGCGTATTTACTGTGTGCGTATTTACTGTGTGCGTATTTACTGTGTGCGTATTTACTGTGTGCGTCTTTACTGTGTGTGTATTTACTGTGTGTGAATTTACTGTGTGTGTATTTACTGTGTGTGTCCTTACTGTGTGTGTATTCACTGTGTGTGTATTTACTGTGTGCGTATTTCTTGTGTGCGTAAATACTGTGTGTGTATTTACTGTGTGCGTATTCACTGTGTGCGTATTTACTGTGTGCGTCATTACTGTGTGCGTATTTACTGTGTGCGTAATTACTCTGTGCGTACTTACTGTTTGCGTAATTACTGTGTGCGTATTTACTGTGTGCGTATTTACTGTGTGCGTATTTACTGTGTGCGTATTTACTGTGTGCGTATTTACTGTGTGCGTATTTACTCTGTGCATATTTACTGTGTGCGTGTTTACTGTGTGCGTGTTTACTGTGTGCGTGTTTAAAGTGTGCGTGTTTACTGTGTGCGTATTTACTGTGTGCGTGTTTACCGTGTGCGTATTTACTGTGTGCGTATTTACTGTGTGCGTGTTTACTGAGTGCGTATTTACTGAGTGCGTATTTACTGTGTGTGTATTTACTGTGTGTGTATTTACTGTGTGTGTATTTACTGTGTGTGTATTTACTGTGTGCGTATTTACTGTGTGTGTGAATACTGTGTGCGTATTTACTGTGTGCGTATTTACTGTGTGCGTATTTACTGTGAGCGTGTTTACTGTGTGCGTATTTACTGTGTGCGTATTTACTGTGTGCGTATTTACTGTGTGCGTATTTACTGTGTGCGTATTTACTGTGTGCGTATTTACTGTGTGCGTATTTACTGTGTACGTATTTACTGTGTGCGTATTTACTGTGTGCGTATTCACTGTGTGCATATATACTGTGTGCGTATTTACTGTGTGCGTACTTACTGTGTGCGTACTTACTGTATGCGTACTTACTGTGTGCGTATTTACTGTGTGCGTATTTACTGTGTGCGTATTTACTGTGTGCGTATTTACTGTGTGCGTATTTACTGTGTGCGTATTTATTGTGTGCGTATTTACTGTGTGCGTATTTACGGTGTGCGTATTCACCGTGTGCGTATTTACCGAGTGCGCATTTACCGTGTGCGTATTTACCGTGTGCGTATTTACTAAGTGCGTATTTACTGTGTGCGTATTTACTGTGTGCGTATTTACTGTGTGCATCTTTACTGTGTGCGTGTTTACTGTGTGCGTATTTACTGTGTGCGCATTTACTGTGTGCGTGTTTACTGTGTGCGTGTTTACTGTGTGCGTATTTACCGTGTGCGTATTCACCGTGTGCGTATTTAACGTGTGCGTATTTACCGTGTGCGTATTTAACGTGTGCTCATTTACTGTTTGCGTATTTACCGTGTGCGTATTTACCGTGTGCGTATTTACTGTGTGCGTATTTACTGTGTGCGTATTAACTGTGTGCGCATTTACTGTGTGCGTTTTTACTGTTTGCGTATCTACTGTGTGCGTAATTACTGTGTGCGTATTTACTGCGTGCGTATTTACTGTGTGCGTATTTACTGTGTGCGTATTTACTGTGTGCGTATTTACTGTGAGCGTATTCACTGTGAGCGTATTCACTGTGTGCGTATTCACTGTGTGCGTATTTACTGTGTGCGTATTTACTGTGTGCGTATTTACTGTGTCGTCTCTACTGTGTGCGTCTTTACTGTGTGCGTATTTACTGTGTGCGTATTTACTGTGTGCGTAGTTACTGTGTGCATCTTTACTGTGTGCGTCTTTACTGTGTGCGTATTTACTGTGTGCGTATTTACTGTGTGCGTTTTTACTGTGTGCGTAGTTACTGTGTGCGTCATTACTGTGTGCGTATTTACTGTGTGCGTAATTACTGTGTGCGTATTTACTGTCTGCGTCATTACTGTGTGCGTATTTACTGTGTGCGTATTTACTGTGTGCGTATTTACTGTGTGCGTATTTACTGTGTGCGTATTTACTGTGTGCGTATTTACTGTGTGGTTATTTACTGTGTGCGTGTTTACTGTGTGCGTCTTTACTGTGTGCGTGTTTAATGTGTGCGTATTTACTGTGTGCGTGTTTACCGTGTGCGTATTTACCGTGTGCGTAGTTACTGTGTGTGTCTTTACTGTGTGCGTATTTACTGTGTGCGTAATTACTGTGTGCGTATTTACTGTGTGCGTATTTACTGTGTGCGTATTTACTGTCTGCGTATTTACTGTGTTCGTATTTACTGTGTGCGTATTTACTGTGTGCGTATTTACTGTGTGCGTTTTTACTGTGTGCGTTTTTACTGTGTGCGTATTTACTGTGTGCGTATTTACTGTGTTCGTATTTACTGTGTGCGTATTTACTGTGTGCGTAATTACTGTGTGCGTATTTACTGTGTGTGTATTTACTGTGTGCGTATTTACTGTGTGCGTATTTACTGTGTGCGTATTTACTGTGTGCGTGTTTACTGTGTGCGTATTTACTGTGTGCGTATTTACTGTGTGCGTATTTACTGTGTGCGTATTTACTGTGTGCGTATTTATTGTGTGCGGATTTACTGTGTGCGTATTTACGGTGTGCGTATTTACCGTGTGCGTATTTACCGTGTGCGTATTTACCGTGTGCGTATTTACCGTGTGCGTATTTACTAAGTGCATATTTGCTGTGTGCGTATTTACTGTGTGCGTATTTACTGTGTGCGTATTTACTGTGTGCGTATTCACTGTGTGCGTATATACTGTGTGCGTATTTACTGTGTGCGTACTTACTGTGTGCGTACTTACTGTATGCGTACTTACTGTGTGCGTATTTACTGTGTGCGTATTTACTGTGTGCGTATTTACTGGGTGCGTATTTACTGTGTGCGTATTTACTGTTTGCGTATTTATTGTGTGCGGATTTACTGTGTGCGTATTTACGGTGTGCGTATTTACCGTGTGCGTATTTACCGTGTGCGTATTTACCGTGTGCGTATTTTACGTGTGCGTATTTACTAAGTGCGTCTTTACTGTGTGCTTATTTACTGTGTGCGTATTTACTGTGTGCATCTTTACTGTGTGCGTGTTTACTATGTGCGTATTTACTGTGTGCCTATTTACGGTGTGCGTGTTTACTGTGTGCGTGTTTACTGTGTGCGTATTTACCGTGTGCGTCTTTACCGTGTGCGTATTTACCGTGTGCGTATTTACCGTGTGCGTATTTACCGTGCGCTTATTTACTGTTTGCGTATTTACCGTGTGCGTATTTACCGTGTGCGTATTTACTGTGTGCGTATTTACTGTGTGCGTATTTACTGTGTGCGTATTTACTGTGTGCGTTTTAACTGTTTGCGTATCTACTGTGTGCGTAATTACTGTGTGCGTATTTACTGTGTGCGTATTTACTGTGTGCGTATTTACTGTGTGCGTATTTACTGTGAGCGTATTCACTGTGAGCGTATTCACTGTGTGCGTATTCACTGTGTGCGTAATTACTGTGTGCGTGTTTACTGTGTGCGTATTTACTGTGTGCGTCTTTACTGTGTGCGTCTTTACTGTGTGCGTATTTACTGTGTGCGTATTTACTGTGTGCGTAGTTACTGTGTGCATCTTCACTGTGTGCGTCTTTACTGTGTGCGTCTTTACCGTGTGCGTATTTACTGTGTGCGTTTTCACTGTGTGCGTCTTTACTGTGTGCGTCATTACTGTGTGCGTATTTACTGTGTGCGTAATTACTGTGTGCGTATTTACTGTGTGCGTCATTACTGTGTGCAAATTTACTGTGTGCGTATTTACTGTGTGCGTATTTACTGTGTGCGTATTTACTGTGTGCGTATTTACTGTGTGCGTGATTACTGTATGCTTATTTACTGTGTGCGTCTTTACTGTGTGCGTCTTTACTGTGTGCGTGTTTAATGTGTGCGTATTTACTGTGTGCGTATTTACCGTGTGCGTATTTACCGTGTGCGTGTTTACTGTGTGCGTCTTTACTGTGTGCGTATTTACTGTGTGCGTAATTACTGTGTGCGTATTTACTGTTTGCGTATTTACTGTGTGCGTATGTACTGTGTGCGTATTTACTGTGTGCATATTTACTGTGTGCGTAATTACTGTGTGCGTATTTACTGTGTG
Organism: Cryptosula pallasiana; assembly: GCA_945261195.1. Lineage (NCBI taxonomy): Eukaryota > Metazoa > Bryozoa > Gymnolaemata > Cheilostomatida > Cryptosulidae > Cryptosula > Cryptosula pallasiana. The sequence continues at coordinate 46,149,331 of OX183130.1, forward strand.
CGTATTTACTGTGTGCGTATTTACTGTGTGCGTGTTTACTGTGTGCGTATTTACTGTGTTTGTATTTACTGTGTGCGTATTTACTGTGTGCGTATTTACTGTGTGCGTATTTACTGTGTGCGTATTTACTGTGTGCGTATTTCTTGTGTGCGTATTTACTGTGTGCGTATTTACTGTGTGCGTAATTACTGTGTGCGTATTTACTGTGTGCGTATTTACTGTGTGCGTATTTACTGTGAGCGTATTTACTGTGTGCGTATTTATTGTGTGCGTATTTACTGTGTGCGTATTTACGGTGTGCGTATTTACCGTGTGCGTATTTACCGTGTGCGTATTTACCGTGTGCGTATTTACCGTGTGCGTATTTACTAAGTGCGTATTTACTGTGTGCGTATTTACTGTGTGCGTATTTACTCTGTGCATCTTTACTGTGTGCGTGTTTACTGTGTGCGTATTTACTGTGTGCGTATTTACTGTGTGCGCGTTTACTGTGTGCGTGTTTACTGTGTGCGTATTTACTGTGTGCGTATTTACTGTGTGCGTATTTACTGTGTGCGTTTTTACTGTGTGCGTATTTACTGTGTGCGTATTTACTGTGTGCGTTTTTTCTGTGTGCGTATTTACTGTGTGCGTATTTATTGTGTGCGTATTTAGTGTGTGCGTATTTACTGTGTGCGTATTTACTGTGTGCGTCTCTACCGTGTGCGTATTTACCGTGTGCGTATTTACCGTGTGCGTATTTACCGTGTGCTTAGTTACCGTGTGCGTATTTACTGCGTGCGTATTTACCGTGTGCGTATTTACTGTGTGCGTATTTACTGTGTGCGTATTTACTGTGTGCGTATTCACTGTGTGCGTATTTACTGTGAGCGTATTCACTGTGAGCGTATTCACTGTGTGTGTATTCACTGTGTGCGTATTTACTGTGTGCGTATTTACTGTGTGCGTATTTACTGTGTGCGTCTTTACTGTGTGCGTCTTTACTGTGTGCGTATTTACTGTGTGTGTAATTACTGTGTGCGTTTTTACCGTGTGCGTATTTACTGTGTGCGTCATTACTGTGTGCGTATTTACTGTGTGCGTAATTACTGTGTGCGTATTTACTGTGTGCGTAATTACTGTGTGCGTATTTACTGTGTGCGTATTTACTGTGTGCGTATTTACTGTGTGCGTATTTACTGTGTGCGTGTTTACTGTGTGCGTGTTTACTGTGTGCGTAGTTACTGTGTGCGTATTTACTGTGTGCGTGTTTACTGTGTGCGTATTTACTGTGTGCGTGTTTAATGTGTGCGTATTTACTGTGTGCGTATTAACTGTGTGCGTATTTACTGTGTGCGTATTTACTGTGTGCGTATTTACTGTGTGCGTATTTACTGTGTGCGTATTTACTGTGTGCGTATTTACTGTGTGCGTCTTTACTGTGTGTGTATTTACTGTGTGTGAATTTACTGTGTGTGTATTTACTGTGTGTGTCCTTACTGTGTGTGTATTCACTGTGTGTGTATTTACTGTGTGCGTATTTCTTGTGTGCGTAAATACTGTGTGTGTATTTACTGTGTGCGTATTCACTGTGTTCGTATTTACTGTGTGCGTATTTACTGTGTGCGTGTTTACTGTGTGCGTATTTACTGTGTGCGTATTTACTGTGTGCGTATTTACTGTGTGCGTATTTACTGTGTGCGTATTTACCGTGTGCGTATTTACTGTGTGCGTATTTACTGTGTGCGTATTCACTGTGTGCGTATATACTGTGTGCGTATTTACTGTGTGCGTACTTACTGTGTGCGTACTTACTGTATGCGTACTTACTGTGTGCGTATTTACTGTGTGCATATTTACTGTGTGCGTATTTACTGTGTGCGTATTTACTGTGTGCGTATTTACTGTGTGCGTATTTAGTGTGTGCGTATTTACTGTGTGCGTATTTACCGTGTGCGTATTTACCGTGTGCGAATTTACCGTGTGCGTATTTACCGTGTGCGTATTTACCGTGTGCTTATTTACTGTTTGCGTATTTACCGTGTGCGTATTTACCGTGTGCGTATTTACTGTGTGCGTATTTACTGTGTGCGTATTTACTGTGTGCGTATTTACTGTGTGCGTATTCACTGTGTGCGTATATACTGTGTGCGTATTTACTGTGTGCGTACTTACTGTGTGCGTACTTACTGTATGCGTACTTACTGTGTGCGTATTTACTGTGTGCGTATTTACTGTGTGCGTATTTACTGGGTGCGTATTTACTGTGTGCGTATTTACTGTTTGCGTATTTATTGTGTGCGGATTTACTGTGTGCGTATTTACGGTGTGCGTATTTACCGTGTGCGTATTTACCGTGTGCGTATTTACCGTGTGCGTATTTTACGTGTGCGTATTTACTAAGTGCGTCTTTACTGTGTGCTTATTTACTGTGTGCGTATTTACTGTGTGCATCTTTACTGTGTGCGTGTTTACTATGTGCGTATTTACTGTGTGCCTATTTACGGTGTGCGTGTTTACTGTGTGCGTGTTTACTGTGTGCGTATTTACCGTGTGCGTCTTTACCGTGTGCGTATTTACCGTGTGCGTATTTACCGTGTGCGTATTTACCGTGCGCTTATTTACTGTTTGCGTATTTACCGTGTGCGTATTTACCGTGTGCGTATTTACTGTGTGCGTATTTACTGTGTGCGTATTTACTGTGTGCGTATTTACTGTGTGCGTTTTAACTGTTTGCGTATCTACTGTGTGCGTAATTACTGTGTGCGTATTTACTGTGTGCGTATTTACTGTGTGCGTATTTACTGTGTGCGTATTTACTGTGAGCGTATTCACTGTGAGCGTATTCACTGTGTGCGTATTCACTGTGTGCGTAATTACTGTGTGCGTGTTTACTGTGTGCGTATTTACTGTGTGCGTCTTTACTGTGTGCGTCTTTACTGTGTGCGTATTTACTGTGTGCGTATTTACTGTGTGCGTAGTTACTGTGTGCATCTTCACTGTGTGCGTCTTTACTGTGTGCGTCTTTACCGTGTGCGTATTTACTGTGTGCGTTTTCACTGTGTGCGTCTTTACTGTGTGCGTCATTACTGTGTGCGTATTTACTGTGTGCGTAATTACTGTGTGCGTATTTACTGTGTGCGTCATTACTGTGTGCAAATTTACTGTGTGCGTATTTACTGTGTGCGTATTTACTGTGTGCGTATTTACTGTGTGCGTATTTACTGTGTGCGTGATTACTGTATGCTTATTTACTGTGTGCGTCTTTACTGTGTGCGTCTTTACTGTGTGCGTGTTTAATGTGTGCGTATTTACTGTGTGCGTATTTACCGTGTGCGTATTTACCGTGTGCGTGTTTACTGTGTGCGTCTTTACTGTGTGCGTATTTACTGTGTGCGTAATTACTGTGTGCGTATTTACTGTTTGCGTATTTACTGTGTGCGTATGTACTGTGTGCGTATTTACTGTGTGCATATTTACTGTGTGCGTAATTACTGTGTGCGTATTTACTGTGTGCGTATTTACTGTGTGCGTATTTACTGTGTGCGTGTTTACTGTGTGCGTATTTACTGTGTTTGTATTTACTGTGTGCGTATTTACTGTGTGCGTATTTACTGTGTGCGTATTTACTGTGTGCGTATTTACTGTGTGCGTATTTCTTGTGTGCGTATTTACTGTGTGCGTATTTACTGTGTGCGTAATTACTGTGTGCGTATTTACTGTGTGCGTATTTACTGTGTGCGTATTTACTGTGAGCGTATTTACTGTGTGCGTATTTATTGTGTGCGTATTTACTGTGTGCGTATTTACGGTGTGCGTATTTACCGTGTGCGTATTTACCGTGTGCGTATTTACCGTGTGCGTATTTACCGTGTGCGTATTTACTAAGTGCGTATTTACTGTGTGCGTATTTACTGTGTGCGTATTTACTCTGTGCATCTTTACTGTGTGCGTGTTTACTGTGTGCGTATTTACTGTGTGCGTATTTACTGTGTGCGCGTTTACTGTGTGCGTGTTTACTGTGTGCGTATTTACTGTGTGCGTATTTACTGTGTGCGTATTTACTGTGTGCGTTTTTACTGTGTGCGTATTTACTGTGTGCGTATTTACTGTGTGCGTTTTTTCTGTGTGCGTATTTACTGTGTGCGTATTTATTGTGTGCGTATTTAGTGTGTGCGTATTTACTGTGTGCGTATTTACTGTGTGCGTCTCTACCGTGTGCGTATTTACCGTGTGCGTATTTACCGTGTGCGTATTTACCGTGTGCTTAGTTACCGTGTGCGTATTTACTGCGTGCGTATTTACCGTGTGCGTATTTACTGTGTGCGTATTTACTGTGTGCGTATTTACTGTGTGCGTATTCACTGTGTGCGTATTTACTGTGAGCGTATTCACTGTGAGCGTATTCACTGTGTGTGTATTCACTGTGTGCGTATTTACTGTGTGCGTATTTACTGTGTGCGTATTTACTGTGTGCGTCTTTACTGTGTGCGTCTTTACTGTGTGCGTATTTACTGTGTGTGTAATTACTGTGTGCGTTTTTACCGTGTGCGTATTTACTGTGTGCGTCATTACTGTGTGCGTATTTACTGTGTGCGTAATTACTGTGTGCGTATTTACTGTGTGCGTAATTACTGTGTGCGTATTTACTGTGTGCGTATTTACTGTGTGCGTATTTACTGTGTGCGTATTTACTGTGTGCGTGTTTACTGTGTGCGTGTTTACTGTGTGCGTAGTTACTGTGTGCGTATTTACTGTGTGCGTGTTTACTGTGTGCGTATTTACTGTGTGCGTGTTTAATGTGTGCGTATTTACTGTGTGCGTATTAACTGTGTGCGTATTTACTGTGTGCGTATTTACTGTGTGCGTATTTACTGTGTGCGTATTTACTGTGTGCGTATTTACTGTGTGCGTATTTACTGTGTGCGTCTTTACTGTGTGTGTATTTACTGTGTGTGAATTTACTGTGTGTGTATTTACTGTGTGTGTCCTTACTGTGTGTGTATTCACTGTGTGTGTATTTACTGTGTGCGTATTTCTTGTGTGCGTAAATACTGTGTGTGTATTTACTGTGTGCGTATTCACTGTGTTCGTATTTACTGTGTGCGTATTTACTGTGTGCGTGTTTACTGTGTGCGTATTTACTGTGTGCGTATTTACTGTGTGCGTATTTACTGTGTGCGTATTTACTGTGTGCGTATTTACCGTGTGCGTATTTACTGTGTGCGTATTTACTGTGTGCGTATTCACTGTGTGCGTATATACTGTGTGCGTATTTACTGTGTGCGTACTTACTGTGTGCGTACTTACTGTGTGCGTATTCACTGTGTGCGTATATACTGTGTGCGTATTTACTGTGTGCGTACTTACTGTGTGCGTATTTACTGTGTGCGTATTTACCGTGTGCGTATTTACCGTGTGCGAATTTACCGTGTGCGTATTTACCGTGTGCGTATTTACCGTGTGCTTATTTACTGTTTGCGTATTTACCGTGTGCGTATTTACCGTGTGCGTATTTACTGTGTGCGTATTTACTGTGTGCGTATTTACTGTGTGCGTATTTACTGTGTGCGTTTTTATTGTTTGCGTATCTACTGTGTGCGTATTTACTGTGTGCGTATTTACTGTGTGCGTATTTACTGTGTGCGTATTTACTGTGTGCGTAATTACTGTGTGCGTATTTACTGTGAGCGTATTCACTGTGAGCGTATTCACTGTGTGCGTATTCACTGTCTGCGTATTTACTGTGTGCGTATTTACTGTGTGCGTATTTACTGTGTGCGTCTTTACTGTGTGCGTCTTTACTGTGTGTGTATTTACTGTGTGCGTAGTTACTATGTGCGTATTTACTGTGTGCATCTTTACTGTGTGCGTCTTTACTGTGTGCGTATTTACTGTGTGCGTATTTACTGTGTGCGTTTTTACTGTGTGCGTATTTACTGTGTGCGTCATTACTGTGTGCGTATTTACTGTGTGCGTAATTACTGTGTGCGTATTTACTGTGTGCGTCATTACTGTGTGCGTATTTACTGTGTGTGTATTTACTGTGTGCGTATTTACTGTGTGCGTAAATACTGTGTGTGTATTTACTGTGTGCGTATTCACTGTGTGCGTATTTACTGTGTGCGTATTTACTGTGTGAGTATTTACTGTGTGCGTATTTACTGTGTGCGTATTTACTGTGTGCGTATTTACTGTGTGCGTATTGTAATGGAATTTGGCATAGGTGGCCTCTCTCTCATTGATGCTAAGCTAGCCAGCAGGCAGTGCGTAAACATTCCTTAGCATACTAGACTCAGCTCCGCCTGACTGCCCTCAGTACAGAGATGTATGCGTTGCCTACCGCAAAGATGGATGAGTCAAGAATTCAGCAGGGGATTTCCCGCCTTACTGAGAAGCTGGACTGGCGCTTTATTGTTGTTACCTATTGCTAAGTATATGTTTTCATTGCGCCTGCTTGTTCTTGTTATTGTGTTGACCTATATTATTGTTATGCACCAATCACCTTATGTTATTTTTCAACTGCTTGATTAGCATATCTACTGCATAACTTTGTTGACATGTGGCCCAGTGGGCAGATTAGATTGTGCGCTTACAAAGAGAGGTACTCTGAGTAAGCTTTTGTCTCTTGAAGCAATAAAGTGTTAGCTATTGTAACCCGGTGTGTTCACTTGGCAGTTGGCCAAAAAGTATTAGGATACTTGCACACGGCACGGCACAACACGGAGCTTATTGACTCATAGCTCATCTACAAATAGAGCCACTACTAGTAAACAAGTAGCTCTCATTAGCAATTGCTGTTACATTGCTAAACCAGTACACTTCTCTAGTAGCTGTTTGGTAAAGGTGCGACAAAATCCTTTACATTGGTGGCAGCGGTGGGATACTAGTGAACGTTAGACACTACTAGAGAAGCTGTACACAGCCAAACACCACCCCTACTCATTGCCCGAGTATTGGTGTTTCCTATACTGTAATAGTTGCCTGGTAGCAGCCAAACTACCACCCAGGGACACTGTTACACCCCTTGCTCTGACCCGGTGGTACCCCCCACCCGGCAGAACACCCCCCTCCCCTTGTTGTGTTTGATAAGAGAACTACAGTCACCCTGCTCGGTGAACTCGGTAGTCGCTGTACTGCTCACGCGAGATCGTACAGGCATCTCTTTCGAACCCTGGGTACCCCTCTCAGCTGTGCAGGGTACCCCTCTCAGCTATGCAGTGTACCCTGCGTACGCTGTACCGAGTGATATAGAAACTGTCCTGCCTATATTAGGCCAGAGTTTCTCACCCAGTGTTGACACGGCATTGACGCGGTGTGCTGTCAGTCTTCCACTGTTCATCTGGTACACGGAGTTGTCTCCTCCCGTGATGACAGACCCTGCTGATTGGGAAGACTATACTCCACGTTGATGACCACACAGAGAGCCAGGAGCACTGGGCGGTCGCCAGTGGGCACAGCTGAAGCTGAGGCTTTAGACAGACTCACACAGACCCTGCGAGGAGTGTTGCAACACCCTGCACCACCCCCTGCTCCTACACGGAACTTCAAACCTCCCAAGTTCAATGGACAAGGTGATGTAGAGTACTTCATCACACGGTTTCTAGAAGTCGCTGAAGCAAATGAGTGGACTGCTCGCCAAACCCTGCTCCATGTGAGAGAGGCACTTCGTGATGAAGCACTGGATTGTGGTAGACCCAACACCCTGCAAGCAGTGTTCACAGCACTCCGTGCTCGCTTTGGCCTTACACGCAGAGAGGCGCTACAGAGCGTAGCACACTTGAAGAAGGCATCGAAGACTTCCCTCCAAGAACATGCTAGCGAGGTGGAAAGACTAGTTCGAATAGCCTATGAAGATTTGCCAGACAGACACGTGGAACGCATGATACTAGAGACGTTTTCCTCCACCTTGGGTAACCCATTTCTGCAACGCCATTTGTTAGCAGTGGACCCACAGAGCCTGGAAGACGCAGTTCGTGCTGGAAGCGAGTTCCTCCACATCAAGGCCGTTCCTGACTCGAAACCATACAGGGTACGAGCTGTAGAAAGTGATGAAGAAGAAGAAGAACCCAGTAAGCCTTCCATGAAACCATTCCATCATTATCAGACTTCTGCCATGGTGTCGCAAGCTCCGGGAGGGATGGCTCACCCATGTCGGGTTACTAACAACCACCCCACAGTGAGCTACTCCCCTCCACCCCAGCAGCCAGCGCCCGTGTCGGAAGGTGTGATGACTCATCTACTCCAGACAGTGCAGAACATGGCTATGGAGTTGCAACAAATGAGGCAGTGGCCACAGCCGGGTATGCATACACCCCCTGTTGGCGTATACCCTGCTCCTGCAGCGATGCAAGCTCCTGCCCGTGTTCCCCACTACACTCCTAATGTGGTGCCAAACCTTTCACCGGCTACACCTGCCATCCCTGTCATGGAACAGATCTCTCCACACACGGTGTCACAGCCTGCTACGGCGCAGTTGGTTCCCCCTCAGTGTTGGGGCTGTGGACAGACAGGCCACTACAGTAGAGGCTGTCCGTCTAAACCTAAGACAACCACCGTAAGCAGAGCAAAACCCGTGTCGAGGAACAACCAGCCTGCCCCCGCTCAGAGACACCAACCAGTAGTTGCACCAGTCAGCCCGTCAGTGGAGTGCCCTTCACGCCCTAGAAATAGAGCGTCGCCTCCCCCCTCCGGAGCTGCAAAGGTTCAACCTAACTGCTTGTCTAACACTGAGATAGAACGGCCATACCGGGCAAGCTACTTCCTCCCAGGGAAGCTTGAAGGCAAGTCAGTTACCCTTCTAGTCGATACCGGCTGCACCACAAACCTCCTATCCAAGCACGTCTTCAACCAGTTACCTGAGTCAGTAAGACAGTCAGTACAGGAGAGTGAGCCACATGGTATCCTAGCCGACGGTACCCAGATCCCCTTCTATGGCACGGTGAGAGCTACCCTCCGTCTCCGTGGTGTGAAAACTGAAGCCACATTTGTTGTCAGTCACATAAACGAAGACGCTATCTTGGGGATGCCCTTCCTCACCGACCATGATTGCCGAATGAGGTTCAATGAGTGTGCTATTGTCGTAGCAGGAAAAGAGATGCACTGTACTGACAAGGACGGTACACTGTTGATGAACAATGTCCAGGTCCTACGTACCACGCAGCTCCCACGCGGCGGCCCTCCAATTGCTGCTAGTCTGAACGAACCAGATAGCAAAGGACCTGTAGTGGTGAGGTGTATGAACCCGACTGCTCAGCCAGTAGAACTGAAGGCGGGAAGCACAAGAGACCACTACAGAGGAGCGAACCCTGGAGAGGTTGAGCCGACCGAGGCGGTTGCCATGCCCCTTCCACCAGAAAGGAGAGTGTCAAATTTGGAGCGGCCAGTTGCAAGAAGGCCTGCCACTCCCCCAGTTGTTGACAGCAAATCTGGTGAAGATCGGACAAGCGGTTCAGCTAGAAATGGCCAAGACGTGCAGGAGTTGTCTCCCCCAATAGCTGAGACACCCTCACCCCCTGCAGAGACTGAGAACCAACCACCACTTGGGTCATCACAACGGCCAAGAAGGAACGTCGGCCCACCCAGGCACTATGGACAGCCACTATGCCATCTGATTGCAACTGCAAAAGAAGTGGATAGAATGTCTGAAAATGCCAAGATGCCTGAGATTCAGACGACTCTCCTGGGTGGAGTTCTCACGGAAACCCCCACAAACTGGGTATCTGCAGAAAGGCCAGGTTCTAGCGCTGCTGCCTGCCAAGATTTAGATTGCTGGCAGCAAAACCCATCAAGCGCTGAGGACCCAAAGTTGACCCGTTTTCCACCTAGGGGTAATGATTTCCAAAAACGGTCAGTGCCGCCCGGAAAGAAGAATAGCTCCGGACGGGATGTAGCCACACCCCCATACTGGGTGTCGTTGGAAAGAGGACACTCTAGCGAAGGTGCCAGAAAAAATCCAGGAGAATATTCCTCTCCATCAGAGAACTACGGCCGGTCAAAATCTGAGTTGAACCACCAGTCAGTCTTTGCGGATCCACCCCTGCCTGTTGTTTGCACTGCTTCTAGTCAAGATCAAACAGGCCTGCCGCGCGCGGGAACAGGCATTTGTGAACAAGTACCCAAAGTGACTGGACGTGCCAACCACTACATGGATTTCTCTGCCAGTGTTTTGCCTCAGGAAGGAGATGAATGCCTTCAACTGCAAGTCGAAGAAGAGTTCGAGGACGAGATTACCTCTGTTGCTGCACAGCTGCCTCCCTCCCCTTCTTCACGGGACTGTCCCACTTCTCAGTCCACCCCTTCTGCACAGAAGATTGCTGTTACCCACCGGGTACCCTGCGCAGAGGGAATGAAGAAAGAGATAGAGAGAGAGAACGAGCTCTTAGGAGTCACTAGTCAGAGTGAGCTGATGGACAATTGGATTCGCCGCCATAGCTCCTCCCGTGACCCCTTGGCACTCAAGCAGATACCTCCTCCTCAGTGGCAGTCCACGGAGTCTCCACCACTCCCAGCTGCCCCTACACTCCCCAGTGTGCCCACGGTGCCGGCAGCGAACACTCTCCCCTGTAGCCAGAGTGTTGCGAAACTTTCTGCCAGTTCTTCTGCCTCCCGTGGGCCCCCCACCCCCTCCCGGGTGTTGAGCACTTCACCCCCGACCCGGGGCCCCCCTCCCCCGACCCGGCATGACCCGGAGTTGAGTCTGAGTACAGTAGTGGTACAGGAAAAGCCACCCATAGGTACTAGACTGCCTCACGCGGTCACCAGGGAGCGTATGCAGGCGCTGGGGAAGATCGTCCCTAGTAAGAGGAGAGGAGCAGAGCTCTTGGCTGGACCTTCTAAGCGGGGTAACTCCCCCCTTACAGCCACCCCCTCCTCTACACTAGGTTCTCCTCCACTGACTGTGCGAGCCATTGTCACCTTGCCTGGCTGCACGGAGTCCAGTGGACAGATCCCGCTCCTCGACCTGATTCCTACACGGAGGAAGGCGAGGACTCCTGCTGTGCCCCCAGCACCTGTACCCACCTCCCCTTTGCCAGTAGATGAACCACCTCTGTCGGTGTCTACGCCTGTAGTCAAGTTAGTTGACATTGCTGCCTCCTGCCCTTCCTCACCAACCGTGGAGGAAGAGGTGGTAGCTCCTCACCTGGTAGGCCAGAAACCTCCTATTGCCCGGCGACTCTTGCAGTGGGTCGCCCCCAAGACGGAGAAAGCCATCCAGAGAGATTTGAAGAGGGCACGGCGCAGTACCTGCCCAAGTTGCAAGTTCGTAGCAAAGAACATGAGGCAACTGTCGGTGCATGTCCACCAGCACCACGTACGCTACTTTTGCCGCTGTAGATACTCGAGTAGCAGCAGAGATAGCATATACAGCCACCAGAGGGCGCGTGGAGGTTCAGAAGATACTGATCACCACCAACGCCTTGGCTATATCTATGCTGTAGACCGAGAGAGTTACTCGGCTTTCTGCAGGTACCAGAAATGGGTCAATCCAGCGCCATTCGGTACCTGCCAACCTACCCAGACTGGAAAGATCCAGTCTCCTCCCCCAGCACCTTCGAGGTGTGATGCAGTCATGGCTCCCCTCCCAGGAACCTCCGCTACACCACCTGGCATTGTGCCTTTGATGGCTTTACCCCTAACCGGGTACAAGATACCAAAGAAGTCGCACACTGTGGTTGTACCGAGTCCTGAGGCCATGATTGTCTCCCCTGTGTCCCCTTCTTCTCCACCCCCTGCTTCTCTTGCAGTATGCAGGACCTCAGCACCTAGTGTTCCCTCCGTGCTCTTGCCAGTAGAACCTCCAGTTGGTGAGGTAGAGCTGCCAGTACGGTTTATGCAGAACAGGGCGCGATGGGCTGCTGCGATAGAGCAGGGCGCCGCTGAACTGGACGCTCAGTTGCAGGGCCTTCGGATGAAGGTGGTCACGGGCACCCTCTCAGGGGTGGAAGTCGCCAGGCTCAAGGCGCAAGCGGAACTCCTGAAGGGAGAGATAATTGAACTGAAGCAAGCCGCACAGACAGTGCGAGGCCAGCTGTTCTAGGAACGGTGTTCCTCCGCTCCCTTCATCAGTCACGCGGGTTGTGTGCAACCCTCCCTCCGTTAGTCACACTGGTTGTGTGCACCTCTCTCAGTCGGTCACACTGGTTGTGTGTACCTTCTACCGTATTAACCACCGGGTGATGTGTTATCCTTCTCACCCCCTTTTATTAGCCCACTGGTTGTGGGCCCCCTTCACTCCCTCTACCAACTAAGCAGGGCGTGATTCCCCCAACTTTAAATGCACATGGACTTGTGCAAAGGGTTGCGCTGTAAGCGTAGACCTCTCTCCTCTCTTGGAGCGGCCACCTCATGACTGGTTAACTATGAGTACGGTGATACTAATAGTTGAAGCGGCCTATGTAATGGAATTTGGCATAGGTGGCCTCTCTCTCATTGATGCTAAGCTAGCCAGCAGGCAGTGCGTAAACATTCCTTAGCATACTAGACTCAGCTCCGCCTGACTGCCCTCAGTACAGAGATGTATGCGTTGCCTACCGCAAAGATGGATGAGTCAAGAATTCAGCAGGGGATTTCCCGCCTTACTGAGAAGCTGGACTGGCGCTTTATTGTTGTTACCTATTGCTAAGTATATGTTTTCATTGCGCCTGCTTGTTCTTGTTATTGTGTTGACCTATATTATTGTTATGCACCAATCACCTTATGTTATTTTTCAACTGCTTGATTAGCATATCTACTGCATAACTTTGTTGACATGTGGCCCAGTGGGCAGATTAGATTGTGCGCTTACAAAGAGAGGTACTCTGAGTAAGCTTTTGTCTCTTGAAGCAATAAAGTGTTAGCTATTGTAACCCGGTGTGTTCACTTGGCAGTTGGCCAAAAAGTATTAGGATACTTGCACACGGCACGGCACAACACGGAGCTTATTGACTCATAGCTCATCTACAAATAGAGCCACTACTAGTAAACAAGTAGCTCTCATTAGCAATTGCTGTTACATTGCTAAACCAGTACACTTCTCTAGTAGCTGTTTGGTAAAGGTGCGACAAAATCCTTTACAGTATTTACTGTGTGCGTATTTACCGTGTGCGTATTTACTGTGTGCGTAATTACTGTGTGCGTATTCACTGTGTGCGTATATACTGTGTGCGTATTTACTGTGTGCGTACTTACTGTGTGCAAACTTACTGTATGCGTACTTACTGTGTGCGTATTTACTGTGTGCATATTTACGGTGTGCGTATTTACTGTGTGCGTATTTACTGTGTGCGTATTTACTGTGTGCGTATTTAGTGTGTGCGTATTTACTGTGTGCGTATTTACCGTGTGCGTATTTACCGTGTGCGAATTTACCGTGTGCGTATTTACCGTGTGCGTATTTACCGTGTGCTTATTTACTGTTTGCGTATTTACCGTGTGCGTATTTACCGTGTGCGTATTTACTGTGTGCGTATTTACTGTGTGCGTGTTTACTGTGTGCGTGTTTAGTGTGTGCGTTTTTATTGTTTGCGTATCTACTGTGTGCGTATTTACTGTGTGCGTATTTACTGTGTGCGTTTTTTCTGTGTGCGTATTTACTGTGTGCGTATTTATTGTGTGCGTATTTAGTGTGTGCGTATTTACTGTGTGCGTATTTACTGTGTGCGTCTCTACCGTGTGCGTATTTACCGTGTGCGTATTTACCGTGTGCGTATTTACCGTGTGCTTAGTTACCGTGTGCGTATTTACTGCGTGCGTATTTACCGTGTGCGTATTTACTGTGTGCGTATTTACTGTGCGCGTATTTACTGTGTGCGTATTCACTGTGTGCGTATTTACTGTGAGCGTATTCACTGTGAGCGTATTCACTGTGTGTGTATTCACTGTGTGCGTATTTACTGTGTGCGTATTTACTGTGTGCGTATTTACTGTGTGCGTCTTTACTGTGTGCGTCTTTACTGTGTGCGTATTTACTGTGTGTGTAATTACTGTGTGCGTTTTTACCGTGTGCGTATTTACTGTGTGCGTCATTACTGTGTGCGTATTTACTGTGTGCGTAATTACTGTGTGCGTATTTACTGTGTGCGTAATTACTGTGTGCGTATTTACTGTGTGCGTATTTACTGTGTGCGTATTTACTGTGTGCGTATTTACTGTGTGCGTGTTTACTGTGTGCGTGTTTACTGTGTGCGTATTTACTGTGTGCGTATTTACTGTGTGCGTGTTTACTGTGTGCGTATTTACTGTGTGCGTGTTTAATGTGTGCGTATTTACTGTGTGCGTATTAACTGTGTGCGTATTTACTGTGTGCGTATTTACTGTGTGCGTATTTACTGTGTGCGTATTTACTGTGTGCGTATTTACTGTGTGCGTATTTACTGTGTGCGTCTTTACTGTGTGTGTATTTACTGTGTGTGAATTTACTGTGTGTGTATTTACTGTGTGTGTCCTTACTGTGTGTGTATTCACTGTGTGTGTATTTACTGTGTGCGTATTTCTTGTGTGCGTAAATACTGTGTGTGTATTTACTGTGTGCGTATTCACTGTGTTCGTATTTACTGTGTGCGTATTTACTGTGTGCGTGTTTACTGTGTGCGTATTTACTGTGTGCGTATTTACTGTGTGCGTATTTACTGTGTGCGTATTTACTGTGTGCGTATTTACCGTGTGCGTATTTACTGTGTGCGTATTTACTGTGTGCGTATTCACTGTGTGCGTATATACTGTGTGCGTATTTACTGTGTGCGTACTTACTGTGTGCGTACTTACTGTATGCGTACTTACTGTGTGCGTATTTACTGTGTGCATATTTACTGTGTGCGTATTTACTGTGTGCGTATTTACTGTGTGCGTATTTACTGTGTGCGTATTTAGTGTGTGCGTATTTACTGTGTGCGTATTTACCGTGTGCGTATTTACCGTGTGCGAATTTACCGTGTGCGTATTTACCGTGTGCGTATTTACCGTGTGCTTATTTACTGTTTGCGTATTTACCGTGTGCGTATTTACCGTGTGCGTATTTACTGTGTGCGTATTTACTGTGTGCGTATTTACTGTGTGCGTATTTACTGTGTGCGTTTTTATTGTTTGCGTATCTACTGTGTGCGTATTTACTGTGTGCGTATTCACTGTGTGCGTATTTACTGTGTGCGTATTTACTGTGTGCGTAATTACTGTGTGCGTATTTACTGTGAGCGTATTCACTGTGAGCGTATTCACTGTGTGCGTATTCACTGTCTGCGTATTTACTGTGTGCGTATTTACTGTGTGCGTATTTACTGTGTGCGTCTTTACTGTGTGCGTCTTTACTGTGTGTGTATTTACTGTGTGCGTAGTTACTATGTGCGTATTTACTGTGTGCATCTTTACTGTGTGCGTCTTTACTGTGTGCGTATTTACTGTGTGCGTATTTACTGTGTGCGTTTTTACTGTGTGCGTATTTACTGTGTGCGTCATTACTGTGTGCGTATTTACTGTGTGCGTAATTACTGTGTGCGTATTTACTGTGTGCGTCATTACTGTGTGCGTATTTACTGTGTGTGTATTTACTGTGTGCGTATTTACTGTGTGCGTAAATACTGTGTGTGTATTTACTGTGTGCGTATTCACTGTGTGCGTATTTACTGTGTGCGTATTTACTGTGTGAGTATTTACTGTGTGCGTATTTACTGTGTGCGTATTTAGTGTGTGCGTATTTACTGTGTGCGTATTTACCGTGTGCGTATTTACCGTGTGCGAATTTACCGTGTGCGTATTTACCGTGTGCGTATTTACCGTGTGCTTATTTACTGTTTGCGTATTTACCGTGTGCGTATTTACCGTGTGCGTATTTACTGTGTGCGTATTTACTGTGTGCGTGTTTACTGTGTGCGTGTTTAGTGTGTGCGTTTTTATTGTTTGCGTATCTACTGTGTGCGTATTTACTGTGTGCGTATTTACTGTGTGCGTATTTACTGTGTGCGTATTTAGTGTGTGCGTAATTACTGTGTGCGTATTTACTGTGAGCGTATTCACTGTGAGCGTATTCACTGTGTGCGTATTCACTGTCTGTGTATTTACTGTGTGCGTATTTACTGTGTGCGTATTTACTGTGTGCGTCTTTACTGTGTGCGTCTTTACTGTGTGTGTATTTACTGTGTGCGTAGTTACTATGTGCGTATTTACTGTGTGCATCTTTACTGTGTGCGTCTTTACTGTGTGCGTATTTACTGTGTGCGTATTTACTGTGTG
Organism: Cryptosula pallasiana; assembly: GCA_945261195.1. Taxonomy (NCBI): domain Eukaryota; kingdom Metazoa; phylum Bryozoa; class Gymnolaemata; order Cheilostomatida; family Cryptosulidae; genus Cryptosula; species Cryptosula pallasiana. Next base: position 46,165,516 of record OX183130.1, read on the forward strand.
CGTTTTTACTGTGTGCGTATTTACTGTGTGCGTCATTACTGTGTGCGTATTTACTGTGTGCGTAATTACTGTGTGCGTATTTACTGTGTGCGTCATTACTGTGTGCGTTTTTACTGGGTGCGTATTTACTGGGTGCGTATTTATTGTGTGCTTATTTACTGTGTGCGTATTTACTGTGTGCGTATTTACTGTGTGCGTGTTTACTGTGTGCGTATTTACTGTGTGCGTGTTTACTGTGTGCGTATTTAATGTGTGCGTATTTACTGTGTGCGTATTTACCGTGTGCGTATTTACCGTGTGCGTCTTTACTGTGTGCGTCTTTACCGTGTGCGTATTTACTGTGTGCGTAAATACTGTGTGCGTATTTACTGTGTGCGTATTTACTGTGTGCGTATTTACAGTGTGCGTATTTACTGTGTGCGTATTTACTGTGTGCGTATTTACTGTGTGCGTATTTACTGTGTGCGTATTTACTGTGTGCGTATTTACTGTGTGCGTATCTACTGTGTGCAAATTTACTGTGTTCGTATTCACTGTGTGCGTATTTACGGTGTGCGTATTTACTGTGTGCGTATTTACTGTGTGCGTATTTACTGTGTGCGTATTTACTGTGTGCGTATTTACTGTGTGCGTGTTTACTGTGTGCGTAATTACTGTGTGCGTATTTACTGTGTGCGTATTTACTGTGTGCGTATTTACTGTGTGCGTATTTACTGTGTGCGTATTTATTGTGTGCGTATTTACTGTGTGCGTATTTACGGTGTGCGTATTTACCGTGTGCGTATTTACCGTGTGCGTATTTACCGTGTGCGTATTTACCGTGTGCGTATTTACTAAGTGCGTATTTACTGTGTGCGTATTTACTGTGTGCGTATTTACTCTGTGCATCTTTACTGTGTGCGTGTTTACTGTGTGCGTATTTACTGTGTGCGTATTTACTGTGTGCGTGTTTACTGTGTGCGTGTTTACTGTGTGCGTATTTACTGTGTGCGTATTTACTGTGTGCGTATTTACTGTGTGCGTTTTTACTGTGTGCGTATTTACTGTGTGCGTATTTACTGTGTGCGTTTTTTCTGTGTGCGTATTTACTGTGTGCGTATTTATTGTGTGCGTATTTAGTGTGTGCGTATTTACTGTGTGCGTATTTACTGTGTGCGTCTCTACCGTGTGCGTATTTACCGTGTGCTTAGTTACCGTGTGCGTATTTACTGCATGCGTATTTACCGTGTGCGTATTTACTGTGTGCGTATTTACTGTGTGCGTATTTACTGTGTGCGTATTCACTGTGTGCGTATTTACTGTGAGCGTATTCACTGTGAGCGTATTCACTGTGTGTGTATTCACTGTGTGCGTATTTACTGTGTGCGTATTTACTGTGTGCGTATTTACTGTGTGCGTCTTTACTGTGTGCGTCTTTACTGTGTGCGTATTTACTGTGTGTGTAATTACTGTGTGCGTTTTTACCGTGTGCGTATTTACTGTGTGCGTCATTACTGTGTGCGTATTTGCTGTGTGCGTAATTACTGTGTGCGTATTTACTGTGTGCGTAACTACTGTGTGCGTATTTACTGTGTGCGTATTTACTGTGTGCGTATTTACTGTGTGCGTCTTTACTGTGTGCGTGTTTACTGTGTGCGTGTTTACTGTGTGCGTATTTACTGTGTGCGTATTTACTGTGTGCGTGTTTACTGTGTGCGTATTTACTGTGTGCGTGTTTAATGTGTGCGTATTTACTGTGTGCGTATTAACTGTGTGCGTATTTACTGTGTGCGTATTTACTGTGTGCGTATTTACTGTGTGCGTATTTACTGTGTGCGTATTTACTGTGTGCGTATTTACTGTGTGCGTCTTCACTGTGTGTGTATTTACTGTGTGTGAATTTACTGTGTGTGTATTTACTGTGTGTGTCCTTACTGTGTGTGTATTTACTGTGTGTGTATTTACTGTGTGCGTATTTACTGTGTGCGTAAATACTGTGTGTGTATTTACTGTGTGCGTATTCACTGTGTGCGTATTTACTGTGTGCGTATTTACTGTGTGAGTATTTACTGTGTGCGTATTTACTGTGTGCGTATTTACTGTGTGCGTATTTACTGTGTGCGTATTTACTGTGTGCGTATTTACCGTGTGCGTATTTACTGTGTGCGTATTTACTGTGTGCGTATTCACTGTGTGCGTATATACTGTGTGTGTATTTACTGTGTGCGTACTTACTGTGTGCGTACTTACTGTATGCGTACTTACTGTGCGCGTATTTACTGTGTGCATATTTACTGTGTGCGTATTTACTGTGCGCGTATTTACTGTGTGCGTATTTACTGTGTGCGTATTTAGTGTGTGCGTATTTACTGTGTGCGTATTTACCGTGTGCGTATTTACCGTGTGCGAATTTACCGTGTGCGTATTTACCGTGTGCGTATTTACCGTGTGCTTCTTTACTGTTTGCGTATTTACCGTGTGCGTATTTACCGTGTGCGTATTTACTGTGTGCGTATTTACTGTGTGCGTATTTACTGTGTGCGTATTTACTGTGTGCGTTTTTATTGTTTGCGTATCTACTGTGTGCGTATTTACTGTGTGCGTATTTACTGTGTGCGTATTTACTGTGTGCGTATTTACTGTGTGCGTAATTACTGTGTGCGTATTTACTGTGAGCGTATTCACTGTGAGCGTATTCACTGTGTGCGTATTCACTGTCTGCGTATTTACTGTGTGCGTTTTTACTGTGTGCGTATTTACTGTGTGCGTCTTTACTGTGTGCGTCTTTACTGTGTGTGTATTTACTGTGTGCGTAGTTACTATGTGCGTATTTACTGTGTGCATCTTTACTGTGTGCGTCTTTACTGTGTGCGTATTTACTGTGTGCGTATTTACTGTGTGCGTTTTTACTGTGTGCGTATTTACTGTGTGCGTCATTACTGTGTGCGTATTTACTGTGTGCGTAATTACTGTGTGCGTATTTACTGTGTGCGTCATTACTGTGTGCGTATTTACTGTGTGCGTATTTACTGGGTGCGTATTTATTGTGTGCGTATTTACTGTGTGCGTATTTACTGTGTGCGTATTTACTGTGTGCGTGTTTACTGTGTGCGTATTTACTGTGTGCATGTTTACTGTGTGCGTATTTAATGTGTGCGTATTTACTGTGTGCGTATTTACCGTGTGCGTATTTACCGTGTGCGTCTTTACTGTGTGCGTCTTTACTGTGTGCGTATTTACTGTGTGCGTAAATACTGTGTGCGTATTTACTGTGTGCGTATTTACAGTGTGCGTATTTACTGTGTGCGTATTTACTGTGTGCGTATTTACTGTGTGCGTATTTACTGTGTGCGTATTTACTGTGTGCGTATTTACTGTGTGCGTATCTACTGTGTGCAAATTTACTGTGTTCGTATTTACTGTGTGCGTATTTACGGTGTGCGTATTTACTGTGTGCGTATTTACTGTGTGCGTATTTACTGTGTGCGTCTTTACTGTGTGTGTATTTACTGTGTGTGAATTTACTGTGTGTGTATTTACTGTGTGTGTCCTTACTGTGTGTGTATTTACTGTGTGTGTATTTACTGTGTGCGTATTTACTGTGTGCGTAAATACTGTGTGTGTATTTACTGTGTGCGTATTCACTGTGTGCGTATTTACTGTGTGCGTATTTACTGTGTGAGTATTTACTGTGTGCGTATTTACTGTGTGCGTATTTACTGTGTGCGTATTTACTGTGTGCGTATTTACTGTGTGCGTATTTACCGTGTGCGTATTTACTGTGTGCGTATTTACTGTGTGCGTATTCACTGTGTGCGTATATACTGTGTGCGTATTTACTGTGTGCGTACTTACTGTGTGCGTACTTACTGTATGCGTACTTACTGTGTGCGTATTTACTGTGTGCATATTTACTGTGTGCGTATTTACTGTGCGCGTAGTTACTGTGTGCGTATTTACTGTGTGCGTATTTAGTGTGTGCGTATTTACTGTGTGCGTATTTACCGTGTGCGTATTTACCGTGTGCGAATTTACCGTGTGCGTATTTACCGTGTGCGTATTTACCGTGTGCTTCTTTACTGTTTGCGTATTTACCGTGTGCGTATTTACCGTGTGCGTATTTACTGTGTGCGTATTTACTGTGTGCGTATTTACTGTGTGCGTATTTACTGTGTGCGTTTTTATTGTTTGCGTATCTACTGTGTGCGTATTTACTGTGTGCGTATTTACTGTGTGCGTATTTACTGTGTGCGTATTTACTGTGTGCGTAATTACTGTGTGCGTATTTACTGTGAGCGTATTCACTGTGAGCGTATTCACTGTGTGCGTATTCACTGTCTGCGTATTTACTGTGTGCGTATTTACTGTGTGCGTATTTACTGTGTGCGTCTTTACTGTGTGCGTCTTTACTGTGTGTGTATTTACTGTGTGCGTAGTTACTATGTGCGTATTTACTGTGTGCATCTTTACTGTGTGCGTCTTTACTGTGTGCGTATTTACTGTGTGCGTATTTACTGTGTGCGTTTTTACTGTGTGCGTATTTACTGTGTGCGTCATTACTGTGTGCGTATTTACTGTGTGCGTAATTACTGTGTGCGTATTTACTGTGTGCGTCATTACTGTGTGCGTATTTACTGTGTGCGTATTTACTGGGTGCGTATTTATTGTGTGCGTATTTACTGTGTGCGTATTTACTGTGTGCGTATTTACTGTGTGCGTGTTTACTGTGTGCGTATTTACTGTGTGCATGTTTACTGTGTGCGTATTTAATGTGTGCGTATTTACTGTGTGCGTATTTACCGTGTGCGTATTTACCGTGTGCGTCTTTACTGTGTGCGTCTTTACTGTGTGCGTATTTACTGTGTGCGTAAATACTGTGTGCGTATTTACTGTGTGCGTATTTACAGTGTGCGTATTTACTGTGTGCGTATTTACTGTGTGCGTTATTACTGTGTGCGTATTTACTGTGTGCGTATTTACTGTGTGCGTATTTACTGTGTGCGTATCTACTGTGTGCAAATTTACTGTGTTCGTATTTACTGTGTGCGTATTTACGGTGTGCGTATTTACTGTGTGCGTATTTACTGTGTGCGTATTTACTGTGTGCGTATTTACTGTGTGCGTATTTACTGTGTGCGTATTTACTGTGTGCGTATTTACTGTGTGCGTATTTACTGTGTGCGTATTTACTGTGTGCGTATTTACTGTGTGCGTATTTACTGTGTGCGTATTTACTGTGTGCGTACTTACTGTGTGCGTATTTACTGTGTGCGTATTTACTGTGTGCATATTTACTGTGTGCGTTTTTACTGTGTGCGTGTTTACTGTGTGCGTGTTTACTGTGAGCGTGTTTACTGTGTGCGTGTTTACTGTGTGCGTGTTTACTGTGTGCGTGTTTACTGTGTTCATGTTTACTGTGTGCGTGTTTACTGTGTGCGTATTTAATGTGTGCATATTTACTGTGTGCGTATTTATTGTATGCGTATTTACTGTGTGTATTTACTGTGTGCGTATTTACTGTGTGCGTTTTTACTGTGTGCGTATTTACTGTGTGCGTATTTACTGTGTGCGTATTTACTCTGTGCGTATTTACTGTGTGCGTATTTACTGTGTGCGTATTTACTGTGGGCGTATTTACTGTGTGCGTGTTTACTGTGTGCGTATTTACTGTGTGCGTATTTACTGTGTGTGTTTACTGTGTGTGTATTTACTGCATGTGTATTTACTGTGTGTGTATTTACTGTGTGCGTATTTACTGTGTGTGTATTTACTGTGTGTGTATTTACTGTGTGTGTATTTACTGTGTGCGTATTTACTGTGTGCGTCATTACTGTGTGCGTGTTTACTGTGTGCGTATTTACTGTGTGCGTCTTTACTGTGTGCGTATTTACTGTGTGCGTATTTACTGTGTGCGTATTTACTGTGTGCTTATTTACTGTGTGCGTCTTTACTGTGTGCGTCTTTACTGTGTGCGTGTTTAATGTGTGCGTATTTACTGTGTGCGTATTCACCGTGTGCGTATTTACCGTGTGCGTATTTACTGTGTGCGTCTTTACTGTGTGCGTATTTACTGTGTGCGTAATTACTGTGTGCGTATTTACTGTGTGCGTATTTACTGGGTGCGTATTTACTGTGTGCGTATTTACTGTGTGCGTATTTACTGTGTGCGTATTTACTGTGTGCGTATTTACTGTGTGCGTATTTACTGTGTGCGTATTTACTGTGTGCGTATTTACTGTGTTCGTATTTACTGTGTGCGTATTTACTGTGTGCGTATTTACTGTGTGCGTCTTTACTGTGTGCGTATTTACTGTGTGCGTATTTACTGTGTGCGTATTTACTGTGTGCGTATTTACTGTGTGCGTATTTACTGTGTGCGTATTTACTGTGTGCGTATTTACTGTGTGCGTATTTACTGTGTGCGTATTTACTGTGTGCGTATTTATTGTGTGCGTATTTACTGTGTGCGTATTTACGGTGTGCGTATTTACCGTGTGCGTATTCACCGTGTGCGTATTTACCGTGTGCATATTTACCGTGTGCGTATTTACTAAGTGCGTATTTACTGTGTGCGTTTTTACTGTGTGCGTATTTACTCTGTGCATCTTTACTGTGTGCGTGTTTACTGTGTGCGTATTTACTGTGTGCGTATTTACTGTGTGCGTGTTTACTGTGTGCGTGTTTACTGTGTGCGTATTTACTGTGTGCGTATTTACTGTGTGCATTGTTACTGTGTGCGTTTTTACTGTGTGCGTATTTACTGTGTGCGTCTTTACTGTGTGCGTAATTACTGTGTGCGTATTTACTGTGTGCGTTTTTATTGTGTGCGTATTTAGTGTGTGCGTATTTACTGTGTGCGTATTTACTGTGTGCGTATCTACCGTGTGCGTATTTACCGTGTGCGTATTTACCGTGTGCGTATTTACCGGTTGCTTATTTACCGTTTGCGTATTTACTGTGTGCGTATTTACCGTGTGCGTATTTACTGTGTGCGTATTCACTGTGTGCGTATTTACTGTGTGCGTATTTACTGTGTGCGTATTTACTTTGTGCGTATTTACTGTGTGCGTATTTACTGTGTGCGTATTTACTGTGTGTGTATTTACTGTGTGTGAATTTACTGTGTGTGTATTTACTGTGTGTGTCCTTACTGTGTGTGTATTTACTGTGTGTGTATTTACTGTGTGCGTATTTACTGTGTGCGTAAATACTGTGTGTGTATTTACTGTGTGCGTATTTACTGTGTGCGTATTTACTCTGTGCGTATTTACTGTGTGCGTATTTACTGTGTGCGTATTTACTGTGTGCGTATTTACTGTGTGCGTATTTACTGTGTGCGTATTTACTGTGTGCGTATTTACTGTGTGCGTATTTACTGTGTGCGTATTTACTGTGTGCGTATTCACTGTGTGCGTATATACTGTGTGCGTATCTACTGTGTGCGTACTTACTGTGTGCGTACTTACTGTATGCGTACTTACTGTGTGCGTATTTACTGTGTGCGTATTTACTGTGTGCGTATTTACTGTGTGCGTATTGTGGGAGATTTGTGTAACATCAGTGACCCCAGCCCCTTCCTTCCCCCTCAACCCCCCCCTACCCTGCACCCTTGCCACCCCAGAAGAGTGTAATAGAACCCATTCCCCTTGCACAGCTTAGGTGTTTGTATGGATGCTTCTAGATCAAGCTGTGCAACTACTGACTTATAATGCATGCCCAGCCACCCACTACACTGATGAGTCATTCGGAGATTCACTCGGTCATATATGGCCACCATTCGGATATTAGCCGGGCATATATGGCCACTAATGGATGAGCTTGAGTGCACAAGAAAGCATGACAGCCTATTGAAGTCATACAAGAGAGAGAGCCTTGAAGTGGGACCAAAGCTTAAGGAGGAGGAGCCTTGGAGCTAGTAAACAATGTGCCATGTGTGCACTTTTCTATTTGATTGTCTTTGTTTATTTTATGTATTGATTGTGATGATTTGTTGATAATTTATAAGGATCTGTTATATTGGTTTACCCTAATAAGGGAGTGTGCCTTCCTGGTCTCTCCTATAAAAGGAATTGTTGAAGATCAGGAGGGCAGAAGTTATTGTGGGTTATTGTAGAGTCGTTATGTATGACTTGCAGTAATCATTGTATCTTGCTAAATAGAATGTTAATAATAAAGTATCATTATTAACAAGGAACACTCTTGTCGTTTGTCTGGACATTATTAGCATAATCAAGGAGTACATGGAAGCCGTTGTGTCGGTGGTGTAACTAACGATAGAAAAACACTACATTGGTGGCAGCGGTGGGATTCTATGAACAAGAGAGACACAACGGATAGGAAGAGAAGAAGGTAGGAAAAGAAGAAGTTAGAGAGAGAAGAAGGTAGGAAGAACTCGGAGCTATACCAAGCCTGTATCTCTTGCATACCACCTTCCCCCTCTTCAGAAGCTACTCTGTGTCAGTATCCCTCCATATACTACCTACCCCGAAGCTACACCGAGCCTGTATACCCTGTATACCACCTTCCCCCCCTCCCCAGAAGTCACACCGAGCCTGTATAGCCATATACTACCTACCCCGAAGCTATACCGAGCCTGTATACCCTGTATACCACCTTCCCCCTCTCCCCAGAAGTCATACCGAGCCTGTATAGCCACATACTACCTACCCCGAAGCTATACCGAGCCTGTATACCCTGTATACCAGCTCACTCTTGCCAAAAACAGTCACTCAACCCCCCCTAGCTTGCCATTGTATCTAACATGGCCACCCAAAGAGCTAGGAGTGCCGGTAGAAACCCTGTCGGAGCACAACCTACCGTATCGCTGGAGCAACTCACCGAAGCTCTGCAGATGTTGGTACAGCCTCCCCGAGGACCAATACAGACACCCTTCAAGGCCCCAAAGTACGACGGGACGGGAGACATCGAGTATTTTGTCACTCGGTTCCTCGAGGTCGCAGATGCCAATGACTGGGGCCAAGCTACAGCCCTGATGCATCTCCGAGCAGCACTGAAGGACGAGGCACTAAAGTGTGGACGCCCCCCTCACGTAGAAGGTATCTTCGCCGCCCTCCGAGCCCGTTTCGGACTCACCCCAAAGGAGGCGCAGGCCAAGTTAATTGTGTTGCGTCGTTCTGCCCAAGCCTCACTACAACAACACGCCAACGAAGTGGAGAAATTAGTTCGTGTGGCATACGATGACCTACCCCCCCGAAGAGTCGACCGAATGGTGCTAGAGACTTTTGCCAGCACTATTGGTAATGCCTATCTACAACGGCACCTGCTGGCAGTCCAACCACACACGATTGAGGAGGCTATTAGAGCTGGAAACGAATTCCTGCAAGTCAAAGTTGGATTCGAAGACAGGCCCTCCAGAGTGAGAATAGTGGAAGAGGAGGAAGAACACTTACCCCCACCCAGTGACCGGCCCTCCCCAATCTCCCCCCCTAACCAAGTCCAACAGACGGCCACCCTACCAGAGGACACCCTCAGTGCCTTGATGAAGAACCTACAGACGTTGACCGAAGCAGTTAAGCTCCAGTCCGACGCATTGCAACAATTACAACAACAAGTCAACCCACCCCTTGCCCCCTCCCTCCCCCACCCTCTCCCTACATCCGCCCCCCTCCAGTGTTGGGGATGTGGCACTATCGGCCATTTACAAAGAAGCTGCCCGGTCAAACCTTGGCCATCTACCCCGCCCCCCCCTAACCAGCAGTCAAAAAACGGGCGCCGCCCGCAGTAGGGAAACCGGCCCCTCACTGCCCCCGGGCACCCCGGCATTATCAAAGAAAGTTGGCTAGAGTAGAACAGTACAACCCCGTACTAGAGATTCCCCCACGGCAGAGAGAGAGACGGCGTGTAGTACCCATCTCAGAACCCTGGCAACTACCCACCACCAACCGGTATACCCCCCTCCAAGATATAGGAGACGAAGAGCTCTACTCCCCGGTACCCGGTGACGCAGAGTCGGACTACTACCCTACTGACCTGTATACCCAACCCACCCCGTCTCATAGACAAAGTCTTGCTGACCACGGTCACCTGGTGTGCCACCCTACACAGGACACCGAGCCACACCCACCTCGTCAGTCTTTGGCTAAGAAACTACTCCCCCCCTCAACCCCGTTGACCATTGAGCGACCCTCTCGTACTCGACATAGACGCTCCCCTACCCCCCAACCCTCAGCAGTTAAACCCGCTGACCTCACTTACCCCCCATCAGAGCGCCCTTACAAGGCAAGCTACTTCTTACCAGGTCGAATAGAGGGAAAACCGGTGTCAGTACTCATCGATACTGGATGCACCACCAACCTCTTATCGCAACACCTGTTCAATCGACTGGCCCCAACTACTAAGAGCTCCCTGCAAGAAGGTGATTCACACGGTGTGTTAGCCGACGGATCTCACATCCCCTTCTTTGGTACCATCCGCCTACCCATTCGGCTGCGAGATGTCAAAACGGAAGCCACTTTCGTCGTAGGCCAAATAAATGAGGACGCCATTCTGGGCATGCCGTTTCTCACTTCTCATCAGTGTCGCATGAAGTTCGACCTGTCAGTGATAGAAGTTAATGGCCAAGAACTGCTGTGTACAGACCAGCAAGGCAGAGTACTGGCTACTGGAGTCCAGGTGGTTAGAGACACTCAGATCCCCCCCCACACCGAAGCAACCATACTGTGCCGAACTACGCACTCCATACACCTTCCCCTCGGTATCGTAGAAGGCATCCCCAACTCCCCTCCCCTAGCTGCCAGTCTCAACACCCCGAATGACCGGCATCAGCTATTGGTGAGGTGTCTCAACCCCACCAACCAACCGCTGGACTTGAAAGCTGGCAAAACGATAGAAAGGTACACTGGAGTACACAACGGTGATGTAGGATCACCAGTAAAAGAAGATGAGCCCACTTCCCCCCCCCCTCCACTGCCATTCCTCCCCCCGTCCCCGAACATCTAAAAGAGTTGTATGTCCAAGCACTAGGCAACTGTCACACCCCCCAGGAGGCGTTCAAATTGGCACAACTCTTGCACTCGTATGAAGAAGTATTCAGTAAAGGTGACCACGACGTCGGCCTTACCAACCTAGTAGCCCACAGCATTCCCCTGAGACCTGGCGCACAACCCATCCGTCAACATCCCCACAGGCTAGGGCCTCATAAAGAGAGAGAGGCTGAAGAACAAGTAGCCAAGCTGCTCGAACGGGGTTTGATAGAACCCAGCACTGGCGCTTGGAGTTCCCCCGTAGTATTGGTGAAGAAGAAAGATGGCACCTGGCGCTTCTGTATTGATTACCGGCGTCTAAATGCGGTAACCCAACAGGACGCCTACCCCCTCCCCCGTATAGACGAGAGCCTAGATGCGCTGTCTGGAAGTCGGTATTTTAGTACCCTTGACCTAGTGAGCGGGTATTGGCAAGTGCCCCTCGATGCAGACGCCAGCGACAAATCTGCCTTTTCAACTCGCTCAGGCCTATACAAGTGGAAGGTCCTCCCCTTTGGCCTCACTTCTGCCCCAGCCACCTTCCAAAGACTCATGGAACGAGTACTACATGGACTTCACTGGAAGTCACTCCTCCTATACCTAGATGACATTATTGTCATCAGTCCCGACTTCCCCACCCACCTACACCGGCTGGCAGAAGTGCTACAGCGGCTCAAAGCAGCAGGACTTAAGTTAAAGCCCAGCAAATGCGAACTGCTACAGTCACAAGTCCGCTATCTTGGACACCTCGTCAGTGAGCATGGTGTTTCCACGGATCCCGACAAAATCGCAGTAGTCCGTGACTGGCCCACCCCCACCTGCCTTAAAGAACTCCAAGCATTCCTCGGTACAGTCGGGTATTACCGACAATACCTCCCTCGCTTCTCCACTACGGCCAAACCCCTGACCAAGTTAACCTGCAAGGACGTTCCATGGGAATGGACCACCCCTCAGAGAGAAGCTTTTGTACAGCTTAAAGCTGGACTGCTGTCTGCCCCCATCCTCGGCTACCCAGATGCCGATAGCCCGTATATCTTGGACACCGATGCAAGCGATGACGGTGTTGGAGCTGTCCTCTCCCAACTACAGAATGGTGAAGAAAGAGTGATAGCGTATTATAGCAAAACACTGAGCCCCCCTGAACGCAACTATTGTGTCACTCGCAGAGAACTACTGGCCGTAGTCAAAGCCACAAAACATTTCAAGCCCTACCTTTACGGTCGAACCTTTCGGGTGAGAACAGACCACGCTTCCCTCATGTGGTTATGTAAGCGTAAAGAGCCGTCCAGCCAAGTAGCCAGGTGGCTCGAAACTCTGTCGGAGTTCCAGTTTACGATCGAACACCGGAGTGGACACTTGCATGGAAATGCTGACGGCCTTAGTAGACGGTGTCCCTCCAATTGTAAGCAATGTAATCACATTGAAGCTAGAGACGGCGGACCCACGAAGAAAGAAATATTGCAAACCTTGCCCCACCCCTTCTCCCCTCCCCCATCCACCCCAGCTGACCCCACCCCGTCACACCCTCAAATGGTAGCTATCACTCGCCCCCCACCCCCTGACACCGACCTGCTGGACGCTCAGAGAACGGGCCGCCACCCGGTAGCCATTATCTATCAGGCGGTAAAGAACCACACCCCTATTCCCCCACAGCAGTTGGAACTCGGAAGTAATGAACTCCGACAGCTGGAGAAACGCCAACACTCTATGCAGATCCGCCCAGATGGTATTCTAGAGGTACACCAAGCCGGACAGAATAGAGCCCACTGGTGTGCTGTGTGCCCCCCCAGCCTGAGAAGCAAAGTAGTGTGGGAGACACACGTCTTGGCCCACCAAGGCATACAACGGACATTAAAGAGAGTAGGCCTCACATGGTACTGGCCAGGTATGACCGCGGACGTACGGAGAGCCATTAACAGTTGTGAAACCTGTCAGCGGGCCAAACATGGCGGTACAAAGCCCAACCCCACACGGCAGCGAATGTATGCCGGCCGCCCTTGGCAAAAGTTGGCCGTAGACCTGGTGGGCCCCCTCCCTGAGACCGATAGAGGAAACAAGTGGATACTCGTCTTAACAGACCACTTTACCCGTTGGCAAGATGCCCTCCCCCTCCCTGATGCCACTGCCCCTGTTGTTGCCACTGCCCTCGACGAACACGTGTTCTGCTACTTCGGACTACCCGAGCAGATGCACACCGATCAGGGTGCCCAGTTTGAGTCGAGTCTCATGCACGAACTCTGTACTCTCTGGCGGGTAAAAAAGACTCGGACCACTCCCTACCACCCCCAATCCAACGGTTTAGTAGAGCGCAATAATAGGGTATTAGGAGATGCCCTACGCTCTCTCCTATTGAAGAGGCAGCCCGGAGAATGGGACTTGATTCTCCCCCAAAGAATGAGAGCGTTCCGTGCCACCCCCCATTCTACTACAGGCGAAACACCAAACTTCTTGATGATGGGAAGGGAACTACGGCTCCCCGACCAACTAACTTATCACCCCCCCTTGGTTGAGTGTGTGCCCGTACACGAATACGCCCAAGCCCTACAGGAAAGACTTGAAGAGGTTCATGAGACTCTCCGAATGGAGCAGCAACAGATAAGAGGAGACGAAGGAGAGGAGCCGTCTCTATTCAAAACGGGAGATGAAGTATGGTTGGAGAACCGGAGGAGAAGAAAGGGAGAGAACCCCAAACTCCAACCCAAGTTCGTGGGCCCCTATATAATAGAGGAAGCCTACAGTAACCACACATACCTGATCAATCGACACGGCCAACAGTCAGTGCAAAACGGCAGTCGCCTGAAACCATATAGGGCATGCCTGGAGCCGTACGGACAAGCCCCTGCAGCTTTAGAACCCGTCCGCCGCCCCAACATGCGTGGCGCTGCTCCCCGCAGGAGAACACAACCCCCTCCCCCTTTACAAGAAATACCCTTTCCACTCCTGGACCTCCCAATGCCTTCCCCTTATACGGCGCCCCCCTCCCCTCCAATCTCTCCGCCTGTAGAGAGGCCAGCGCCCAGAGCAAGTCAACCTATAGAGAGAGCAGCACCCAGAGCACCTCAACCTGTAGAAGAGTGCTCACCGAATCTCTCCAGCGAAAATCAATCCAATCGGACGAGAACTGGCCGAGCCGTAGGTCATACGGCAAACCAAGAAGTTGTCCCCCCGCCAGTTGCACGCCCCCCTCCCTTAGCCCCAGCACCTACAGGCCGCCCTAGACGAAATGTAGGACCACCCCAACGATATGGCCAACCTTGGTGTCACCAAGTCACTGCAAGAAGTGATACACTACAGGAAGAAAGAACCAAGTTATTGGCTACAGTTAAAGCATTCACCACTAAGCCTGAGGACCACAACCCCCCTTGCCTAGTCTCAAAAGAATCGCTAGGGTCTCCCCTACCCCCCCTCCAAACTTTAACTGGCTCTCTCCATTCAACCCCCCTGCAGGAGCCCCCAAAGATACCCCTCTTTTCCCCCTCTGTCAGGAGTCATACCCCCCAAGTGGCAGAGCAAACCGGTTTGCAGCTGAATAGTCAAGAAAATATTGCCCGTTTGTCTGCTAACTTGCTTACTGAGCAGTCCGCTTGCTTACTACAGCTCCTTCAAAACTACTTGCAAAGTATGAACACCGAAACTTCCGCCTGCTTACAGCTCGACGATGACGACGACAACCTCCTGCTCGAAGCTAATCTAGCTGAATATCAGCCACCCTCTAGCCACAGCGAGGATCCGCTGCTAGGCATAACAGGAGAGTCAGCACCCACTACGCTACCAGCAGCCACGTCAAGTCAACCTGGTGAATTGAAACGCGCCTATGATAAATGGATACTCGAGAACGCTACGGCCAGTGACCCTTTAGCTCTCACCACCCTTGTGCCTTTCCCCCCCCCAACCGACTTAGACGAGTTTCCACCCCTTGCTCCAGCGAAAAGACCACCCACTAACCTCCCCCTGGTCCCTACTACAATCATTCCTTCAACAAAACTTGATTATAGCTACAGTCAATGTGTAAAGAAACCCCCCAAGCCAAACCCCCCTTTTCCCAGTGACCCCGGCACTACCCCGGCTCGGGATAGATGGACCACCCTCAGAAGGAATCTCACACCACCCCCACGGAGTAGATCTGGCGTTAGAACGCAAACAGAGACAAAGAGTACCCCACAAATCTTTGTTGTTGATTCATTAATTAGAGACGGTGTCCCTAATGGAGCGGAGTATGTGGGAGATTTGTGTAACATCAGTGACCCCAGCCCCTTCCTTCCCCCTCAACCCCCCCCCTACCCTGCACCCTTGCCACCCCAGAAGAGTGTAATAGAACCCATTCCCCTTGCACAGCTTAGGTGTTTGTATGGATGCTTCTAGATCAAGCTGTGCAACTACTAACTTATAATGCATGCCCAGCCACCCACTGCACTGATGAGTCATTCGGAGATTCACTCGGTCATATATGGCCACCATTCGGAGATTAGCCGGGCATATATGGCCACTAATGGATGAGCTTGAGTGCACAAGAAAGCATGACAGCCTATTGAAGTCATACAAGAGAGAGAGCCTTGAAGTGGGACCAAAGCTTAAAGAGGAGGAGCCTTGGAGCTAGTAAACAATGTGCCATGTGTGCACTTTTCTATTTGATTGTCTTTGTTTATTTTATGTATTGATTGTGATGATTTGTTGATAATTTATAAGGATCTGTTATATTGGTTTACCCTAATAAGGGAGTGTGCCTTCCTGGTCTCTCCTATAAAAGGAATTGTTGAAGATCAGGAGGGCAGAAGTTATTGTGGGTTATTGTAGAGTCGTTATGTATGACTTGCAGTAATCATTGTATCTTGCTAAATAGAATGTTAATAATAAAGTATCATTATTAACAAGGAACACTCTTGTCGTTTGTCTGGACATTATTAGCATAATCAAGGAGTACATGGAAGCCGTTGTGTCGGTGGTGTAACTAACGATAGAAAAACACTACAGTATTTACTGTGTGCGTATTTACTGTGTGCGTGTTTATTGTGTGCGTATTTACTGTGTGCGTATTTACGGTGTACGTATTTACCGTGTGCGTATTTACCGTGTGCGTATTTACCGTGTGCGTAATTACCGTGTGCGTGTTTACTAAGTGCGTATTTACTGTGTGCGTATTTACTGTGTGCGTATTTACTGTGTGCATCTTTACTGTGTGCGTATTTACTGTGTGCGTTTTTACTGTGTGCGTATTTACTGTGTGCGTCTTTACTGTGTGCGTGTTTACTGTGTGCGTATTTACTGTGTGCGTATTCACTGTGTGCGTATTTACTGTGTGCGTTTTTACTGTGTGCATATTTACTGTGTGCGTATTTACTGTGTGCGTATTTACTGTGTGCGTAGTTACTGTGTGCAGATTTACTGTGTGCGTATTTAGTGTGTGCGTATTTACTGTGTGCGTATTTTCCGTGTGCGTCGTTACCGTGTGCGAATTTACCGTGTGCGTATTTACCGTGTGCGTATTTATCGTGTGCTTATTTACTGTTTGCGTATTTACCGTGTGCGTATTTACCGTGTGCGTATTTACTGTGTGCGTATTTACTGTGTGCGTATTTACTGTGTGCGTGTTTACTGTGTGCGTTTTTATTGTTTGCGTATCTACGGTGTGCGTATTTACTGTGTGCGTATTTACTGTGTGCGTATTTACTGTGTGCGTATTTACTGTGTGCGTATTTACTGTGTGCGTATTTACTGTGAGCGTATTCACTGTGAGCGTATTCACTGTGTGCGTATTCACCGTGTGCGTATTTACTGTGTGCGTATTTACTGTGTGCGTATTTACTGTGTGCGTCTTTACTGTGTGCGTCTTTACTGTGTGTGTATTTACTGTGTGCGTAGTTACTGTGTGCGTATTTACTGTGTGCATCTTTACTGTCTGCGTTTTTATTGTTTGCGTATCTACTGTGTGCGTATTTACTGTGTGCGTAATTACTGTGTGCGTATTTACTGTGTGCGTAATTACTGTGTGCGTATTTACTGTGTGCGTATTTACTGTGTGCGTATTTACTGTGTGCGTATTTACTGTGTGCGTGTTTACTGTGTGCGTATTTACTGTGTGCGTATTTACTGTGTGCGTGTTTACTGTGTGCGTATTTACTGTGTGCGTGTTTAATGTGTGCGTATTTACTGTGTGCGTATTTACTGTGTGCGTATTTACTGTGTGCGTATTTACTGTGTGCGTATTTACTGTGTGCGTATTTACTGTGTGCGTATTTACTGTGTGCGTATTTACTGCGTGCGTATTTACTGTGTGCGTATTTACTGTGTGCGTATTCATTGTGTGCGTATATACTGTGTGCGTTTTTACTGTGTGCGTACTTACTGTGTGCGTACTTACTGTATGCGTACTTACTGTGTGCGTATTTACTGTGTGCGTATTTACTGTGTGCGTATTTACTGTGTGCGTATTTACTGTGTGCGTATTTACTGTGTGCGTGTTTATTGTGTGCGTATTTACTGTGTGCGTATTTACGGTGTACGTATTTACCGTGTGCGTATTTACCGTGTGCGTATTTACCGTGTGCGTATTTACCGTGTGCGTATTTACTAAGTGCGTATTTACTGTGTGCGTATTTACTGTGTGCGTATTTACTGTGTGCATCTTTACTGTGTGCGTGTTTACTGTGTGCGTATTTACTGTGTGCGTATTTACTGTGTGCGTGTTTACTGTGTGCGTGTTTACTGTGTGCGTATTTACTGTGTGGGTATTCACTTTGTGCGTATTTACTGTGTGCGTTTTTACTGTGTGCGTATTTACTGTGTGCGTATTTACTGTGTGCGTATGTACTGTGTGCGTATTTACTGTGTGCGTATTTACTGTGTGCGTATTTAGTGTGTGCGTATTTACTGTGTGCGAATTTACCGTGTGCGTATTTACCGTGTGCGTATTTACCGTGTGCGTATTTAGCGTGTGCTTATTTACTGTTTGCGTATTTACCGTGTGCGTATTTACCGTGTGCGTATTTACCGTGTGCGTATTTACCGTGTGCGTATTTACTAAGTGCGTATTTACTGTGTGCGTATTTACTGTGTGCGTATTTACTGTGTGCATCTTTACTGTGTGCGTGTTTACTGTGTGCGTATTTACTGTGTGCGTATTTACTGTGTGCGTGTTTACTGTGTGCGAATTTACCGTGTGCGAATTTACCGTGTGCGTATTTACCGTGTGCGTATTTACCGTGCGCTTATTTACTGTTTGCGTATTTACCGTGTGCGTATTTACCGTGTGCGTATTTACTGTGTGCGTATTTACTGTGTGCGTATTTACTGTGTGCGTATTTACTGTGTGCGTTTTTATTGTTTGCGTATCTACTGTGTGCGTATTTACTGTGTGCGTATTTACTGTGTGCGTATTTACTGTGTGCGTATTTACTGTGTGCGTATTTACTGTGTGCGTATTTACTGTGAGCGTACTCACTGTCAGCGTATTCACTGTGTGCGTATTCACTGTGTGCGTATTTACTGTGTGCGTATTCACTGTGTGCGTATTTACTGTGTGCGTCTTTACTGTGTGCGTCTTTACTGTGTGTGTATTTACTGTGTGCGTAGTTACTGTGTGCGTATTTACTGTGTGCATCTTTACTGTGTGCGTCTTTACTGTGTGCGTATTTACTGTGTGCGTATTTACTGTGTGCGTATTTACTGTGTGCGTATTTACTGTGTGCGTATTTACTGTGTGCGTATTTACTGTGTGCGTATTTACTGTGTGCGTAAATACTGTGTGTGTATTTACTGTGTGCGCATTTACTGTGTGCGTATTTACTGTGTGCGTATTTACTGTGTGCGTATTTACTGTGTGCGTATTTACTGTGTGCGTATTTACTGTGTGCGTATTTACTGTGTGCGTATTTACTGTGTGCGTATTTACTGCGTGCGTATTTACTGTGTGCGTATTTACTGTGTGCGTATTCATTGTGTGCGTATATACTGTGTGCGTTTTTACTGTGTGCGTACTTACTGTGTGCGTACTTACTGTATGCGTACTTACTGTGTGCGTATTTACTGTGTGCGTATTTACTGTGTGCGTATTTACTGTGTGCGTATTTACTGTGTGCGTATTTACTGTGTGCGTGTTTATTGTGTGCGTATTTACTGTGTGCGTATTTACGGTGTACGTATTTACCGTGTGCGTATTTACCGTGTGCGTATTTACCGTGTGCGTATTTACCGTGTGCGTATTTACTAAGTGCGTATTTACTGTGTGCGTATTTACTGTGTGCGTATTTACTGTGTGCATCTTTACTGTGTGCGTGTTTACTGTGTGCGTATTTACTGTGTGCGTATTTACTGTGTGCGTGTTTACTGTGTGCGTGTTTACTGTGTGCGTATTTACTGTGTGGGTATTCACTTTGTGCGTATTTACTGTGTGCGTTTTTACTGTGTGCGTATTTACTGTGTGCGTATTTACTGTGTGCGTATGTACTGTGTGCGTATTTACTGTGTGCGTATTTACTGTGTGCGTATTTAGTGTGTGCGTATTTACTGTGTGCGAATTTACCGTGTGCGTATTTACCGTGTGCGTATTTACCGTGTGCGTATTTACCGTGTGCTTATTTACTGTTTGCGTATTTACCGTGTGCGTATTTACCGTGTGCGTATTTACCGTGTGCGTATTTACCGTGTGCGTATTTACTAAGTGCGTATTTACTGTGTGCGTATTTACTGTGTGCGTATTTACTGTGTGCATCTTTACTGTGTGCGTGTTTACTGTGTGCGTATTTACTGTGTGCGTATTTACTGTGTGCGTGTTTACTGTGTGCGAATTTACCGTCTGCGAATTTACCGTGTGCGTATTTACCGTGTGCGTATTTACCGTGTGCTTATTTACTGTTTGCGTATTTACCGTGTGCGTATTTACCGTGTGCGTATTTACTGTGTGCGTATTTACTGTGTGCGTATTTACTGTGTGCGTATTTACTGTGTGCGTTTTTATTGTTTGCGTATCTACTGTGTGCGTATTTACTGTGTGCGTATTTACTGTGTGCGTATTTACTGTGTGCGTATTTACTGTGTGCGTATTTACTGTGTGCGTATTTACTGTGAGCGTACTCACTGTCAGCGTATTCACTGTGTGCGTATTCACTGTGTGCGTATTTACTGTGTGCGTATTCACTGTGTGCGTATTTACTGTGTGCGTCTTTACTGTGTGCGTCTTTACTGTGTGTGTATTTACTGTGTGCGTAGTTACTGTGTGCGTATTTACTGTGTGCATCTTTACTGTGTGCGTCTTTACTGTGTGCGTATTTACTGTGTGCGTATTTACTGTGTGCGTATTTACTGTGTGCGTATTTACTGTGTGCGTATTTACTGTGTGCGTATTTACTGTGTGCGTATTTACTGTGTGCGTATTTACTGTGTGCGTACTTACTGTGTGCGAACTTACTGTGTGCGTACTTACTGTGTGCGTACTTACTGTGTGCGTATTTACTGTGTGCGTATTTACTGTGTGCGTCTTTACTTTGTGCGTGTTCACTGTGTGCGTATTTACTGTGTGAGTATTTACTGTGTGCGTGTTTACTGTGTGCGTATTTACTGTGTGCGTATTTACTGTGTGTGTTTACTGTGTGTGTATTTACTGTGTGTGTACTTACTGTGTGTGTATTTACTGTGTGTGTATTTACTGTGTGTGTATTTACTGTGTGTGTATTTACTGTGTGTGTATTTACTGTGTGTGTTTACTGTGTGTGTATTTACTGTGTGTGTATTTACTGTGTGTGTATTTACTGTGTGTGTATTTACTGTGTGTGTATTTACTGTGTGTGTATTTACTGTGTGTGTATTTACTGTGTGCGTGTTTATTGTGTGCGTATTTACTGTGTGCGTATTTACGGTGTACGTATTTACCGTGTGCGTATTTACCGTGTGCGTATTTACCGTGTGCGTATTTACCGTGTGCGTATTTACTAAGTGCGTATTTACTGTGTGCGTATTTACTGTGTGCGTATTTACTGTGTGCATCTTTACTGTGTGCGTGTTTACTGTGTGCGTATTTACTGTGTGCGTATTTACTGTGTGGGTGTTTACTGTGAGCGTGTTTACTGTGTGCGTTTTTACTGTGTGCGTATTCACTTTGTGCGTATTTACTGTGTGCGTTTTTACTGTGTGCGTATTTACTGTGTGCGTATTTACTGTGTGCGTATTTACTGTGTGCGTATTTACTGTGTGCGTATTTACTGTGTGCGTATTTAGTGTGTGCGTATTTACTGTGTGCGTATTTACCGTGTGCGTATTTACCGTGTGCGAATTTACCGTGTGCGTATTTACCGTGTGCGTATTTACCGTGTGCTTATTTACTGTTTGCGTATTTACCGTGTGCGTATTTACCGTGTGCGTATTTACTGTGTGCGTATTTACTGTGTGCGTATTTACTGTGTGCGTATTTACTGTGTGCGTTTTTATTGTTTGCGTATCTACTGTGTGCGTATTTACTGTGTGCGTATTTACTGTGTGCGTATTTACTGTGTGCGTATTTACTGTGTGCGTATTTACTGTGTGCGTATTTACTGTGAGCGTATTCACTGTGAGCGTATTCACTGTGTGCGTATTCACTGTGTGCGTAATTACTGTGTGCGTATTCACTGTGTGCGTATTTACTGTGTGCGTCTTTACTGTGTGCGTCTTTACTGTGTGTGTATTTACTGTGTGCGTAGTTACTGTGTGCGTATTTACTGTGTGCATCTTTACTGTGTGCGTCTTTACTGTGTGCGTATTGACTGTGTGCGTATTTACTGTGTGCGCATTTACTGTGTGCGTATTTACTGTGTGCGTATTTACTGTGTGCGTATTTACTGTGTGCGTATTTACTGTGTGCGTATTTACTGTGTGCGTACTTACTGTGTGCGTACTTACTGTGTGCGTACATACTGTGTGAGTATTTACTGTGTGCGTGTTTACTGTGTGCGTATTTACTGTGTGCGTATTTACTGTGTGTGTTTACTGTGTGTGTATTTACTGTGTGTGTATTTACTGTGTGTGTATTTACTGTGTGTGTATTTACTGTGTGTGTATTTACTGTGTGTGTATTTACTGTGTGTGTATTTACTGTGTGTGTATTTACTGTGTGTGTTTACTGTGTGCGTATTTACTGCGTGTGTATTTACTGTGTGTGTATTTACTGTGTGTGTATTTACTGTGTGTGTATTCACTGTGCGTGTTATTACTGTGTGTGTACTCACTGTGTGTGTACTCACTGTGTGTGTCCTCACTGTGTGTGTACTCACTGTGTGTGTACTCACTGTGTGTGTACTCACTGTGTGTGTACTTACTGTGTGTGTACTTACTGTGTGTGTACTTACTGTGTGTGTATTTACTGTGTGTGTACTTACTGTGTGTTTACTTACTGTGTGTGTACTTACTGTGTGTGAACTTACTGTGTGCGTACTTACTGTGTGCGTTTTTACTGCGTGCGTATTTACTGTGTGCGTATTTACTGTGTGCGTATTTACTTTGTGCGTATTTACTGTGTGCGTATTTACTGTGTGCGTAATTACTGTGTGCGTATATACTGTGTGCGTATTTACTGTGTGCGTATTTACTGTGTGCGTATTTACTGTGTGCGTAGTTACTGTGTGCGTATTTACTGTGTGCGTATTTACTGTGTGCGTCTTTACTGTGTGCGTGTTTACTGTGTGCGTGTTTACTGTGTGCTTGTTTACTGTGTGCGTTTTTACTGTGTGCAAATTTAATGTGTGCGTATTTACTGTGTGCGTATTTACTGTGTGCGTGTTTACTGTGTGCGTATTTACTGTGTGCGTCTTTACTGTGTGCGTTTTTACTGTGTGCGTAATTACTGTGTGCGTATATACTGTGTGCGTATTTACTGTGTGAGTATTTACTGTGTGCGTATTTACTGTGTGCGTATTTACTGTGTGCGTATTTACTGTGTGCGTAGTTACTGTGTGCGTATTTACTGTGTGCGTATTTACTGTGTGCGTCTTTACTGTGTGCGTGTTTACTGTGTGCGTGTTTACTGTGTGCTTGTTTACTGTGTGCGTTTTTACTGTGTGCAAATTTAATGTGTGCGTATTTACTGTGTGCGTATTTACTGTGTGCGTATTTACTGTGTGCGTATTTACTGTGTGCTTGTTTACTATGTGCGTATTTACTGTGTGCGTATTTACTGTGTGCGTGTTTACTGTGTGCGTGTTTACTGTGTGCTTGTTTACTGTGTGCGTTTTTACTGTGTGCCAAATTTAATGTGTGTGTATTTACTGTGTGCGTATTTACTGTGTGCGTATTTACTGTGTGCGTATTTACTGTGTGCTTGTTTACTATGTGCGTATTTACTGTGTGCGTAATTACTGTGTGCGTATATACTGTGTGCGTATTTACTGTGTGAGTATTTACTGTGTGCGTATTTACTGTGTGCGTATTTACTGTGTGCGTATTTACTGTGTGCGTAGTTACTGTGTGCGTATTTACTGTGTGCGTATTTACTGTGTGCGTCTTTACTGTGTGCGTGTTTACTGTGTGCGTGTTTACTGTGTGCTTGTTTACTGTGTGCATTTTTACTGTGTGCAAATTTAATGTGTGCGTATTTACTGTGTGCGTATTTACTGTGTGCGTATTTACTGTGTGCGTATTTACTGTGTGCGTATTTACTGTGTGCTTGTTTACTGTGTGCGTGTTTACTGGGTGCGTGTTTACTGTGTTCCTGTTTACTGTGTGCGTGCTTACTGTGTGCGTGTTTACTGTGTGCTTGTTTACTGTGTGCGTTTTTACTGTGTGCAAAATTAATGTGTGCGTATTTACTGTGTGCGTATTTACTGTGTGCGTATTTACTGTGTGCGTATTTACTGTGTGCGTAATTACTGTGTGCTTGTTTACTGTGTGCGTGTTTACTGGGTGCGTGTTTACTGTGTTCCTGTTTACTGTGTGCGTGCTTACTGTGTGCGTGTTTACTGTGTGCTTGTTTACTGTGTGCATATTTACTGTGTGCGTATTTACTGTGTGCGTATTTACTGTGTGCGTGTTTACTGTGTGCGTGTTTACTGGGTGCGTGTTTACTGTGTTCCTGTTTACTGTGTGCGTGCTTACTGTGTGCGTGTTTACTGTGTGCTTGTTTACTGTGTGCGTATTTACTGTGTGCGTATTTAATGTGTGTGTATTTACTGTGTACGTATTTACTGTGTGCGTATTTACTGTGTGCGTATTTACTGTGCGCGTATTTACTGTGTGCGTATTTACTGTGTGCGTGTTTACTGTGTGCGTATTTACTGTGTGCGTATTTACTGTGTGCGTTTTTACTGTGTGCGTATTTGCTGTGTGCGTATGTACTGTGTGCGTATTCACTGTGTGCGTATTCACTGTGTGCGTATTTATTGTGTGTGTTTACTGTGTGTGTAATTACTGTGTGTGTACTTACTGTGTGTGTACTTACTGTGTGTGTACTTACTGTGTGTGTACTTACTGTGTGTGAACTTACTGTGTGCGTACTTACTGTGTGCGTTTTTACTGTGTGCGTATTTACTGTATGCGTATTTACTGTTTGCGTATTTACTGTGTGCGTATTTACTGTGTGCGTGTTTATTGTGTGCGTATTTACTGTGTGCGTATTTACGCTGTACGTACTTACCGTGTGCGTATTTACCGTGTGCGTATTTACCGTGTGCGTATTTACCGTGTGCGTATTTACTAAGTGCGTATTTACTGTGTGCGTATTTACTGTGTGCGTATCTACTGTAAGCATCTTTACTGTGTGCTTGTTTACTGTGTGCGTTTTTACTGTGTGCGTATTTAATGTGTGCGTATTTACTGTGTGTGTATTTACTGTGTGCGTATTTACTGTGTGCGTATTTACTGTGTGCGTAATTACTGTGTGCGTATTTACTGTGTGCGTATTTACGGTGTGCGTATTTATTGTGTGCGTATTTACTGTGTGCGAATTTACTGTGTGCGTATTTACTGTGTTCGTATTTACTGTGTGCGTATTTACTGTGTGCGTATTTACTGTGTGCGTATTGACTGTGTGCGTATTTACTGTGTGCGTATTTACTTTGTGCGTATTTACTGTGTGCGTATTTACTGTGTGCGTATTTACTGTGTGCGTATTTACTGTGTGCGTATTTACTGTGTGCGTATTTACTGTCTGCGTATTTACTGTGTGCGTATTTATTGTGTGCGTATTTACTGTGTGCGTATTTACGGTGTGCGTATTCACCGTGTGCGTGTTCACCGTGTGCGTATTTACCGTGTGCGTATTTACCGTGTGCGTATTTACTAAGTGCGTAGTTACTGTGTGCATATTTACTGTGTGCGTATTTACACTGTGCATCTTTACTGTGTGCGTGTTTACTGTGTGCGTATTTACTGTGTGCGTATTTACTGTGTGCGTGTTTACTGTGTGCGTATTTACTGCGTGCGTATTTACTGTGTGCGCATTTACTGTGTGCGTTTTTACTGTGTGCGTATTTACTGTGTGCGTATTTACTGTGTGCGTATTTACTGTGTGCGTATTTACTGTGTGCGTATTTATTGTGTGCGTATTTAGTGTGTGCGTATTTACTGTGTGCGTATTTACTGTGTGCGTGACTACCGTGTGCCTATTTACTGTGTGCGTAATTACCGTGTGCGTATTTACCGTGTGCTTATTTACCGTTTGCGTATTTACTGTGTGCGTATTTACCGTGTGCGTATTTACTGTGTGCGTATTTACTGTGTGCGTATTTACTGTGTGCGTATTTACTGTGTGCGTATTTACTGTGAGCGTATTCACTGTGAGCGTATTCACTGTGTGCGTAATCACTGTGTGCGTATTTACTGTGTGCGTATTTACTGTGTGCGTCTTTACTGTGTGCGTCTTTACTGTGTGTGTATTTACTGTGTGCGTAGTTACTGTGTGCGTATTTACTGTGTGCATCTTTACTGTGTGCGTCTTTACTGTGTGCGTATTTACTGTGTGCGTATTTACTGTTTGCGTATTTACTGTGTGCGTATTTACTGTGTGCGTATTTACTGTGTGCGTAGTTACTGTGTGCGTAATTACTGTGTGCGTATTTACTGTGTGCGTACTTACTGTGTGCGTACTTACTGTGTGCGTACTTACTGTGTGCTTGTTTACTATGTGCGTATTTATTGTGTGCGTATTTACTGTGTGCGTGTTTACTGTGTGCGTGTTTACTGTGTGGTTGTTTACTGTGTGCGTTTTTACTGTGTGCAAATTTAATGTGTGCGTATTTACTGTGTGCGTATTTACTGTGTGCGTATTTACTGTGTGCGTATTTACTGTGTGCTTGTTTACTATGTGCGTATTTACTGTGTGCGTAATTACTGTGTGCGTATATACTGTGTGCGTATTTACTGTGTGAGTATTTACTGTGTGCGTATTTACTGTGTGCGTATTTACTGTGTGCGTATTTACTGTGTGCGTAGTTACTGTGTGCGTATTTACTGTGTGCGTATTTACTGTGTGCGTCTTTACTGTGTGCGTGTTTACTGTGTGCGTGTTTACTGTGTGCTTGTTTACTGCGTGCGTTTTTACTGTGTGCAAATTTAATGTGTGCGTATTTACTGTGTGCGTATTTACTGTGTGCGTATTTACTGTGTGCGTATTTACTGTGTGCTTGTTTACTGTGTGCGTGTTTACTGGGTGCGTGTTTACTGTGTTCCTGTTTACTGTGTGCGTGCTTACTGTGTGCGTGTTTACTGTGTGCTTGTTTACTGTGTGCGTTTTTACTGTGTGCAAATTTAATGTGTGTGTATTTACTGTGTGCGTATTTACTGTGTGCGTATTTACTGTGTGCGTATTTACTGTGTGCGTAATTACTGTGTGCTTGTTTACTGTGTGCGTGTTTACTGGGTGCGTGTTTACTGTGTTCCTGTTTACTGTGTGCGTGCTTACTGTGTGCGTGTTTACTGTGTGCTTGTTTACTGTGTGCATATTTACTGTGTGCGTATTTACTGTGTGCGTATTTACTGTGTGCGTGTTTACTGTGCGCGTGTTTACTGGGTGCGTGTTTACTGTGTTCCTGTTTACTGTGTGCGCGCTTACTGTGTGCGTGTTTACTGTGTGCTTGTTTACTGTGTGCGTATTTACTGTGTGCGTATTTAATGTGTGTGTATTTACTGTGTACGTATTTACTGTGTGCGTATTTACTGTGTGCGTATTTACTGTGCGCGTATTTACTGTGTGCGTATTTACTGTGTGCGTGTTTACTGTGTGCGTATTTACTGTGTGCGTATTTACTGTGTGCGTTTTTACTGTGTGCGTATTTGCTGTGTGCGTATGTACTGTGTGCGTATTCACTGTGTGCGTATTCACTGTGTGCGTATTTACTGTGTGTGTTTACTGTGTGTGTATTTACTGTGTGTGTACTTACTGTGTGTGTACTTACTGTGTGTGTACTTACTGTGTGTGTACTTACTGTGTGTGAACTTACTGTGTGCGTACTTACTGTGTGCGTTTTTACTGTGTGCGTATTTACTGTGTGCGTATTTACTGTTTGCGTATTTACTGTGTGCGTATTTACTGTTTGCGTATTTACTGTGTGCGTATTTACTGTGTGCGTCATTACTGTGTGCGTATTTACTGTGTGCGTATTCACTGTGTGCGTATTTACTGTGTGCGTATTTACTGTGTGCGTATTTACTGTGTGCGTATGTACTGTGTGCTTATTTACTGTGTGCGTCTTTACTGTGTGCGTCTTTACTGTGTGCGTGTTTATTGTGTGCGTATTTACTGTGTGCGTATTTACCGTGGGCGTATTTACCGTGTGCGTATTTACTGTGTGCGTCTTTACTGTGTGCGTATTTACTGTGTGCGTAATTACTGTGTGCGTATTTACTGTGTGCGTATTTACTGTGTGCGTATTTACTGTGTGCGTATTTACTGTGTGCGTATTTACTGTGTGCGTATTTATTGTGTGCGTATTTACTGTGTGCGTATTTACTGTGTGCGTATTTACTGTGTTCGTATTTACTGTGTGCGTGTTTACTGTGTGCGTATTTACTGTGTGCGTATTGACTGTGTGCGTATTTACTGTGTGCGTATTTACTGTGTGCGTATTTACTGTGTGCGTATTTTCTGTGTGCGTATTTACTGTGTGCGTATTTACTGTGTGCGTCTTTACTGTGTGCGTACTTACTGTGTGCGTATTTACCGTGTGCGTATTTATTGTGTGCGTATTTACTGTGTGCGTATTTACGGTTTGCGTATTTACCGTGTGCGTGTTCACCGTGTGCGTATTTACCGTGTGCGTATTTACCGTGTGCGTATTTACTGTGTGCGTATTTACTGTGTGCATATTTACTCTGTGCGTATTTACTCTGTGCATCTTTACTGTGTGCGTGTTTACTGTGTGCGTATTTACTGTGTGCGTATTTACTGTGTGCGTGTTTACTGTGTGCGTCTTTACTGTGTGCGTCTTTACTGTGTGCGTATTTACTGTGTGCGTATTTACTGTGTGTGTACTCACTGTGTGTGTACTTACTGTGTGTGTACTTACTGTGTGTGTACTTACTGTGTGTGTATTTACTGTGTGTGTACTTACTGTGTGTTTACTTACTGTGTGTGTACTTACTGTGTGTGAACTTACTGTGTGCGTACTTACTGTGTGCGTTTTTACTGCGTGCGTATTTACTGTGTGCGTATTTACTGTGTGCGTATTTACTTTGTGCGTATTTACTGTGTGCGTATTTACTGTGTGCGTAATTACTGTGTGCGTATATACTGTGTGCGTATTTACTGTGTGCGTATTTACTGTGTGCGTATTTACTGTGTGCGTAGTTACTGTGTGCGTATTTACTGTGTGCGTATTTACTGTGTGCGTCTTTACTGTGTGCGTGTTTACTGTGTGCGCGTTTACTGTGTGCTTGTTTACTGTGTGCGTTTTTACTGTGTGCAAATTTAATGTGTGCGTATTTACTGTGTGCGTATTTACTGTGTGCGTGTTTACTGTGTGCGTATTTACTGTGTGCGTCTTTACTGTGTGCGTTTTTACTGCGTGCGTAAGTACTGTGTGCGTATATACTGTGTGCGTATTTACTGTGTGAGTATTTACTGTGTGCGTATTTACTGTGTGCGTATTTACTGTGTGCGTATTTACTGTGTGCGTAGTTACTGTGTGCGTATTTACTGTGTGCGTATTTACTGTGTGCGTCTTTACTGTGTGCGTGTTTACTGTGTGCGTGTTTACTGTGTGCTTGTTTACTGTGTGCGTTTTTACTGTGTGCAAATTTAATGTGTGCGTATTTACTGTGTGCGTATTTACTGTGTGCGTATTTACTGTGTGCGTATTTACTGTGTGCTTGTTTACTATGTGCGTATTTACTGTGTGCGTATTTACTGTGTGCGTGTTTACTGTGTGCGTGTTTACTGTGTGCTTGTTTACTGTGTGCGTTTTTACTGTGTGCCAAATTTAATGTGTGTGTATTTACTGTGTGCGTATTTACTGTGTGCGTATTTACTGTGTGCGTATTTACTGTGTGCTTGTTTACTATGTGCGTATTTACTGTGTGCGTAATTACTGTGTGCGTATATACTGTGTGCGTATTTACTGTGTGAGTATTTACTGTGTGCGTATTTACTGTGTGCGTATTTACTGTGTGCGTATTTACTGTGTGCGTAGTTACTGTGTGCGTATTTACTGTGTGCGTATTTACTGTGTGCGTCTTTACTGTGTGCGTGTTTACTGTGTGCGTGTTTACTGTGTGCTTGTTTACTGTGTGCATTTTTACTGTGTGCAAATTTAATGTGTGCGTATTTACTGTGTGCGTATTTACTGTGTGCGTATTTACTGTGTGCGTATTTACTGTGTGCGTATTTACTGTGTGCTTGTTTACTGTGTGCGTGTTTACTGGGTGCGTGTTTACTGTGTTCCTGTTTACTGTGTGCGTGCTTACTGTGTGCGTGTTTACTGTGTGCTTGTTTACTGTGTGCGTTTTTACTGTGTGCAAAATTAATGTGTGCGTATTTACTGTGTGCGTATTTACTGTGTGCGTATTTACTGTGTGCGTATTTACTGTGTGCGTAATTACTGTGTGCTTGTTTACTGTGTGCGTGTTTACTGGGTGCGTGTTTACTGTGTTCCTGTTTACTGTGTGCGTGCTTACTGTGTGCGTGTTTACTGTGTGCTTGTTTACTGTGTGCATATTTACTGTGTGCGTATTTACTGTGTGCGTATTTACTGTGTGCGTGTTTACTGTGTGCGTGTTTACTGGGTGCGTGTTTACTGTGTTCCTGTTTACTGTGTGCGTGCTTACTGTGTGCGTGTTTACTGTGTGCTTGTTTACTGTGTGCGTATTTACTGTGTGCGTATTTAATGTGTGTGTATTTACTGTGTACGTATTTACTGTGTGCGTATTTACTGTGTGCGTATTTACTGTGCGCGTATTTACTGTGTGCGTATTTACTGTGTGCGTGTTTACTGTGTGCGTATTTACTGTGTGCGTATTTACTGTGTGCGTTTTTACTGTGTGCGTATTTGCTGTGTGCGTATGTACTGTGTGCGTATTCACTGTGTGCGTATTCACTGTGTGCGTATTTATTGTGTGTGTTTACTGTGTGTGTAAT
This sequence comes from Cryptosula pallasiana, assembly GCA_945261195.1. NCBI lineage: Eukaryota > Metazoa > Bryozoa > Gymnolaemata > Cheilostomatida > Cryptosulidae > Cryptosula > Cryptosula pallasiana. Next base: position 46,196,005 of record OX183130.1, read on the forward strand.
TACTGTGTGTGTACTTACTGTGTGTGTACTTACTGTGTGTGTACTTACTGTGTGTGTACTTACTGTGTGTGAACTTACTGTGTGCGTACTTACTGTGTGCGTTTTTACTGTGTGCGTATTTACTGTATGCGTATTTACTGTTTGCGTATTTACTGTGTGCGTATTTACTGTGTGCGTGTTTATTGTGTGCGTATTTACTGTGTGCGTATTTACGCTGTACGTACTTACCGTGTGCGTATTTACCGTGTGCGTATTTACCGTGTGCGTATTTACCGTGTGCGTATTTACTAAGTGCGTATTTACTGTGTGCGTATTTACTGTGTGCGTATTTACTGTAAGCATCTTTACTGTGTGCTTGTTTACTGTGTGCGTTTTTACTGTGTGCGTATTTAATGTGTGCGTATTTACTGTGTGCGTATTTACTGTGTGCGTATTTACTGTGTGCGTATTTACTGTGTGCGTAATTACTGTGTGCGTATTTACTGTGTGCGTATTTACGGTGTGCGTATTTATTGTGTGCGTATTTACTGTGTGCGAATTTACTGTGTGCGTATTTACTGTGTTCGTATTTACTGTGTGCGTATTTACTGTGTGCGTATTTACTGTGTGCGTATTGACTGTGTGCGTATTTACTGTGTGCGTATTTACTTTGTGCGTATTTACTGTGTGCGTATTTACTGTGTGCGTATTTACTGTGTGCGTATTTACTGTGTGCGTATTTACTGTGTGCGTATTTACTGTCTGCGTATTTACTGTGTGCGTATTTATTGTGTGCGTATTTACTGTGTGCGTATTTACGGTGTGCGTATTCACCGTGTGCGTGTTCACCGTGTGCGTATTTACCGTGTGCGTATTTACCGTGTGCGTATTTACTAAGTGCGTAGTTACTGTGTGCATATTTACTGTGTGCGTATTTACACTGTGCATCTTTACTGTGTGCGTGTTTACTGTGTGCGTATTTACTGTGTGCGTATTTACTGTGTGCGTGTTTACTGTGTGCGTATTTACTGCGTGCGTATTTACTGTGTGCGCATTTACTGTGTGCGTTTTTACTGTGTGCGTATTTACTGTGTGCGTATTTACTGTGTGCGTATTTACTGTGTGCGTATTTACTGTGTGCGTATTTATTGTGTGCGTATTTAGTGTGTGCGTATTTACTGTGTGCGTATTTACTGTGTGCGTGACTACCGTGTGCCTATTTACTGTGTGCGTAATTACCGTGTGCGTATTTACCGTGTGCTTATTTACCGTTTGCGTATTTACTGTGTGCGTATTTACCGTGTGCGTATTTACTGTGTGCGTATTTACTGTGTGCGTATTTACTGTGTGCGTATTTACTGTGTGCGTATTTACTGTGAGCGTATTCACTGTGAGCGTATTCACTGTGTGCGTAATCACTGTGTGCGTATTTACTGTGTGCGTATTTACTGTGTGCGTCTTTACTGTGTGCGTCTTTACTGTGTGTGTATTTACTGTGTGCGTAGTTACTGTGTGCGTATTTACTGTGTGCATCTTTACTGTGTGCGTCTTTACTGTGTGCGTATTTACTGTGTGCGTATTTACTGTTTGCGTATTTACTGTGTGCGTATTTACTGTGTGCGTATTTACTGTGTGCGTAGTTACTGTGTGCGTAATTACTGTGTGCGTATTTACTGTGTGCGTACTTACTGTGTGCGTACTTACTGTGTGCGTACTTACTGTGTGCTTGTTTACTATGTGCGTATTTATTGTGTGCGTATTTACTGTGTGCGTGTTTACTGTGTGCGTGTTTACTGTGTGGTTGTTTACTGTGTGCGTTTTTACTGTGTGCAAATTTAATGTGTGCGTATTTACTGTGTGCGTATTTACTGTGTGCGTATTTACTGTGTGCGTATTTACTGTGTGCTTGTTTACTATGTGCGTATTTACTGTGTGCGTAATTACTGTGTGCGTATATACTGTGTGCGTATTTACTGTGTGAGTATTTACTGTGTGCGTATTTACTGTGTGCGTATTTACTGTGTGCGTATTTACTGTGTGCGTAGTTACTGTGTGCGTATTTACTGTGTGCGTATTTATTGTGTGCGTCTTTACTGTGTGCGTGTTTACTGTGTGCGTGTTTACTGTGTGCTTGTTTACTGTGTGCGTTTTTACTGTGTGCAAATTTAATGTGTGCGTATTTACTGTGTGCGTATTTACTGTGTGCGTATTTACTGTGTGCGTATTTACACTGTGCATCTTTACTGTGTGCGTGTTTACTGTGTGCGTATTTACTGTGTGCGTATTTACTGTGTGCGTGTTTACTGTGTGCGTATTTACTGCGTGCGTATTTACTGTGTGCGCATTTACTGTGTGCGTTTTTACTGTGTGCGTATTTACTGTGTGCGTATTTACTGTGTGCGTATTTACTGTGTGCGTATTTACTGTGTGCGTATTTATTGTGTGCGTATTTAGTGTGTGCGTATTTACTGTGTGCGTATTTACTGTGTGCGTGACTACCGTGTGCCTATTTACTGTGTGCGTAATTACCGTGTGCGTATTTACCGTGTGCTTATTTACCGTTTGCGTATTTACTGTGTGCGTATTTACCGTGTGCGTATTTACTGTGTGCGTATTTACTGTGTGCGTATTTACTGTGTGCGTATTTACTGTGTGCGTATTTACTGTGAGCGTATTCACTGTGAGCGTATTCACTGTGTGCGTAATCACTGTGTGCGTATTTACTGTGTGCGTATTTACTGTGTGCGTCTTTACTGTGTGCGTCTTTACTGTGTGTGTATTTACTGTGTGCGTAGTTACTGTGTGCGTATTTACTGTGTGCATCTTTACTGTGTGCGTCTTTACTGTGTGCGTATTTACTGTGTGCGTATTTACTGTTTGCGTATTTACTGTGTGCGTATTTACTGTGTGCGTATTTACTGTGTGCGTAGTTACTGTGTGCGTAATTACTGTGTGCGTATTTACTGTGTGCGTACTTACTGTGTGCGTACTTACTGTGTGCGTACTTACTGTGTGCTTGTTTACTATGTGCGTATTTATTGTGTGCGTATTTACTGTGTGCGTGTTTACTGTGTGCGTGTTTACTGTGTGGTTGTTTACTGTGTGCGTTTTTACTGTGTGCAAATTTAATGTGTGCGTATTTACTGTGTGCGTATTTACTGTGTGCGTATTTACTGTGTGCGTATTTACTGTGTGCTTGTTTACTATGTGCGTATTTACTGTGTGCGTAATTACTGTGTGCGTATATACTGTGTGCGTATTTACTGTGTGAGTATTTACTGTGTGCGTATTTACTGTGTGCGTATTTACTGTGTGCGTATTTACTGTGTGCGTAGTTACTGTGTGCGTATTTACTGTGTGCGTATTTATTGTGTGCGTCTTTACTGTGTGCGTGTTTACTGTGTGCGTGTTTACTGTGTGCTTGTTTACTGTGTGCGTTTTTACTGTGTGCAAATTTAATGTGTGCGTATTTACTGTGTGCGTATTTACTGTGTGCGTATTTACTGTGTGCGTATTTACTGTGTGCTTGTTTACTGTGTGCGTGTTTACTGGGTGCGTGTTTACTGTGTTCCTGTTTACTGTGTGCGTGCTTACTGTGTGCGTGTTTACTGTGTGCTTGTTTACTGTGTGCGTTTTTACTGTGTGCAAATTTAATGTGTGTGTATTTACTGTGTGCGTATTTACTGTGTGCGTATTTACTGTGTGCGTATTTACTGTGTGCGTAATTACTGTGTGCTTGTTTACTGTGTGCGTGTTTACTGGGTGCGTGTTTACTGTGTTCCTGTTTACTGTGTGCGTGCTTACTGTGTGCGTGTTTACTGTGTGCTTGTTTACTGTGTGCATATTTACTGTGTGCGTATTTACTGTGTGCGTATTTACTGTGTGCGTGTTTACTGTGCGCGTGTTTACTGGGTGCGTGTTTACTGTGTTCCTGTTTACTGTGTGCGTGCTTACTGTGTGCGTGTTTACTGTGTGCTTGTTTACTGTGTGCGTATTTACTGTGTGCGTATTTAATGTGTGTGTATTTACTGTGTACGTATTTACTGTGTGCGTATTTACTGTGTGCGTATTTACTGTGCGCGTATTTACTGTGTGCGTATTTACTGTGTGCGTGTTTACTGTGTGCGTATTTACTGTGTGCGTATTTACTGTGTGCGTTTTTACTGTGTGCGTTTTTGCTGTGTGCGTATGTACTGTGTGCGTATTCACTGTGTGCGTATTCACTGTGTGCGTATTTACTGTGTGTGTTTACTGTGTGTGTATTTACTGTGTGTGTACTTACTGTGTGTGTACTTACTGTGTGTGTACTTACTGTGTGTGTACTTACTGTGTGTGAACTTACTGTGTGCGTACTTACTGTGTGCGTTTTTACTGTGTGCGTATTTACTGTGTGCGTATTTACTGTTTGCGTATTTACTGTGTGCGTATTTACTGTTTGCGTATTTACTGTGTGCGTATTTACTGTGTGCGTCATTACTGTGTGCGTATTTACTGTGTGCGTATTCACTGTGTGCGTATTTACTGTGTGCGTATTTACTGTGTGCGTATTTACTGTGTGCGTATGTACTGTGTGCTTATTTACTGTGTGCGTCTTTACTGTGTGCGTCTTTACTGTGTGCGTGTTTATTGTGTGCGTATTTACTGTGTGCGTATTTACTGTGGGCGTATTTACCGTGTGCGTATTTACTGTGTGCGTCTTTACTGTGTGCGTATTTACTGTGTGCGTAATTACTGTGTGCGTATTTACTGTGTGCGTATTTACTGTGTGCGTATTTACTGTGTGCGTATTTACTGTGTGCGTATTTACTGTGTGCGTATTTATTGTGTGCGTATTTACTGTGTGCGTATTTACTGTGTGCGTATTTACTGTGTTCGTATTTACTGTGTGCGTGTTTACTGTGTGCGTATTTACTGTGTGCGTATTGACTGTGTGCGTATTTACTGTGTGCGTATTTACTGTGTGCGTATTTACTGTGTGCGTATTTTCTGTGTGCGTATTTACTGTGTGCGTATTTACTGTGTGCGTCTTTACTGTGTGCGTACTTACTGTGTGCGTATTTACCGTGTGCGTATTTATTGTGTGCGTATTTACTGTGTGCGTATTTACGGTTTGCGTATTTACAGTGTGCGTGTTCACCGTGTGCGTATTTACCGTGTGCGTATTTACCGTGTGCGTATTTACTGTGTGCGTATTTACTGTGTGCATATTTACTCTGTGCGTATTTACTCTGTGCATCTTTACTGTGTGCGTGTTTACTGTGTGCGTATTTACTGTGTGCGTATTTACTGTGTGCGTGTTTACTGTGTGCGTCTTTACTGTGTGCGTCTTTACTGTGTGCGTATTTACTGTGTGCGTATTTACTGTGTGCGTTTTTACTGTGTGCGTATTTACTGTGTGCGTATTTACTGTGTGCGTATTTACTGTGTGCGTATTTACTGTGTGCGTATTTATTGTGTGCGTATTTAGTGTGTGCGTATTTACTGTGTGCGTATTTACTGTGTGCGTATCTACCGTGTGCGTATTTACTGTGTGCGTATTTACCGTGTGCGTATTTACCGTGTGCTTATTTACCGTTTGCGAATTTACTGTGTGCGTATTTACCGTGTGCGTATTTACTGTGTGCGTATTTACTGTGTGCGTATTTACTGTGTGCGTATTTACTGTGTGCGTATTTACTGTGAGCGTATTCACTGTGAGCGTATTCACTGTGTGCGTATTCACTGTGTGCGTATTTACTGTGTGCGTATTTACTGTGTGCGTATTTACTGTGTGCGTTTTTACTGTGTGCGTCTTTACTGTGTGCGTATTTACTGTGTGTGTAATTACTGTGTGCGTTTTTACTGTGTGCGTATTTACTGTGTGCGTCATTACTGTGTGCGGATTTACTGTGTGCGTAATTACTGTGTGCGTATTTACTGTGTGCGTAATTACTGTGTGCGTGTTTACTGTGTGCGTATTTACTGTGTGCGTATTTACCGTGTGCGAATTTACCGTGTGCGTATTTACCGTGTGCGTATTTACCGTGTGCTTATTTACTGTTTGCGTATTTACCGTGTGCGTATTTACCGTGTGCGTATTTACTGTGTGCGTATTTACTGTGTGCGTATTTACTGTGTGCGTATTTACTGTGTGCGTTTTTATTGTTTGCGTATCTACTGTGTGCGTATTTACTGTGTGCGTATTTACTGTGTGCGTATTTACTGTGTGCGTATTTACTGTGTGCGTATTTACTATGTGCGTAATTACTGTGAGCGTATTCACTGTGAGCGTATTCACTGTGTGCGTATTCACTGTGTGCGTATTTACTGTGTGCGTATTCACTGTGTGCGTATTTACTGTGTGCGTCTTTACTGTGTGCGTCTTTACTGTGTGTGTATTTACTGTGTGCGTAGTTACTGTGTGCGTATTTACTGTGTGCATCTTAACTGTGTGCGTCTTTACTGTGTGCGTATTTACTGTGTGCGTATTTACTGTGTGCGTATTTACTGTGTGCGTATTTACTGTGTGCGTATTTACTGTGTGCGTATTTACTGTGTGCGTATTTACTGTGTGCGTATTTACTGTGTGCGTACTTACTGTGTGCGTACTTACTGTGTGCGTATTTACTGTGTGCGTATTTACTGTGTGCGTATTTACTTTGTGCGTATTCACTGTGTGCGTATTTACTGTGTGAGTATTTACTGTGTGCGTGTTTACTGTGTGCGTATTTACTGTGTGCGTATTTACTGTGCGTGTTTACTGTGTGTGTTTACTGTGTGTGTATTTACTGTGTGTGTATTTACTGTGTGTGTATTTACTGTGTGTGTATTTACTGTGTGTGTATTTACTGTGTGTGTATTTACTGTGTGTGTATTTACTGTGTGTGTATTTACTGCGTGCGTATTTACTGCGTGTGTATTTACTGTGTGTGTATTTACTGTGTGTGTATTTACTGTGTGTGTATTCACTGTGCGTGTTATTACTGTGTGTGTACTCACTGTGTGTGTACTCACTGTGTGTGTCCTCACTGTGTGTGTACTCACTGTGTGTGTACTCACTGTGTGTGTACTCACTGTGTGTGTACTTACTGTGTGTGTACTTACTGTGTGTGTACTTACTGTGTGTGTATTTACGGTGTGTGTACTTACTGTGTGTGTACTTACTGTGTGTGTACTTACTGTGTGTGAACTTACTGTGTGCGTATTTACTGTGTGCGTTTTTACTGTGTGCGTATTTACTGTGTGCGTATTTACTGTGTGCGTATTTACTTTGTGCGTATTTACTGTGTGCGTATTTACTGTGTGCGTAATTACTGTGTGCGTATTTACTGTGTGCGTAGTTACTGTGTGCGTATTTACTGTGTGCGTATTTACTGTGTGCGTCTTCACTGTGTGCGTGTTTACTGTGTGCGTGTTTACTGTGTGCTTGTTTACTGTGTGCGTTTTTACTGTGTGCAAATTTAATGTGTGCATATTTACTGTGTGCGTATTTACTGTGTGCGTGTTTACTGTGTGCGTATTTACTGTGTGCGTCTTTACTGTGTGCGTTTTTACTGTGTGCGTAATTACTGTGTGCGTATATACTGTGTGCGTATTTACTGTGTGAGTATTTACTGTGTGCGTATTTACTGTGTGCGTATTTACTGTCTGCGTATTTACTGTGTGCGTAGGTACTGTGTGCGTATTTACTGTGTGCGTATTTACTGTGTGCGTCTTTACTGTGTGCGTGTTTACTGTGTGCGTGTTTACTGTGTGCTTGTTTACTGTGTGCGTTTTTACTGGGTGCAAATTTAATGTGTGCGTATTTACTGTGTGCGTATTTACTGTGTGCGTATTTACTGTGTGCGTATTTACTGTGTGCTTGTTGACTATGTGCGTATTTACTGTGTGCGTATTTACTGTGTGAGTGTTTACTGTGTGCGTGTTTACTGTGTGCTTGTTTACTGTGTGCATTTTTACTGTGTGCAAATTTAATGTGTGCGTATTTACTGTGTGCGTATTTACTGTGTGCGTATTTACTGTGTGCGTATTTACTGTGTGCTTGTTTACTATGTGCGTATTTACTGTGTGCGTAATTACTGTGTGCGTATATACTGTGTGCGTATTTACTGTGTGAGTATTTACTGTGTGCGTATTTACTGTGTGCGTATTTACTGTGTGCGTATTTACTGTGTGCGTAGTTACTGTGTGCGTATTTACTGTGTGCGTATTTACTGTGTGCGTCTTTACTGTGTGCGTGTTTACTGTGTGCGTGTTTACTGTGTGCTTGCTTACTGTGTGCGTTTTTACTGTGTGCAAATTTAATGTGTGCGTATTTACTGTGTGCGTATTTACTGTGTGCGTATTTACTGTGTGCGTATTTACTGCGTGCTTGTTTACTGTGTGCGTGTTTACTGGGTGCGTGTTTACTGTGTTCCTGTTTACTGTGTGCGTGCTTACTGTGTGCGTGTTTACTGTGTGCTTGTTTACTGTGTGCGTTTTTACTGTGTGCAAATTTAATGTGTGCGTATTTACTGTGTGCGTATTTACTGTGTGCGTATTTACTGTGTGCGTATTTACTGTGTGCGTAATTACTGTGTGCTTGTTTACTGTGTGCGTGTTTACTGGGTGCGTGTTTACTGTGTTCCTGTTTACTGTGTGCGTGCTTACTGTGTGCGTGTTTACTGTGTGCTTGTTTACTGTGTGCATATTTACTGTGTGCGTATTTACTGTGTGCGTATTTACTGTGTGCGTGTTTACTGTGTGCGTGTTTACTGGGTGCGTGTTTACTGTGTTCCTGTTTACTGTGTGCGTGCTTACTGTGTGCGTGTTTACTGTGTGCTTGTTTACTGTGTGCGTATTTACTGTGTGCGTATTTAATGTGTGTGTATTTACTGTGTACGTATTTACTGTGTGCGTATTTACTGTGTGCGTATTTACTGTGCGCGTATTTACTGTGTGCGTATTTACTGTGTGCGTGTTTACTGTGTGCGTATTTACTGTGTGCGTATTTACTGTGTGCGTTTTTACTGTGTGCGTATTTGCTGTGTGCGTATGTACTGTGTGCGTATTCACTGTGTGCGTATTCACTGTGTGCGTATTTACTGTGTGTGTTTACTGTGTGTGTATTTACTGTGTGTGTACTTACTGTGTGTGTACTTACTGTGTGTGTACTTACTGTGTGTGTACTTACTGTGTGTGAACTTACTGTGTGCGTACTTACTGTGTGCGTTTTTACTGTGTGCGTATTTACTGTGTGCGTATTTACTGTTTGCGTATTTAATGTGTGCGTATTTACTGTGTGCGTGTTTATTGTGTGTGTATTTACTGTGTCTGTATTTACTGTGTGTGTATTTACTGTGTGTGTATTTACTGTGTGCGTATTTACTGCGTGTGTATTTACTGTGTGTGTATTTACTGTGTGTGTATTTACTGTGTGTGTATTCACTGTGCGTGTTATTACTGTGTGTGTACTCACTGTGTGTGTACTCACTGTGTGTGTCCTCACTGTGTGTGTACTCACTGTGTGTACTCACTGTGTGTGTACTCACTGTGTGTGTACTTACTGTGTGTGTACTTACTGTGTGTGTACTTACTGTGTGTGTATTTACTGTGTGTGTACTTACTGTGTGTGTACTTACTGTGTGTGTACTTACTGTGTGTGAACTTACTGTGTGCGTACTTACTGTGTGCGTTTTCACTGTGTGCGTATTTACTGTGTGCGTATTTACTGTGTGCGTTTTTACTTTGTGCGTATTTACTGTGTGCGTATTTACTGTGTGCGTAATTACTGTGTGCGTATATACTGTGTGCGTATTTACTGTGTGCGTATTTACTGTGTGCGTATTTACTGTGTGCGTAGTTACTGTGTGCGTATTTACTGTGTGCGTATTTACTGTGTGCGTCTTTACTGTGTGCGTGTTTACTGTGTGCGTGTTTACTGTGTGCTTGTTTACTGTGTGCGTTTTTACTGTGTGCAAATTTAATGTGTGCGTATTTACTGTGTGCGTATTTACTGTGTGCGTGTTTACTGTGTGCGTATTTACTGTGTGCGTCTTTACTGTGTGCGTTTTTACTGTGTGCGTAATTACTGTGTGCGTATATAATGTGTGCGTATTTACTGTGTGAGTATTTACTGTGTGCGTATTTACTGTGTGCGTATTTACTGTGTGCGTATTTACTGTGTGCGTAGTTACTGTGTGCGTATTTACTGTGTGCGTATTTACTGTGTGCGTCTTTACTGTGTGCTTGTTTACTGTGTGCGTTTTTACTGTGTGCAAATTTAATGTGTGCGTATTTACTGTGTGCGTATTTACTGTGTGCGTATTTACTGTGTGCGTATTTACTGTGTGCTTGTTGACTATGTGCGTATTTACTGTGTGCGTATTTACTGTGTGAGTGTTTACTGTGTGCGTGTTTACTGTGTGCTTGTTTACTGTGTGCGTTTTTACTGTGTGCAAATTTAATGTGTGCGTATTTACTGTGTGCGTATTTACTGTGTGCGTATTTACTGTGTGCGTATTTACTGTGTGCTTGTTTACTATGTGCGTATTTACTGTGTGCGTAATTACTGTGTGCGTATATACTGTGTGCGTATTTACTGTGTGAGTATTTACTGTGTGCGTATTTACTGTGTGCGTAGTTACTGTGTGCGTATTTACTGTGTGCGTATTTACTGTGTGCGTCTTTACTGTGTGCGTGTTTACTGTGTGCGTGTTTACTGTGTGCTTGTTTACTGTGTGCGTTTTTACTGTGTGCAAATTTAATGTGTGCGTATTTACTGTGTGCGTATTTACTGTGTGCGTATTTACTGTGTGCGTATTTACTGCGTGCTTGTTTACTGTGTGCGTGTTTACTGGGTGCGTGTTTACTGTGTTCCTGTTTACTGTGTGCGTGCTTACTGTGTGCGTGTTTACTGTGTGCTTGTTTACTGTGTGCGTTTTTACTGTGTGCAAATTTAATGTGTGCGTATTTACTGTGTGCGTATTTACTGTGTGCGTATTTACTGTGTGCGCATTTACTGTGTGCGTAATTACTGTGTGCTTGTTTACTGTGTGCGTGTTTACTGGGTGCGTGTTTACTGTGTTCCTGTTTACTGTGTGCGTGCTTACTGTGTGCGTGTTTACTGTGTGCTTGTTTACTGTGTGCATATTTACTGTGTGCGTATTTACTGTGTGCGTATTTACTGTGTGCGTGTTTACTGTGTGCGTGTTTACTGGGTGCGTGTTTACTGTGTTCCTGTTTACTGTGTGCGTGCTTACTGTGTGCGTGTTTACTGTGTGCTTGTTTACTGTGTGCGTATTTACTGTGTGCGTATTTAATGTGTGTGTATTTACTGTGTACGTATTTACTGTGTGCGTATTTACTGTGTGCGTATTTACTGTGCGCGTATTTACTGTGTGCGTTTTTACTGTGTGCGTGTTTACTGTGTGCGTATTTACTGTGTGCGTATTTACTGTGTGCGTTTTTACTGTGTGCGTATTTGCTGTGTGCGTATGTACTGTGTGCGTATTCACTGTGTGCGTATTCACTGTGTGCGTATTTACTGTGTGTGTTTACTGTGTGTGTATTTACTGTGTGTGTACTTACTGTGTGTGTACTTACTGTGTGTGTACTTACTGTGTGTGTACTTACTGTGTGTGAACTTACTGTGTGCGTACTTACTGTGTGCGTTTTTACTGTGTGCGTATTTACTGTGTGCGTATTTACTGTTTGCGTGTTTACTGTGTGCGTATTTACTGTGTGCGTGTTTATTGTGTGCGTATTTACTGTGTGCGTATTTACGGTGTACGTATTTACCGGGTGCGTATTTACCGTGTGCGTATTTACCGTGTGCGTATTTACCGTGTGCGTATTTACTAAGTGCGTATTTACTGTGTGCGTATTTACTGTGTGCGTATTTACTGTAAGCATCTTTACTGTGTGCTTGTTTACTGTGTGCGTTTTTACTGTGTGCGTATTTAATGTGTGCGTATTTACTGTGTGCGTATTAACTGTGTGCGTATTTACTGTGTGCGTATTTACTGTGTGCGTAATTACTGTGTGCGTATTTACTGTGTGCGTATTTACGGTGTGCGTATTTATTGTGTGCGTATTTACTGTGTGCGTATTTACTGTGTGCGTATTTACTGTGTTCGTATTTACTGTGTGCGTATTTACTGTGTGCGTATTTACTGTGTGCGTATTGACTGTGTGCGTATTTACTGTGTGCGTATTTACTGTGTGCGTATTTACTGTGTGCGTATTTACTGTGTGCGTATTTACTGTGTGCGTATTTACTGTGTGCGTATTTACTGTGTGCGTATTTACTGTCTGCGTATTTACTGTGCGCGTATTTATTGTGTGCGTATTTACTGTGTGCGTATTTACGGTGTGCGTATTTACCGTGTGCGTGTTCACCGTGTGCGTATTTACCGTGTGCGTATTTACCGTGTGCGTATTTACTAAGTGCGTATTTACTGTGTGCATATTTACTGTGTGCGTATTTACTCTGTGCATCTTTACTGTGTGCGTGTTTACTGTGTGCGTATTTACTGTGTGCGTATTTACTGTGTGTGTGTTTACTGTGTGCGTGTTTACTGTGTGCGTATTTACTGCGTGCGTATTTACTGTGTGCGTATTTACTGTGTGCGTTTTTACTGTGTGCGTATTTACTGTGTGCGTATTTACTGTGTGCGTATTTACTGTGTGCGTATTTACTGTGTGCGTATTTATTGTGTGCGTATTCAGTGTGTGCGTATTTACTGTGTGCGTATTTACTGTGTGCGTATCTACCGTGTGCGTATTTACTGTGTGCGTAATTACCGTGTGCGTATTTACCGTGTGCTTATTTACCGTTTGCGTATTTACTGTGTGCGTATTTACCGTGTGCGTATTTACTGTGTGCGTATTTACTGTGTGCGTATTTACTGTGTGCGTATTTACTGTGTGCGTATTTACTGTGAGCGTATTCACTGTGAGCGTATTCACTGTGTGCGTAATCACTGTGTGCGTATTTACTGTGTGCGTATTTACTGTGTGCGTCTTTACTGTGTGCGTCTTTACTGTGTGTGTATTTACTGTGTGCGTAGTTACTGTGTGCGTATTTACTGTGTGCATCTTTACTGTGTGCGTCTTTACTGTGTGCGTATTTACTGTGTGCGTATTTACTGTTTGCGTATTTACTGTGTGCGTATTTACTGTGTGCGTATTTACTGTGTGCGTATTTACTGTGTGCGTATTTACTGTGTGCGTATTTACTGTGTGCGTACTTACTGTGTGCGTACTTACTGTGTGCGTACTTACTGTGTGCTTGTTTACTATGTGCGTATTTACTGTGTGCGTTTTTACTGTGTGCGTGTTTACTGTGTGCGTGTTTACTGTGTGCTTGTTTACTGTGTGCGTTTTTACTGTGTGCAACTTTAATGTGTGCGTATTTACTGTGTGCGTATTTACTGTGTGCGTATTTACTGTGTGCGTATTTACTGTGTGCTTGTTTACTATGTGCGTATTTACTGTGTGCGTAATTACTGTGTGCGTATATACTGTGTTCGTATTTACTGTGTGAGTATTTACTGTGTGCGTATTTACTGTGTGCGTATTTACTGTGTGCGTATTTACTGTGTGCGTAGTTACTGTGTGCGTATTTACTGTGTGCGTATTTACTGTGTGCGTCTTTACTGTGTGCGTGTTTACTGTGTGCGTGTTTACTGTGTGCTTGTTTACTGTGTGCGTTTTTACTGTGTGCAAATTTAATGTGTGCGTATTTACTGTGTGCGTATTTACTGTGTGCGTATTTACTGTGTGCGTATTTACTGTGTGCTTGTTTACTGTGTGCGTGTTTACTGGGTGCGTGTTTACTGTGTTCCTGTTTACTGTGTGCGTGCTTACTGTGTGCGTGTTTACTGTGTGCTTGTTTACTGTGTGCGTTTTTACTGTGTGCAAATTTAATGTGTGCGTATTTACTGTGTGCGTATTTACTGTGTGCGTATTTACTGTGTGCGTATTTACTGTGTGCGTAATTACTGTGTGCTTGTTTACTGTGTGCGTGTTTACTGGGTGCGTGTTTACTGTGTTCCTGTTTACTGTGTGCGTGCTTACTGTGTGCGTGTTTACTGTGTGCTTGTTTACTGTGTGCATATTTACTGTGTGCGTATTTACTGTGTGCGTATTTACTGTGTGCGTGTTTACTGTGTGCGTGTTTACTGGGTGCGTGTTTACTGTGTTCCTGTTTACTGTGTGCGTGCTTACTGTGTGCGTGTTTACTGTGTGCTTGTTTACTGTGTGCGTATTTACTGTGTGCGTTCTTAATGTGTGTGTATTTACTGTGTACGTATTTACTGTGTGCGTATTTACTGTGTGCGTATTTACTGTGCGCGTATTTACTGTGTGCGTATTTACTGTGTGCGTGTTTACTGTGTGCGTATTTACTGTGTGCGTATTTACTGTGTGCCTTTTTACTGTGTGCGTATTTGCTGTGTGCGTATGTACTGTGTGCGTATTCACTGTGTGCGTATTCACTGTGTGCGTATTTACTGTGTGTGTTTACTGTGTGTGTATTTACTGTGTGTGTACTTACTGTGTGTGTACTTACTGTGTGTGTACTTACTGTGTGTGTACTTACTGTGTGTGAACTTACTGTGTGCAAACTTACTGTGTGCGTTTTTACTGTGTGCGTATTTACTGTGTGCGTATTTACTGTTTGCGTATTTACTGTGTGCGTATTTACTGTGTGCGTCATTACTGTGTGCGTATTTACTGTGTGCGTATTCACTGTGTGCGTATTTACTGTGTGCGTAGTTACTGTGTGCGTATTTACTGTGTGCGTATGTACTGTGTGCTTATTTACTGTGTGCGTCTTTTCTGTGTGCGTCTTTACTGTGTGCGTGTTTATTGTGTGCGTATTTACTGTGTGCGTATTTACCGTGGGCGTATTTACCGTGTGCGTATTTACTGTGTGCGTCTTTACTGTGTGCGTATTTACTGTGTGCGTAATTACTGTGTGCGTATTTACTGTGTGCGTATTTACTGTGTGCGTATTTACTGTGTGCGTAATTACTGTGTGCGTATTTACTGTGTGCGTATTTACTGTGTGCGTATTTACTGTGTGCGTATTCACTGTGTGCGTATTTACTGTGTGCGTATTTACTGTGTGCGTATTTACTGTGTTCATATTTACTGTGTGCGTATTTACTGTGTGCGTATTTACTGTGTGCGTATTGACTGTGTGCGTATTTACTGTGTGCGTGTTTACTGTGTGCGTATTTACTGTGTGCGTATTTACTGTGTGCGTATTTACTGTGTGCGTCTTTACTGTGTGCGTATTTACTGTGTGCGTATTTACTGTGTGCGTATTTACCGTGTGCGTATTTATTGTGTGCGTATTTACTGTGTGCGTATTTACTGTGTGCGTATTTACTGTGTGCGTTTTAACTGTGTGCGTCTTTACTGTGTGCGTATTTACTGTGTGTGTAATTACTGTGTGCGTTTTTACTGTGTGCGTATTTACTGTGTGCGTCATTACTGTGTGCGTATTTACTGTGTGCGTAATTACTGTGTGCGTATTTACTGTGTGCGTAATTACTGTGTGCGTGTTTACTGTGTGCGTATTTACTGTGTGCGTATTTACTGTGTGCGTATTTACTGTGTGCGTGTTTACTGTGTGCGTATTTACTGTGTGCGTATTTAATGTGTGCGTGTTTACTGTGTGCGTATTTACTGTGTGCGTAATTAATGTGTGCGTATTTACTGTGTGCGTATTAACTGTGTGCGTATTTACTGTGTGCGTATTTACTGTGTGCGTATTTACTGTGTGCGTATTTACTGTGTGCGTATTTACTGTGTGCGTATTTACTGTGTGTGTATTTACTGTGTGTGAATTTACTGTGTGTGTATCTACTGTGTGTGTCCTTACTGTGTGTGTATTTACTGTGTGTGTATTTACTGTGTGCGTATTTACTGTGTGCGTAAATACTGTGTGTGTATTTACTGTGTGCGTATTTACTGTGTGCGTATTTACTGTTTGCGTATTTACTGTGTGCGTATTTACTGTGTGCGTGTTTATTGTGTGCGTATTTACTGTGTGCGTATTTACGGTCTACGTATTTACCGTGTGCGTATTTACCGTGTGCGTATTTACCGTGTGCGTATTTACCGTGTGCGTAATTACTAAGTGCGTATTTACTGTGTGCGTATTTACTGTGTGCGTATTTACTGTAAGCATCTTTACTGTGTGCTTGCTTACTGTGTGCGTATTTACTGTGTGCGTATTTACTGTGTGCGTATTGACTGTGTGCGTATTTACTGTGTGCGTATTTACTGTGTGCGTATTTACTGTGTGCGTATTTACTGTGTGCGTATTTACTGTGTGCGTCTTTACTGTGTGCGTATTTACTGTGTGCGTATTTACTGTGTGCGTATTTACTGTGTGCTTGTTTACTGTGTGCGTGTTTACTGGGTGCGTGTTTACTGTGTTCCTGTTTACTGTGTGCGTGCTTACTGTGTGCGTGTTTACTGTGTGCTTGTTTACTGTGTGCGTTTTTACTGTGTGCAAATTTAATGTGTGCGTATTTACTGTGTGCGTATTTACTGTGTGCGTATTTACTGTGTGCGTATTTACTGTGTGCGTAATTACTGTGTGCTTGTTTACTGTGTGCGTGTTTACTGGGTGCGTGTTTACTGTGTTCCTGTTTACTGTGTGAGTGCTTACTGTGTGCGTGTTTACTGTGTGCTTGTTTACTGTGTGCATATTTACTGTGTGCGTATTTACTGTGTGCGTATTTACTGTGTGCGTGTTTACTGTGTGCGTGTTTACTGGGTGCGTGTTTACTGTGTTCCTGTTTACTGTGTGCGTGCTTACTGTGTGCGTGTTTACTGTGTGCTTGTTTACTGTGTGCGTATTTACTGTGTGCGTATTTAATGTGTGTGTATTTACTGTGTACGTATTTACTGTGTGCGTATTTACTGTGTGCGTATTTACTGTGCGCGTATTTACTGTGTGCGTATTTACTGTGTGCGTGTTTACTGTGTGCGTATTTACTGTGTGCGTATTTACTGTGTGCCTTTTTACTGTGTGCGTATTTGCTGTGTGCGTATGTACTGTGTGCGTATTCACTGTGTGCGTATTCACTGTGTGCGTATTTACTGTGTGTGTTTACTGTGTGTGTATTTACTGTGTGTGTACTTACTGTGTGTGTACTTACTGTGTGTGTACTTACTGTGTGTGTACTTACTGTGTGTGAACTTACTGTGTGCGTACTTACTGTGTGCGTTTTTACTGTGTGCGTATTTACTGTGTGCGTATTTACTGTTTGCGTATTTACTGTGTGCGTATTTACTGTGTGCGTCATTACTGTGTGCGTATTTACTGTGTGCGTATTCACTGTGTGCGTATTTACTGTGTGCGTATTTACTGTGTGCGTATTTACTGTGTGCGTATGTACTGTGTGCTTATTTACTGTGTGCGTCTTTACTGTGTGCGTCTTTACTGTGTGCGTGTTTATTGTGTGCGTATTTACTGTGTGCGTATTTACCGTGGGCGTATTTACCGTGTGCGTATTTACTGTGTGCGTCTTTACTGTGTGCGTATTTACTGTGTGCGTAATTACTGTGTGCGTATTTACTGTGTGCGTATTTACTGTGTGCGTATTTACTGTGTGCGTATTTACTGTGTGCGTATTTACTGTGTGCGTATTTACTGTGTGCGTATTTACTGTGTGCGTATTTACTGTGTGCGTATTTACTGTGTGCGTATTTACTGTGTGCGTATTTACTGTGTTCGTATTTACTGTGTGCGTATTTACTGTGTGCGTATTTACTGTGTGCGTATTGACTGTGTGCGTATTTACTGTGTGCGTATTTACTGTGTGCGTATTTACTGTGTGCGTATTTACTGTGTGCGTATTTACTGTGTGCGTCTTTACTGTGTGCGTATTTACTGTGTGCGTATTTACTGTGTGCGTATTTACCGTGTGCGTATTTATTGTGTGCGTAATTACTGTGTGCGTATTTACTGTGTGCGTATTTACTGTGTGCGTTTTTACTGTGTGCGTCTTTACTGTGTGCGTATTTACTGTGTGTGTAATTACTGTGTGCGTTTTTACTGTGTGCGTATTTACTGTGTGCGTCATTACTGTGTGCGTATTTACTGTGTGCGTAATTACTGTGTGCGTATTTACTGTGTGCGTATTAACTGTGTGCGTATTTACTGTGTGCGTATTTACTGTGTGCGTATTTACTGTGTGCGTATTTACTGTGTGCGTATTTACTGTGTGCGTATTTACTGTGTGTGTATTTACTGTGTGTGAATTTACTGTGTGTGTATTTACTGTGTGTGTCCTTACTGTGTGTGTATTTACTGTGTGTGTATTCACTGTGTGCGTATTTACTGTGTGCGTAAATACTGTGTGTGTATTTACTGTGTGCGTATTTACTGTGTGCGTATTTACTGTTTGCGTATTTACTGAGTGCGTATTTACTGTGTGCGCGTTTATTGTGTGCGTATTTACTGTGTGCGTATTTACGGTCTACGTATTTACCGTGTGCGTATTTACCGTGTGCGTATTTACCGTGTGCGTATTTACCGTGTGCGTAATTACTAAGTGCGTATTTACTGTGTGCGTATTTACTGTGTGCGTATTTACTGTGTGCATAATTACTGTGTGCGTATATACTGTGTGCGTATTTACTGTGTGCGTATTTACTGTGTGCGTATTGACTGTGTGCGTATTTACTGTGTGCGTATTTACTGTGTGCGTATTTACTGTGTGCGTATTTACTGTGTGCGTATTTACTGTGTGCGTCTTTACTGTGTGCGTATTTACTGTGTGCGTATTTACTGTGTGCGTATTTACCGTGTGCGTATTTATTGTGTGCGTATTTACTGTGTGCGTATTTACTGTGTGCGTATTTACTGTGTCCGTTTTTACTGTGTGCGTCTTTACTGTGTGCGTATTTACTGTGTGTGTAATTACTGTGTGCGTTTTTACTGTGTGCGTATTTACTGTGTGCGTCATTACTGTGTGCGTATTTACTGTGTGCGTAATTACTGTGTGCGTATTTACTGTGTGCGTAATTACTGTGTGCGTGATTACTGTGTGCGTATTTACTGTGTGCGTATTTACTGTGTGCGTATTTACTGTGTGCGTGTTTACTGTGTGCGTATTTACTGTGTGCGTATTTAATGTGTGCGTGTTTACTGTGTGCGTATTTACTGTCTGCGTGTTTAATGTGTGCGTATTTACTGTGTGCGTATTAACTGTGTGCGTATTTACTGTGTGCGTATTTACTGTGTGCGTATTTACTGTGTGCGTATTTACTGTGTGCGTATTTACTGTGTGCGTATTTACTGTGTGTGTATTTACTGTGTGTGAATTTACTGTGTGTGTATTTACTGTGTGTGTCCTTACTGTGTGTGTATTTACTGTGTGTGTATTTACTGTGTGCGTATTTACTGTGTGCGTAAATACTGTGTGTGTATTTACTGTGTGCGTATTTACTGTGTGCGTATTTACTGTTTGCGTATTTACTGTGTGCGTATTTACTGTGTGCGTGTTTATTGTGTGCGTATTTACTGTGTGCGTATTTACGGTCTACGTATTTACCGTGTGCGTATTTACCGTGTGCGTATTTACCGTGTGCGTATTTACCGTGTGCGTAATTACTAAGTGCGTATTTACTGTGTGCGTATTTACTGTGTGCGTATTTACTGTAAGCATCTTTACTGTGTGCTTGTTTACTGTGTGCGTTTTTACTGTGTGCGTATTTAATGTGTGCGTATTTACTGTGTGCGTATTTACTGTGTGCGTATTTACTGTGTGCGTATTTACTGTGTGCGTAATTACTGTGTGCGTATTTACTGTGTGCGTATTTACGGTGTGCGTATTTATTGTGTGCGTATTTACTGTGTGCGTATTTACTGTGTGCGTATTTACTGTGTTCGTATTTACTGTGTGCGTATTTACTGTGTGCGTATTTATTGTGTGCGTATTTACTGTGTGCGTATTTACTGTGTGCGTGTTTACTGTGTGCGTATTTACTGTGTGCGTATTTACTGTGTGCGTATTTACTGTGTGCGTATTTACTGTCTGCGTATTTAATGTGTGCGTATTTATTGTGTGCGTATTTACTGTGTGCGTCTTTACGGTGTGCGTATTTACCGTGTGCGTGTTCACCGTGTGCGTATTTACCGTGTGCGTATTTACCGTGTGCGTATTTACTAAGTGCGTATTTACTGTGTGCATATTTACTGTGTGCGTATTTACTCTGTGCATCTTTACTGTGTGCGTGTTTACTGTGTGCGTATTTATTGTGTGCGTATTTACCGTGTGCGTGTTTACTGTGTGCGTGTTTACTGCGTGCGTGTTTACTGCGTGCGTATTTACTGTGTGCGTATTTACTGTGTGCGTTTTTACTGTGTGCGTTCTTACTGTGTGCGTATTTACTGTGTGCGTATTTACTGTGTGCGTATTTACTGTGTGCGTATTTATTGTGTGCGTATTTAGTGTGTGCGTATTTACTGTGTGCGTATTTACTGTGTCCGTATCTACCGTGTGCGTATTTACTGTGTGCGTAATTACCGTGTGCGTATTTACCGTGTGCTTATTTACCGTTTGCGTATTTACTGTGTGCGTATTTACCGTGTGCGTATTTACTGTGTGCGTATTTACTGTGTGCGTATTTACTGTGTGCGTATTTACTGTGTGCGTATTTACTGTGAGCGTATTCACTGTGAGCGTATTCACTGTGTGCGTATTCACTGTGTGCGTATTTACTGTGTGCGTATTTACTGTGTGCGTCTTTACTGTGTGCGTCTTTACTGCGTGTGTATTTACTGTGTGCGTAGTTACTGTGTGCGTATTTACTGTGTGCATCTTTACTGTGTGCGTCTTTACTGTGTGCGTATTTACTGTGTGCGTATTTACTGTTTGCGTATTTACTGTGTGCATATTTACTGTGTGCGTATTTACTGTGTGCGTATTTACTGTGTGCGTATTTACTGTGTGCGTATTTACTGTGTGCGTACTTACTGTGTGCGTACTTACTGTGTGCGTACTTACTGTGTGCTTGTTTACTATGTGCGTATTTACTGTGTGCGTATTTACTGTGTGCGTGTTTACTGTGTGCGTGTTTACTGTGTGCTTGTTTACTGTGTGCGTTTTTACTGTGTGCAAATTTAATGTGTGCGTATTTACTGTGTGCGTATTTACTGTGTGCGTATTTACTGTGTGCGTACTTACTGTGTGCTTGTTTACTATGTGCGTATTTACTGTGTGCATAATTACTGTGTGCGTATATACTGTGTGCGTATTTACTGTGTGAGTGTTTACTGTGTGCGTATTTACTGTGTGCGTATTTACTGTGTGCGTATTTACTGTGTGCGTAGTTACTGTGTGCGTATTTACTGTGTGCGTATTTACTGTGTGCGTCTTTACTGTGTGCGTGTTTACTGTGTGCGTGTTTACTGTGTGCTTGTTTACTGTGTGCGTTTTTACTGTGTGCAAATTTAATGTGTGCGTATTTACTGTGTGCGTATTTACTGTGTGCGTATTTACTGTGTGCGTATTTACTGTGTGCTTGTTTACTGTGTGCGTGTTTACTGGGTGCGTGTTTACTGTGTTCCTGTTTACTGTGTGCGTGCTTACTGTGTGCGTGTTTACTGTGTGCTTGTTTACTGTGTGCGTTTTTACTGTGTGCAAATTTAATGTGTGCGTACTTACTGTGTGCGCATTTACTGTGTGCGTATTTACTGTGTGCGTATTTACTGTGTGCGTAATTACTGTGTGCTTGTTTACTGTGTGCGTGTTTACTGGGTGCGTGTTTACTGTGTTCCTGTTTACTGTGTGCGTGCTTACTGTGTGCGTGTTTACTGTGTGCTTGTTTACTGTGTGCAAATTTACTGTGTGCGTATTTACTGTGTGCGTATTTACTGTGTGCGTGTTTACTGTGTGCGTGTTTACTGGGTGCGTGTTTACTGTGTTCCTGTTTACTGTGTGCGTGCTTACTGTGTGCGTGTTTACTGTGTGCTTGTTTACTGTGTGCGTATTTACTGTGTGCGTATTTAATGTGTGTGTATTTACTGTGTACGTATTTACTGTGTGCGTATTTACTGTGTGCGTATTTACTGTGCGCGTATTTACTGTGTGCGTATTTACTGTGTGCGTGTTTACTGTGTGCGTATTTACTGTGTGCGTATTTACTGTGTGCGTTTTTACTGTGTGCGTCTTTGCTGTGTGCGTATGTACTGTGTGCGTATTCACTGTGTGCGTATTCACTGTGTGCGTATTTACTGTGTGTGTTTACTGTGTGTGTATTTACTGTGTGTGTACTTACTGTGTGTGTACTTACTGTGTGTGTACTTACTGTGTGTGTACTTACTGTGTGTGAACTTACTGTGTGCGTACTTACTGTGTGCGTTTTTACTGTGTGCGTATTTACTGTGTGCGTATTTACTGTTTGCGTATTTACTGTGTGTGTATTTACTGTGTGCGTCATTACTGTGTGCGTATTTACTGTGTGCGTATTCACTGTGTGCGTATTTACTGTGTGCGTATTTACTGTGTGCGTATTTACTGTGTGCGTATGTACTGTGTGCTTATTTACTGTGTGCGTCTTTACTGTGTGCGTCTTTACTGTGTGCGTGTTTATTGTGTGCGTATTTACTGTGTGCGTATTTACCGTGGGCGTATTTACCGTGTGCGTATTTACTGTGTGCGTCTTTACTGTGTGCGTATTTACTGTGTGCGTAATTACTGTGTGCGTATTTACTGTGTGCGTATCTACCGTGTGCGTATTTACTGTGTGCGTATTTACCGTGTGCGTATTTACCGTGTGCTTATTTACCGTTTGCGTATTTACTGTGTGCGTATTTGCCGTGTGCGTATTTACTGTGTGCGTATTTACTGTGTGCGTATTTACTGTGTGCGTATTTACTGTGTGCGTATTTACTGTGAGCGTATTCACTGTGAGCGTATTCACTGTGTGCGTGTTCACTGTGTGCGTATTTACTGTGTGCGTATTTACTGTGTGCGTATTTACTGTGTGCGTTTTACTGTGTGCGTCTTTACTGTGTGCGTATTTACTGTGTGTGTAATTACTGTGTGCGTTTTTACTGTGTGCGTATTTACTGTGTGCGTCATTACTGTGTGCGTATTTACTGTGTGCGTAATTACTGTGTGCGTATTTACTGTGTGCGTAATTACTGTGTGCGTGTTTACTGTGTGCGTGTTTACTGTGTGCGTATTTACTGTGTGGGTATTTACTGTGTGCGTGTTTACTGTGTGCGTATTTACTGTGTGCGTATTTAATGTGTGCGTGTTTACTGTGTGCGTATTTACTGTGTGCGTGTTTAATGTGTGCGTATTTACTGTGTGCGTATTAACTGTGTGCGTATTTACTGTGTGCGTGTTTACTGTGTGCGTATTTACTGTGTGCGTATTTACTGTGTGCGTATTTACTGTGTGCGTATTTACTGTGTGTGTATTTACTGTGTGTGAATTTACTGTGTGTGTATTTACTGTGTGTGTCCTTACTGTGTGTGTATTTACTGTGTGTGTATTTACTGTGTGCGTATTTACTGTGTGCGTAAATACTGTGTGTGTATTTACTGTGTGCGTATTTACTGTGTGCGTATCTACTGTGTGCGTATTTACTGTATGCGTATTTACTGTGTGCGTATTTACTGTGTGCGTATTTACTGTGTGCGTATTTACTGTGTGCGTAGTTACTGTGTGCGTATTTACTGTGTGCGTATTTACTGTGTGGGTATTTACTGTGTGCGTATTCACTGTGTGCGTATATACTGTGTGCGTATTTACTGCGTGCGTACTTACTGTGTGCGTACTTACTGTATGCGTACTTACTGTGTGCGTATTTACTGTGTGCGTATTTACTGTGTGCGTATTTACTGTTTGCGTATTTACTGTGTGCGTATTTACTGTGTGCGTGTTTATTGTGTGCGTATTTACTGTGTGCGTATTTACGGTGTACGTATTTACCGTGTGCGTATTTACCGTGTGCGTATTTACCGTGTGCGTATTTACCGTGTGCGTATTTACTAAGTGCGTATTTACTGTGTGCGTATTTACTGTGTGCGTATTTACTGTAAGCATCTTTACTGTGTGCTTGTTTACTGTGTGCGTTTTTACTGTGTGCGTATTTAATGTGTGCGTATTTACTGTGTGCGTATTTACTGTGTGCGTATTTACTGTGTGCGTATTTACTGTGTGCGTAATTACTGTGTGCGTATTTACTGTGTGCGTATTTACGGTGTGCGTATTTATTGTGTGCGTATTTACTGTGTGCGTATTTACTGTGCGCGTATTTACTGTGTTCGTATTTACTGTGTGCGTATTTACTGTGTGCGTATTTACTGTGTGCGTATTGACTGTGTGCGTATTTACTGTGTGCGTATTTACTGTGTGCGTATTTACTGTGTGCGTATTTACTGTGTGCGTATTTACTGTGTGCGTATTTACTGTGTGCGTATTTACTGTGTGCGTATTTACTGTGTGCGTATTTACTGTCTGCGTATTTACTGTGTGCGTATTTATTGTGTGCGTATTTACTGTGTGCGTATTTACGGTGTGCATATTTACCGTGTGCGTGTTCACCGTGTGCGTATTTACCGTGTGCGTATTTACCGTGTGCGTATTTACTAAGTGCGTATTTACTGTGTGCATATTTACTGTGTGCGTATTTACTCTGTGCATCTTTACTGTGTGCGTGTTTACTGTGTGCGTATTTACTGTGTGCGTATTTACTGTGTGCGTATTTACCGTGTGCGTATTTACCGTGTGCGTATTTACTAAGTGCGTATTTACTGTGTGCATATTTACTGTGTGCGTATTTACTCTGTGCATCTTTACTGTGTGCGTGTTTACGGTGTGCGTATTTACTGTGTGCGTATTTACTGTGTGCGTGTTTACTGTGTGCGTGTTTACTGTGTGC
Source organism: Cryptosula pallasiana (assembly GCA_945261195.1). Lineage (NCBI taxonomy): Eukaryota > Metazoa > Bryozoa > Gymnolaemata > Cheilostomatida > Cryptosulidae > Cryptosula > Cryptosula pallasiana. Next base: position 46,220,866 of record OX183130.1, read on the forward strand.
GTATTTACTGTGTGCATCTTTACTGTGTGCGTGTTTACTGTGTGCGTATTTACTGTGTGCGTATTTACTGTGTGCGTATTTACCGTGTGCGTATTTACCGTGTGCGTATTTACTAAGTGCGTATTTACTGTGTGCATATTTACTGTGTGCGTATTTACTCTGTGCATCTTTACTGTGTGCGTGTTTACTGTGTGCGTATTTACTGTGTGCGTATTTACTGTGTGCGTGTTTACTGTGTGCGTGTTTACTGTGTGCGTATTTACTGTGTGCGTATTTACTGTGTGCGTATTTACTGTGTGCGTATTTATTGTGTGCGTATTTAGTGTGTGCGTATTTACTGTGTGCGTATTTACTGTGTGCGTATCTACCGTGTGCGTATTTACTGTGTGCGTAATTACCGTGTGCGTATTTACTGTGTGCATATTTACTGTGTGCGTATTTACTCTGTGCATCTTTACTGTGTGCGTATTTACTGTGAGCGTATTCACTGTGAGCGTATTCACTGTGTGCGTATTCACTGTGTGCGTATTTACTGTGTGCGTTTTTACTGTGTGCGTATTTATTGTGTGCGTATTTACTGTGTGCGTAATTACTGTGTGCGTATTTACTGTGTGCGTATTTACGGTGTGCGTATTTATTGTGTGCGTATTTACTGTGTGCGTATTTACTGTGTGCGTATTTACTGTGTGCGTATTTACTGTGTGCGTATTTACTGTGTGCGTATTTACTGTGTGCGTAATTACCGTGTGCGTATTTACTGTGTGCATATTTACTGTGTGCGTATTTACTCTGTGCATCTTTACTGTGTGCGTATTTACTGTGAGCGTTATCACTGTGAGCGTATTCACTGTGTGCGTATTCACTGTGTGCGTATTTACTGTGTGCGTATTTACTGTGTGCGTCTTTACTGTGTGCGTCTTTACTGTGTGTGTATTTACTGTGTGCGTAGTTACTGTGTGCGTATTTACTGTGTGCATCTTTACTGTGTGCGTCTTTACTGTGTGCGTATTTACTGTGTGCATATTTACTGTGTGCGTATTTACTGTGTGCGTATTTACTGTGTGCGTATTTACTGTGTGCGTATTTACTGTGTGCGTATTTACTGTGTGCGTATTTACTGTGTGCGTACTTACTGTGTGCGTACTTACTGTGTGCGTACTTACTGTGTGCATACTTACTGTGTGCGTGTTTACTGTGTGCGTATTTACTGTGTGCGTATTTACTTTGTGCGTATTCACTGTGTGCGTATTTACTGTGTGAGTATTTACTGTGTGCGTGTTTACTGTGTGCGTATTTACTGTGTGCGTATTTACTAAGTGCGTACTTACTGTGTGCGTATTTACTGTGTGCGTTTTTACTGTAAGCATCTTTACTGTGTGCTTGTTTACTGTGTGCGTTTTTACTGTGTGCGTATTTATTGTGTGCGTATTTACTGTGTGCGTATTTACTGTGTGCGTATTTACTGTGTGCGTATTTACTGTGTGCGTAATTACTGTGTGCGTATTTACTGTGTGCGTATTTACGGTGTGCGTATTTATTGTGTGCGTATTTACTGTGTGCGTATTTACTGTGTGCGTATTTACTGTGTGCGTATTTACTGTGTGCGTATTTACTGTGTGCGTATTTACTGTGTGCGTATTGACTGTGTGCGTATTTACTGTGTGCGTATTTACTGTGTGCGTATTTACTGTGTGCGTATTTACTGTGTGCGTATTTACTGTGTGCGTATTTACTGTGTGCGTATTTACTGTGTGCGTATTTACTGTCTGCGTATTTACTGTGTGCGTATTTATTGTGTGCAAAGTTACTGTGTGCGTATTTACTGTGTGCGTATATACCGTGTGCGTATTTACTGTGTGCGTAATTACCGTGTGCGTATTTACCGTGTGCTTATTTACCGGTTGCGTATTTACTGTGTGCGTATTTACTGTGTGCGTATTTACTGTGTGTGTTTACCGTGTGTGTATTTACTGTGTGTGTATTTACTGTGTGTGTATTTACTGTGTGTGTATTTACTGTGTGTGTGTATTTACTGTGTGTGTATTTACTGTGTGTGTATTTACTGTGTGTGTATTTACTGTGTGTGTATTTACTGTGTGCGTATTTACTGCGTGTGTATTTACTGTGTGTGTATTTACTGTGTGTGTATTTACTGTGTGTGTATTCACTGTGCGTGTTATTACTGTGTGTGTACTCACTGTGCGTGTACTCACTGTGTGTGTCCTCACTGTGTGTGTACTCACTGTGTGTGTACTCACTGTGTGTGTACTCACTGTGTGTGTACTTACTGTGTGTGTACTTACTGTGTGTGTACTTACTGTGTGTGTATTTACTGTGTGTGTACTTACTGTGTGTGTACTTACTGTGTGTGTACTTACTGTGTGTGAACTTACTGTGTGCGTACTTACTGTGTGCGTTTTTTACTGTGTGCGTACTTACTGTGTGCGTATTTACTGTGTGCGTATTTACTTTGTGCGTATTTACTGTGTGCGTATTTACTGTGTGCGTAATTACTGTGTGCGTATATACTGTGTGCGTATTTACTGTGTGAGTATTTACTGTGTGCGTATTTACTGTGTGCGTATTTACTGTGTGCGTATTTACTGTGTGCGTAGTTACTGTGTGCGTATTTACTGTGTGCGTATTTACTGTGTGCGTCTTTACTGTTTGCGTGTTTACTGTGTGCGTGTTTACTGTGTGCTTGTTTACTGTGTGCGTTTTTACTGTGTGCAAATTTAATGTGTGCGTATTTACTGTGTGCGTATTTACTGTGTGCGTATTTACTGTGTGCGTATTTACTGTGTGCGTATTTACTGTGTGCGTTTTTACTGTGTGCGTAATTACTGTGTGTGAACTTACTGTGTGCGTACTTACTGTGTGCGTTTTTACTGTGTGTGTATTTACTGTGTGCGTATTTACTGTTTGCGTATTTACTGTGTGCGTATTTACTGTGTGCGTCATTACTGTGTGCGTATTTACTGTGTGCGTATTCACTGTGTGCGTATTTACTGTGTGCGTATTTACTGTGTGCGTATTTACTGTGTGCGTATGTACTGTGTGCTTATTTACTGTGTGCGTCTTTACTGTGTGCGTCTTTACTGTGTGCGTCTTTACTGTGTGCGTGTTTATTGTGTGCGTATTTACTGTGTGCGTATTTACCGTGTGCGTATTTACCGTGTGCGTATTTACTGTGTGCGTCTTTACTGTGTGCGTATTTACTGTGTGCGTAATTACTGTGTGCGTATGTACTGAGTGCGTATTTACTGTGTGCGTATTTACTGTGTGCGTATTTACTGTGTGCGTATTTACTGTGTGCGTATTTACTGTGTGCGTATTTACTGTGTGCGTATTTACTGTGTGCGTATTGACTGTGTGCGTATTTACTGTGTGCGTATTTACTGTGTGCGTATTTACTGTGTGCGTATTTACTGTGTGCGTATTTACTGTGTGCGTATTTACTGTGTGCGTATTTACTGTGTGCGTATTTACTGTGTGCGTATTTACCGTGTGCGTATTTATTGTGTGCGTATTTACTGTGTGCGTATTTACGGTTTGCGTATTTACCGTGTGCGTGTTCACCGTGTGCGTATTTACCGTGTGCGTATTTACCGTGTGCGTATTTACTAAGTGCGTATTTACTGTGTGCATATTTACTCTAGGCGTATTTACTCTGTGCATCTTTACTGTGTGCGTGTTTACTGTGTGCGTATTTACTGTGTGCGTATTTACTGTGTGCGTGTTTACTGTGTGCGTGTTTACTATGTGCGTATTTTCTGTGTGCGTATTTACTGTGTGCGTATTTACTGTGTGCGTTTTTACTGTGTGCGTATTTACTGTGTGCGTATTTACTGTGTGCGTATTTACTGTGTGCGTATTTACTGTGTGCGTATTTATTGTGTGCGTATTTAGTGTGTGCGTATTTACTGTGTGCGTATTTACTGTGTGCGTATCTACCGTGTGCGTATTTACTGTGTGCGTATTTACTGTGTGCGTATTTACTGTGTGCGTATCTACCGTGTGCGTATTTACTGTGTGCGTATTTACCGTGTGCGTATTTACCGTGTGCTTATTTACCGTTTGCGTATTTACTGTGTGCGTATTTGCCGTGTGCGTATTTACTGTGTGCGTATTTACTGTGTGCGTATTTACTGTGTGCGTATTTACTGTGTGCGTATTTACTGTGAGCGTATTCACTGTGAGCGTATTCACTGTGTGCGTATTCACTGTGTGCGTATTTACTGTGTGCGTATTTACTGTGTGCGTATTTACTGTGTGCGTTTTTACTGTGTGCGTCTTTACTGTGTGCGTATTTACTGTGTGTGTAATTACTGTGTGCGTTTTTACTGTGTGCGTATTTACTGTGTGCGTCATTACTGTGTGCGTATTTACTGTGTGCGTAATTACTGTGTGCGTATTTACTGTGTGCGTAATTACTGTGTGCGTGTTTACTGTGTGCGTGTTTACTGTGTGCGTATTTACTGTGTGCGTATTTACTGTGTGCGTGTTTACTGTGTGCGTATTTACTGTGTGCGTATTTAATGTGTGCGTGTTTACTGTGTGCGTATTTACTGTGTGCGTGTTTAATGTGTGCGTATTTACTGTGTGCGTATTAACTGTGTGCGTATTTACTGTGTGCGTGTTTACTGTGTGCGTATTTACTGTGTGCGTATTTACTGTGTGCGTATTGACTGTGTGCGTATTTACTGTGTGCGTATTTACTGTGTGCGTATTTACTGTGTGCGTATTTACTGTGTGCGTATTTACTGTGTGCGTATTTACTGTGTGCGTATTTACTGTGTGCGTATTTACTGTCTGCGTATTTACTGTGTGCGTATTTATTGTGTGCAAAGTTACTGTGTGCGTATTTACTGTGTGCGTATCTACCGTGTGCGTATTTACTGTGTGCGTAATTACCGTGTGCGTATTTACCGTGTGCTTATTTACCGGTTGCGTATTTACTGTGTGCGTATTTACTGTGTGCGTATTTACTGTGTGTGTTTACCGTGTGTGTATTTACTGTGTGTGTATTTACTGTGTGTGTATTTACTGTGTGTGTATTTACTGTGTGTGTGTATTTACTGTGTGTGTATTTACTGTGTGTGTATTTACTGTGTGTGTATTTACTGTGTGTGTATTTACTGTGTGCGTATTTACTGCGTGTGTATTTACTGTGTGTGTATTTACTGTGTGTGTATTTACTGTGTGTGTATTCACTGTGCGTGTTATTACTGTGTGTGTACTCACTGTGCGTGTACTCACTGTGTGTGTCCTCACTGTGTGTGTACTCACTGTGTGTGTACTCACTGTGTGTGTACTCACTGTGTGTGTACTTACTGTGTGTGTACTTACTGTGTGTGTACTTACTGTGTGTGTATTTACTGTGTGTGTACTTACTGTGTGTGTACTTACTGTGTGTGTACTTACTGTGTGTGAACTTACTGTGTGCGTACTTACTGTGTGCGTTTTTTACTGTGTGCGTACTTACTGTGTGCGTATTTACTGTGTGCGTATTTACTTTGTGCGTATTTACTGTGTGCGTATTTACTGTGTGCGTAATTACTGTGTGCGTATATACTGTGTGCGTATTTACTGTGTGAGTATTTACTGTGTGCGTATTTACTGTGTGCGTATTTACTGTGTGCGTATTTACTGTGTGCGTAGTTACTGTGTGCGTATTTACTGTGTGCGTATTTACTGTGTGCGTCTTTACTGTTTGCGTGTTTACTGTGTGCGTGTTTACTGTGTGCTTGTTTACTGTGTGCGTTTTTACTGTGTGCAAATTTAATGTGTGCGTATTTACTGTGTGCGTATTTACTGTGTGCGTATTTACTGTGTGCGTATTTACTGTGTGCGTATTTACTGTGTGCGTTTTTACTGTGTGCGTAATTACTGTGTGTGAACTTACTGTGTGCGTACTTACTGTGTGCGTTTTTACTGTGTGTGTATTTACTGTGTGCGTATTTACTGTTTGCGTATTTACTGTGTGCGTATTTACTGTGTGCGTCATTACTGTGTGCGTATTTACTGTGTGCGTATTCACTGTGTGCGTATTTACTGTGTGCGTATTTACTGTGTGCGTATTTACTGTGTGCGTATGTACTGTGTGCTTATTTACTGTGTGCGTCTTTACTGTGTGCGTCTTTACTGTGTGCGTCTTTACTGTGTGCGTGTTTATTGTGTGCGTATTTACTGTGTGCGTATTTACCGTGTGCGTATTTACCGTGTGTGTATTTACTGTGTGCGTCTTTACTGTGTGCGTATTTACTGTGTGCGTAATTACTGTGTGCGTATGTACTGAGTGCGTATTTACTGTGTGCGTATTTACTGTGTGCGTATTTACTGTGTGCGTATTTACTGTGTGCGTATTTACTGTGTGCGTATTTACTGTGTGCGTATTTACTGTGTGCGTATTGACTGTGTGCGTATTTACTGTGTGCGTATTTACTGTGTGCGTATTTACTGTGTGCGTATTTACTGTGTGCGTATTTACTGTGTGCGTATTTACTGTGTGCGTATTTACTGTGTGCGTATTTACTGTGTGCGTATTTACCGTGTGCGTATTTATTGTGTGCGTATTTACTGTGTGCGTATTTACGGTTTGCGTATTTACCGTGTGCGTGTTCACCGTGTGCGTATTTACCGTGTGCGTATTTACCGTGTGCGTATTTACTAAGTGCGTATTTACTGTGTGCATATTTACTCTGTGCGTATTTACTCTGTGCATCTTTACTGTGTGCGTGTTTACTGTGTGCGTATTTACTGTGTGCGTATTTACTGTGTGCGTGTTTACTGTGTGCGTGTTTACTATGTGCGTATTTTCTGTGTGCGTATTTACTGTGTGCGTATTTACTGTGTGCGTTTTTACTGTGTGCGTATTTACTGTGTGCGTATTTACTGTGTGCGTATTTACTGTGTGCGTATTTACTGTGTGCGTATTTATTGTGTGCGTATTTAGTGTGTGCGTATTTACTGTGTGCGTATTTACTGTGTGCGTATCTACCGTGTGCGTATTTACTGTGTGCGTATTTACTGTGTGCGTATTTACTGTGTGCGTATCTACCGTGTGCGTATTTACTGTGTGCGTATTTACCGTGTGCGTATTTACCGTGTGCTTATTTACCGTTTGCGTATTTACTGTGTGCGTATTTGCCGTGTGCGTATTTACTGTGTGCGTATTTACTGTGTGCGTATTTACTGTGTGCGTATTTACTGTGTGCGTATTTACTGTGAGCGTATTCACTGTGAGCGTATTCACTGTGTGCGTATTCACTGTGTGCGTATTTACTGTGTGCGTATTTACTGTGTGCGTATTTACTGTGTGCGTTTTTACTGTGTGCGTCTTTACTGTGTGCGTATTTACTGTGTGTGTAATTACTGTGTGCGTTTTTACTGTGTGCGTATTTACTGTGTGCGTCATTACTGTGTGCGTATTTACTGTGTGCGTAATTACTGTGTGCGTATTTACTGTGTGCGTAATTACTGTGTGCGTGTTTACTGTGTGCGTGTTTACTGTGTGCGTATTTACTGTGTGCGTATTTACTGTGTGCGTGTTTACTGTGTGCGTATTTACTGTGTGCGTATTTAATGTGTGCGTGTTTACTGTGTGCGTATTTACTGTGTGCGTGTTTAATGTGTGCGTATTTACTGTGTGCGTATTAACTGTGTGCGTATTTACTGTGTGCGTGTTTACTGTGTGCGTATTTACTGTGTGCGTATTTACTGTGTGCGTATTTACTGTGTGCGTATTTACTGTGTGTGTATTTACTGTGTGTGAATTTACTGTGTGTGTATTTACTGTGTGTGTCCTTACTGTGTGTGTATTTACTGTGTGTGTATTTACTGTGTGCGTATTTACTGTGTGCGTAAATACTGTGTGTGTATTTACTGTGTGCGTATTTACTGTGTGCGTATCTACTGTGTGCGTATTTACTGTGTGCGTATTTACTGTGTGCGTATTTACTGTGTGCGTATTTACTGTGTGCGTATTTACTGTGTGCGTAGTTACTGTGTGCGTATTTACTGTGTGCGTATTTACTGTGTGGGTATTTACTGTGTGCGTATTCACTGTGTGCGTATATACTGTGTGCGTATTTACTGCGTGCGTACTTACTGTGTGCGTACTTACTGTATGCGTACTTACTGTGTGCGTATTTACTGTGTGCGTATTTACTGTGTGCGTATTTACTGTTTGCGTATTTACTGTGTGCGTATTTACTGTGTGCGTGTTTATTGTGTGCGTATTTACTGTGTGCGTATTTACGGTTTACGTATTTACCGTGTGCGTATTTACCGTGTGCGTATTTACCGTGTGCGTATTTACCGTGTGCGTATTTACTAAGTGCGTATTTACTGTGTGCGTATTTACTGTGTGCGTATTTACTGTAAGCATCTTTACTGTGTGCTTGTTTACTGTGTGCGTTTTTACTGTGTGCGTATTTAATGTGTGCGTATTTACTGTGTGCGTATTTACTGTGTGCGTATTTACTGTGTGCGTATTTACTGTGTGCGTAATTACTGTGTGCGTATTTACTGTGTGCGTATTTACGGTGTGCGTATTTATTGTGTGCGTATTTACTGTGTGCGTATTTACTGTGCGCGTATTTACTGTGCGCGTATTTACTGTGTGCGTATTTACTGTGTGCGTATTTACTGTGTGCGTATTGACTGTGTGCGTATTTACTGTGTGCGTATTTACTGTGTGCGTATTTACTGTGTGCGTATTTACTGTGTGCGTATTTACTGTGTGCGTAGTTACTGTGTGCGTATTTACTGTGTGCGTATTTACTGTCTGCGTATTTACTGTGTGCGTATTTATTGTGTGCGTATTTACTGTGTGCGTATTTACGGTGTGCATATTTACCGTGTGCGTGTTCACCGTGTGCGTATTTACCGTGTGCGTATTTACCGTGTGCGTATTTACTAAGTGCGTATTTACTGTGTGCATATTTACTGTGTGCGTATTTACTCTGTGCATCTTTACTGTGTGCGTGTTTACTGTGTGCGTATTTACTGTGTGCGTATTTACTGTGTGCGTGTTTACTGTGTGCGTGTTTACTGTGTGCGTATTTACTGCGTGCGTATTTACTGTGTGCGTATTTACTGTGTGCGTTTTTACTGTGTGCGTATTTACTGTGTGCGTATTTACTGTGTGCGTATTTACTGTGTGCGTATTTACTGTGTGCGTATTTATTGTGTGCGTATTTAGTGTGTGCGTATTTACTGTGTGTGTATTTACTGTGTGCGTATCTACCGTGTGCGTATTTACTGTGTGCGTAATTACCGTGTGCGTTTTTACCGTGTGCTTATTTACCGTTTGCGTATTTACTGTGTGCGTATTTACCGTGTGCGTATTTACTGTGTGCGTATTTACTGTGTGCGTATTTACTGTGTGCGTATTTACTGTGTGCGTATTTACTGTGAGCGTATTCACTGTGAGCGTATTCACTGTGTGCGTATTCACTGTGTGCGTATTTACTGTGTGCGTATTTACTGTGTGCGTCTTTACTGTGTGCGTCTTTACTGTGTGTGTATTTACTGTGTGCGTAGTTACTGTGTGCGTATTTACTGTGTGCATCTTTACTGTGTGCGTCTTTACTGTGTGCGTATTTACTGTGTGCATATTTACTGTGTGCGTATTTACTGTGTGCGTATTTACTGTGTGCGTATTTACTGTGTGCGTATTTACTGTGTGCGTATTTACTGTGTGCGTATTTACTGTGTGCGTACTTACTGTGTGCGTACTTACTGTGTGCGTACTTACTGTGTGCATACTTACTGTGTGCGTATTTACTGTGTGCGTATTTACTGTGTGCGTATTTACTTTGTGCGTATTCACTGTGTGCGTATTTACTGTGTGAGTATTTACTGTGTGCGTGTTTACTGTGTGCGTATTTACTGTGTGCGTATTTACTAAGTGCGTACTTACTGTGTGCGTATTTACTGTGTGCGTTTTTACTGTAAGCATCTTTACTGTGTGCTTGTTTACTGTGTGCGTTTTTACTGTGTGCGTATTTATTGTGTGCGTATTTACTGTGTGCGTATTTACTGTGTGCGTATTTACTGTGTGCGTATTTACTGTGTGCGTAATTACTGTGTGCGTATTTACTGTGTGCGTATTTACGGTGTGCGTATTTATTGTGTGCGTATTTACTGTGTGCGTATTTACTGTGTGCGTATTTACTGTGTGCGTATTTACTGTGTGCGTATTTACTGTGTGCGTATTTACTGTGTGCGTATTGACTGTGTGCGTATTTACTGTGTGCGTATTTACTGTGTGCGTATTTACTGTGTGCGTATTTACTGTGTGCGTATTTACTGTGTGCGTATTTACTGTGTGCGTATTTACTGTGTGCGTATTTACTGTGTGCGTATTTACCGTGTGCGTATTTATTGTGTGCGTATTTACTGTGTGCGTATTTACGGTTTGCGTATTTACCGTGTGCGTGTTCACCGTGTGCGTATTTACCGTGTGCGTATTTACCGTGTGCGTATTTACTAAGTGCGTATTTACTGTTTGCATATTTACTCTGTGCGTATTTACTCTGTGCATCTTTACTGTGTGCGTGTTTACTGTGTGCGTATTTACTGTGTGCGTATTTACTGTGTGCGTGTTTACTGTGTGCGTGTTTACTATGTGCGTATTTTCTGTGTGCGTATTTACTGTGTGCGTATTTACTGTGTGCGTTTTTACTGTGTGCGTATTTACTGTGTGCGTATTTACTGTGTGCGTATTTACTGTGTGCGTATTTACTGTGTGCGTATTTATTGTGTGCGTATTTAGTGTGTGCGTATTTACTGTGTGCGTATTTACTGTGTGCGTATCTACCGTGTGCGTATTTACTGTGTGCGTATTTACTGTGTGCGTATTTACTGTGTGCGTATCTACCGTGTGCGTATTTACTGTGTGCGTATTTACCGTGTGCGTATTTACCGTGTGCTTATTTACCGTTTGCGTATTTACTGTGTGCGTATTTGCCGTGTGCGTATTTACTGTGTGCGTATTTACTGTGTGCGTATTTACTGTGTGCGTATTTACTGTGTGCGTATTTACTGTGAGCGTATTCACTGTGAGCGTATTCACTGTGTGCGTATTCACTGTGTGCGTATTTACTGTGTGCGTATTTACTGTGTGCGTATTTACTGTGTGCGTTTTTACTGTGTGCGTCTTTACTGTGTGCGTATTTACTGTGTGTGTAATTACTGTGTGCGTTTTTACTGTGTGCGTATTTACTGTGTGCGTCATTACTGTGTGCGTATTTACTGTGTGCGTAATTACTGTGTGCGTATTTACTGTGTGCGTAATTACTGTGTGCGTGTTTACTGTGTGCGTGTTTACTGTGTGCGTATTTACTGTGTGCGTATTTACTGTGTGCGTGTTTACTGTGTGCGTATTTACTGTGTGCGTATTTAATGTGTGCGTGTTTACTGTGTGCGTATTTACTGTGTGCGTGTTTAATGTGTGCGTATTTACTGTGTGCGTATTAACTGTGTGCGTATTTACTGTGTGCGTGTTTACTGTGTGCGTATTTACTGTGTGCGTATTTACTGTGTGCGTATTTACTGTGTGCGTATTTACTGTGTGTGTATTTACTGTGTGTGAATTTACTGTGTGTGTATTTACTGTGTGTGTCCTTACTGTGTGTGTATTTACTGTGTGTGTATTTACTGTGTGCGTATTTACTGTGTGCGTAAATACTGTGTGTGTATTTACTGTGTGCGTATTTACTGTGTGCGTATCTACTGTGTGCGTATTTACTGTGTGCGTATTTACTGTGTGCGTATTTACTGTGTGCGTATTTACTGTGTGCGTATTTACTGTGTGCGTAGTTACTGTGTGCGTATTTACTGTGTGCGTATTTACTGTGTGGGTATTTACTGTGTGCGTATTCACTGTGTGCGTATATACTGTGTGCGTATTTACTGCGTGCGTACTTACTGTGTGCGTACTTACTGTATGCGTACTTACTGTGTGCGTATTTACTGTGTGCGTAGTTACTGTGTGCGTATTTACTGTTTGCGTATTTACTGTGTGCGTATTTACTGTGTGCGTGTTTATTGTGTGCGTATTTACTGTGTGCGTATTTACGGTTTACGTATTTACCGTGTGCGTATTTACCGTGTGCGTATTTACCGTGTGCGTATTTACCGTGTGCGTATTTACTAAGTGCGTATTTACTGTGTGCGTATTTACTGTGTGCGTATTTACTGTAAGCATCTTTACTGTGTGCTTGTTTACTGTGTGCGTTTTTACTGTGTGCGTATTTAATGTGTGCGTATTTACTGTGTGCGTATTTACTGTGTGCGTATTTACTGTGTGCGTATTTACTGTGTGCGTAATTACTGTGTGCGTATTTACTGTGTGCGTATTTACGGTGTGCGTATTTATTGTGTGCGTATTTACTGTGTGCGTATTTACTGTGCGCGTATTTACTGTGTTCGTATTTACTGTGTGCGTATTTACTGTGTGCGTATTTACTGTGTGCGTATTGACTGTGTGCGTATTTACTGTGTGCGTATTTACTGTGTGCGTATTTACTGTGTGCGTATTTACTGTGTGCGTATTTACTGTGTGCGTAGTTACTGTGTGCGTATTTACTGTGTGCGTATTTACTGTCTGCGTATTTACTGTGTGCGTATTTATTGTGTGCGTATTTACTGTGTGCGTATTTACGGTGTGCATATTTACCGTGTGCGTGTTCACCGTGTGCGTATTTACCGTGTGCGTATTTACCGTGTGCGTATTTACTAAGTGCGTATTTACTGTGTGCATATTTACTGTGTGCGTATTTACTCTGTGCATCTTTACTGTGTGCGTGTTTACTGTGTGCGTATTTACTGTGTGCGTATTTACTGTGTGCGTGTTTACTGTGTGCGTGTTTACTGTGTGCGTATTTACTGCGTGCGTATTTACTGTGTGCGTATTTACTGTGTGCGTTTTTACTGTGTGCGTATTTACTGTGTGCGTATTTACTGTGTGCGTATTTACTGTGTGCGTATTTACTGTGTGCGTATTTATTGTGTGCGTATTTAGTGTGTGCGTATTTACTGTGTGTGTATTTACTGTGTGCGTATCTACCGTGTGCGTATTTACTGTGTGCGTAATTACCGTGTGCGTTTTTACCGTGTGCTTATTTACCGTTTGCGTATTTACTGTGTGCGTATTTACCGTGTGCGTATTTACTGTGTGCGTATTTACTGTGTGCGTATTTACTGTCTGCGTATTTACTGTGTGCGTATTTACTGTGAGCGTATTCACTGTGAGCGTATTCACTGTGTGCGTATTCACTGTGTGCGTATTTACTGTGTGCGTATTTACTGTGTGCGTCTTTACTGTGTGCGTCTTTACTGTGTGTGTATTTACTGTGTGCGTAGTTACTGTGTGCGTATTTACTGTGTGCATCTTTACTGTGTGCGTCTTTACTGTGTGCGTATTTACTGTGTGCATATTTACTGTGTGCGTATTTACTGTGTGCGTATTTACTGTGTGCGTATTTACTGTGTGCGTATTTACTGTGTGCGTATTTACTGTGTGCGTATTTACTGTGTGCGTACTTACTGTGTGCGTACTTACTGTGTGCGTACTTACTGTGTGCATACTTACTGTGTGCGTATTTACTGTGTGCGTATTTACTGTGTGCGTATTTACTTTGTGCGTATTCACTGTGTGCGTATTTACTGTGTGAGTATTTACTGTGTGCGTGTTTACTCTGTGCGTATTTACTGTGTGCGTATTTACTAAGTGCGTACTTACTGTGTGCGTATTTACTGTGTGCGTTTTTACTGTAAGCATCTTTACTGTGTGCTTGTTTACTGTGTGCGTTTTTACTGTGTGCGTATTTATTGTGTGCGTATTTACTGTGTGCGTATTTACTGTGTGCGTATTTACTGTGTGCGTATTTACTGTGTGCGTAATTACTGTGTGCGTATTTACTGTGTGCGTATTTACGGTGTGCGTATTTATTGTGTGCGTATTTACTGTGTGCGTATTTACTGTGTGCGTATTTACTGTGTGCGTATTTACTGTGTGCGTATTTACTGTGTGCGTATTTACTGTGTGCGTATTGACTGTGTGCGTATTTACTGTGTGCGTATTTACTGTGTGCGTATTTACTGTGTGCGTATTTACTGTGTGCGTATTTACTGTGTGCGTATTTACTGTGTGCGTATTTACTGTGTGCGTATTTACTGTCTGCAAATTTACTGTGTGCGTATTTATTGTGTGCAAAGTTACTGTGTGCGTATTTACTGTGTGCGTATCTACCGTGTGCGTATTTACTGTGTGCGTAATTACCGTGTGCGTATTTACCGTGTGCTTATTTACCGGTTGCGTATTTACTGTGTGCGTATTTACTGTGTGCGTATTTACTGTGTGTGTTTACCGTGTGTGTATTTACTGTGTGTGTATTTACTGTGTGTGTATTTACTGTGTGTGTATTTACTGTGTGTGTATTTACTGTGTGTGTATTTACTGTGTGTGTATTTACTGTGTGTGTATTTACTGTGTGTGTATTTACTGTGTGCGTATTTACTGCGTGTGTATTTACTGTGTGTGTATTTACTGTGTGTGTATTTACTGTGTGTGTATTCACTGTGCGTGTTATTACTGTGTGTGTACTCACTGTGCGTGTACTCACTGTGTGTGTCCTCACTGTGTGTGTACTTACTGTGTGTGTACTTACTGTGTGTGTACTTACTGTGTGTGTATTTACTGTGTGTGTACTTACTGTGTGTGTACTTCCTGTGTGTGTACTTACTGTGTGTGAACTTACTGTGTGCGTACTTACTGTGTGCGTTTTTTACTGTGTGCGTACTTACTGTGTGCGTATTTACTGTGTGCGTATTTACTTTGTGCGTATTTACTGTGTGCGTATTTACTGTGTGCGTATTTACTGTGTGCGTAATTACTGTGTGCGTATATACTGTGTGCGTATTTACTGTGTGAGTAGTTACTGTGTGCGTATTGACTGTGTGCGTATTTACTGTGTGCGTATTTACTGTGTGCGTAGTTACTGTGTGCGTATTTACTGTGTGCGTATTTACTGTGTGCGTCTTTACTGTTTGCGTGTTTACTGTGTGCGTGTTTACTGTGTGCTTGTTTACTGTGTGCGTTTTTACTGTGTGCAAATTTAATGTGTGCGTATTTACTGTGTGCGTATTTACTGTGTGCGTATTTACTGTGTGCGTATTTACTGTGTGCGTATTTACTGTGTGCGTTTTTACTGTGTGCGTAATTATTGTGTGTGAACTTACTGTGTGCGTACTTACTGTGTGCGTTTTTACTGTGTGTGTATTTACTGTGTGCGTATTTACTGTTTGCGTATTTACTGTGTGCGTATTTACTGTGTGCGTCATTACTGTGTGCGTATTTACTGTGTGCGTATTCACTGTGTGCGTATTTACTGTGTGCGTATTTACTGTGTGCGTATTTACTGTGTGCGTATGTACTGTGTGCTTATTTACTGTGTGCGTCTTTACTGTGTGCGTCTTTACTGTGTGCGTCTTTACTGTGTGGCTGTTTATTGTGTGCGTATTTACTGTGTGCGTATTTACCGTGTGCGTATTTACCGTGTGCGTATTTACTGTGTGCGTCTTTACTGTGTGCGTATTTACTGTGTGCGTAATTACTGTGTGCGTATGTACTGTGTGCGTATTTACTGTGTGCGTATTTACTGTGTGCGTATTTACTGTGTGCGTATTTACTGTGTGCGTATTTACTGTGTGCGTATTTACTGTGTGCGTATTTACTGTGTGCGTATTGACTGTGTGCGTATTTACTGTGTGCGTATTTACTGTGTGCGTATTTACTGTGTGCGTATTTACTGTGTGCGTATTTACTGTGTGCGTATTTACTGTGTGCGTATTTACTGTGTGCGTATTTACTGTGTGCGTATTTACCGTGTGCGTATTTATTGTGTGCGTATTTACTGTGTGCGTATTTACGGTTTGCGTATTTACCGTGTGCGTGTTCACCGTGTGCGTATTTACCGTGTGCGTATTTACCGTGTGCGTATTTACTAAGTGCGTATTTACTGTGTGCATATTTACTCTGTGCGTATTTACTGTGTGTGTAATTACTGTGTGCGTTTTTACTGTGTGCGTATTTACTGTGTGCGTCATTACTGTGTGCGTATTTACTGTGTGCGTAATTACTGTGTGCGTATTTACTGTGTGCGTAATTACTGTGTGCGTGTTTTCTGTGTGCGTATTTACTGTGTGCGTATTTACTGTGTGCGTATTTACTGTGTGCGTGTTTACTGTGTGCGTATTTACTGTGTGCGTATTTAATGTGTGCGTGTTTACTGTGTGCGTATTTACTGTGTGCGTGTTTAATGTGTGCGTATTTACTGTGTCCGTATTAACTGTGTGCGTATTTACTGTGTGCGTATTTACTGTGTGCGTATTTACTGTGTGCGTATTTACTGTGTGCGTATTTACTGTGTGCGTATTTACTGTGTGTGTATTTACTGTGTGTGAATTTACTGTGTGTGTATTTACTGTGTGTGTCCTTACTGTGTGTGTATTTACTGTGTGTGTATTTACTGTGTGCGTATTTACTGTGTGCGTAAAAACTGTGTGTGTATTTACTGTGTGCGTATTTACTGTGTGCGTATCTACTGTGTGCGTATTTACTGTGTGCGTATTTACTGTGTGCGTATTTACTGTGTGCGTATTTACTGTGTGCGTATTTACTGTGTGCGTATTTACTGTGTGCGTATTTACTGTGTGCGTATTTACTGTGTGCGTATTTACTGTGTGCGTATTTACTGTGTGCGTATTCACTGTGTGCGTATATACTGTGTGCGTATTTACTGCGTGCGTACTTACTGTGTGCGTACTTACTGTATGCGTACTTACTGTGTGCGTATTTACTGTGTGCGTATTTACTGTGTGCGTATTTACTGTTTGCGTATTTACTGTGTGCGTAGTTACTGTGTGCATGTTTATTGTGCGCGTATTTACTGTGTGCGTATTTACGGTGTACGTATTTACCGTGTGCGTATTTACCGTGTGCGTATTTACCGTGTGCGTATTTACCGTGTGCGTATTTACTAAGTGCGTATTTACTGTGTGCGTATTTACTGTGTGCGTATTTACTGTAAGCATCTTTACTGTGTGCTTGTTTACTGTGCGCGTTTTTACTGTGTGCGTATTTAATGTGTGCGTATTTACTGTGTGCGTATTTACTGTGTGCGTATTTACTGTGTGCGAGTTTACTGTGTGCGTAATTACTGTGTGCGTATTTACTGTGTGCGTATTTACGATGTGCGTATTTATTGTGTGCAAATTTACTGTGTGCGTATTTACTGTGTGCGTATTTACTGTGTTCGTATTTACTGTGTGCGTATTTACTGTGTGCGTATTTACTGTGTGCGTATTGACTGTGTGCGTATTTACTGTGTGCGTATTTACTGTGTGCGTATTTACTGTGTGCGTATTTACTGTGTGCGTATTTACTGTGTGCGTATTTACTGTGTGCGTATTTACTGTGTGCGTATTTACTGTGTGCGTATTTACTGTGTGCGTATTTATTGTGCGCGTATTTACTGTGTGCGTATTTACGGTGTGCGTATTTACCGTGTGCGTGTTCACCGTGTGCGTATTTACCGTGTGCGTATTTACCGTGTGCGTATTTACTAAGTGCGTATTTACTGTGTGCATATTTACTGTGTGCGTATTTACTCTGTGCATCTTTACTGTGTGCGTGTTTACTGTGTGCGTATTTACTGTGTGCGTATTTACTGTGTGCGTGTTTACTGTGTGCGTGTTTACTGTGTGCGTATTTACTGCGTGCGTATTTACTGTGTGCGTATTTACTGTGTGCGTTTTTACTGTGTGCGTATTTACTGTGTGCGTATTTACTGTGTGCATATTTACTGTGTGCGTATTTACTGTGTGCGTATTTATTGTGTGCGTATTTAGTGTGTGCGTATTTACTGTGTGCGTATTTACTGTGTGCGTATCTACCGTGTGCGTATTTACTGTGTGCGTAATTACCGTGTGCGTATTTACCGTGTGCTTATTTACCGTTTGCGTATTTACTGTGTGCGTATTTACCGTGTGCGTATTTACTGTGTGCGTATTTACTGTGTGCGTATTTACTGTGTGCGTATTTACTGTGTGCGGATTTACTGTGAGCGTATTCACTGTGAGCGTATTCACTGTGTGCGTATTCACTGTGTGCGTATTTACTGTGTGCGTATTTACTGTGTGCGTATTTACTGTGTGCGTCTTAACTGAGTGCGTCTTTACTGTGTGCGTATTTACTGTGTGTGTAATTACTGTGTGCGTTTTTACTGTGTGCGTATTTACTGTGTGCGTCATTACTGTGTGCGTATTTACTGTGTGCGTAATTACTGTGTGCGTATTTACTGTGTGCGTAATTACTGTGTGTGAATTTACTGTGTGTGTATTTACTGTGTGTGTCCTTACTGTGTGTGTATTTACTGTGTGTGTATTTACTGTGTGCGTATTTACTGTGTGCGTAAATACTGTGTGTGTATTTACTGTGTGCGTATTTACTGTGTGCGTATTTACTGTGTGCGTATTTACTGTGTGCGTACTTACTGTGTGCGTATTTACTGTGTGCGTATTTACTGTGTGCGTATTTACTGTGTGCGTATTTACTGTGTGCGTATTTACTGTGTGCGTATTTACTGTGTGCGTATTTACTGTGTGCGTATTCACTGTGTGCGTATATACTGTGTGCGTATTTACTGTGTGCGTACTTACTGTGTGCGTACTTACTGTGTGCGTACTTACTGTGTGCGTATTTACTGTGTGCGTATTTACTGTGTGCGTATTTACTGTTTGCGTATTTACTGTGTGCGTATTTACTGTGTGCGGGTTTATTGTGTGCGTATTTACTGTGTGCGTATTTACGGTGTACGTATTTACCGTGTGCGTATTTACCGTGTGCGTATTTACCGTGTGCGTATTTACCGTGTGCATATTTACTAAGTGCGTATTTACTGTGTGCGTGTTTACTGTGTGCGTATTTACTGTAAGCATCTTTACTGTGTGCTTGTTTACTGTGTGCGTTTTTACTGTGTGCGTATTTAATGTGTGCGTATTTACTGTGTGCGTATTTACTGTGTGCGTATTTACTGTGTGCATTTTTACTGTGTGCTTGTTTACTATGTGCGTATTTACTGTGTGCGTATTTACTGTGTGCGTGTTTACTGTGTGCGTGTTTACTGGGTGCGTGTTTACTGTGTGCCTGTTTACTGTGTGCGTGCTTACTGTGTGCGTGTTTACTGTGTGCTTGTTTACTGTGTGCGTATTTACTGTGTGCGTATTTAATGTGTGCGTATTTACTGTGTACGTATTTACTGTGTGCGTATTTACTGTGTGCGTATTTACTGTGCGCGTATTTACTGTGTGCGTATTTACTGTGTGTGTATTTACTGTGTGCTTATTTACTGTGTGCGTATTTACTGTGTGCGTATTTACTGTGTGCGTATCTACTGTGTGCGTATTTACTGTGTTCGTATTTACTGTGTGCGTATTTACTGAGTGCGTATTTACTGTGTGCGTATTTACTGTGTGCGTATTTACTGTGTGCGTATTTACTGTGTGCGTATTTACTGTGTGCGTATGTACTGTGTGCGTATTTACAGTGTGCGTATTTACTGTGTGCGTACTTACTGTGTGCGTATTTACTGTGTGCGTATTTACTGTGTGCGTACTTACTGTGTGCGTACTTACTGTGTGCGTACTTACTGTGTGCGTACTTACTGTGTGCGTATTTACTGTGTGCGTATTTACTGTGTGCGTATTTACTGTGTGCGTATTTACTGTGTGCGTCTTTACTGTGTGCGTACTTACTGTGTGCGTAGTTACTGTGTGCGTGTTTACTGTGTGCGTATTTACTGTGTGCGTATTTACTCTGTGTGTTTACTGTGTGTGTATTTACTGTGTGTGTATTTACTGTGTGTGTATTTACTGTGTGTGTATTTACTGTGTGTGTATTTACTGTGTGTGTATTTACTGTGTGTGTATTTACTGTGTGCGTATTTACTGTGTGCGTCATTACTGTGTGCGTATTTACTGTGTGCGTATTCACTGTGTGCGTATTTACTGTGTGCGTATTTACTGTGTGCGTATTTACTGTGTGCGTATGTACTGTATGCTTATTTACTGTGTGCGTCTTTACTGTGTGCGTCTTTACTGTGTGCGTGTTTATTGTGTGCGTATTTACTGTGTGCGTATTTACCGTGTGCGTAGTTACCGTGTGCGTATTTACTGTGTGCGTCTTTACTGTGTGCGTATTTACTGTGTGCGTAATTATTGTGTGCGTATTTACTGTGTGCGTATTTACTGTGTGCGTATTTACTGTGTGCGTATTTACTGTGTGCGTATTTACTGTGTGCGTATTTACTGTGTGCGTATTTACTGTGTGCGTATTTATTGTGTGCGTATTTACTGTGTGCGTATTTACTGTGTGCGTATTTACTGTGTTCGTATTTACTGTGTGCGTATTTACTGTGTGCGTATTTACTGTGTGCGTACTTACTGTGTGCGTACTTACTGTGTGCGTATTTACTGTGTGCGTATTTACTCTGTGCGTTTTTACTGTGTGCGTATTTACTGTGTGCGTATTTACTGTGTGCGTATTTACTGTGTGCGTCTTTACTGTGGGTGTATTTACTGTGTGTGTATTTACTGTGTGTGTATTTACTGTGTGTGTATTTACTGTGTGTGTATTTACTGTGTGTGTATTTACTGTGTGCGTATTTACTGTGTGCGTATTTATTGTGCGCGTATTTACTGTGTGCGTATTTACGGTGTGCGTATTTACCGTGTGCGTGTTCACCGTGTGCGTATTTACCGTGTGCGTATTTACCGTGTGCGTATTTACTAAGTGCGTATTTACTGTGTGCATATTTACTGTGTGCGTATTTACTCTGTGCATCTTTACTGTGTGCGTGTTTACTGTGTGCGTATTTACTGTGTGCGTATTTACTGTGTGCGTGTTTACTGTGTGCGTGTTTACTGTGTGCGTATTTACTGCGTGCGTATTTACTGTGTGCGTATTTACTGTGTGCGTTTTTACTGTGTGCGTATTTACTGTGTGCGTATTTACTGTGTGCATATTTACTGTGTGCGTATTTACTGTGTGCGTATTTATTGTGTGCGTATTTAGTGTGTGCGTATTTACTGTGTGCGTATTTACTGTGTGCGTATCTACCGTGTGCGTATTTACTGTGTGCGTAATTACCGTGTGCGTATTTACCGTGTGCTTATTTACCGTTTGCGTATTTACTGTGTGCGTATTTACTGTGTGCGTATTTACTGTGTGCGTATTTACTGTGTGCGTACTTACTGTGTGCGTATTTACTGTGTGCGTATTTACTGTGTGCGTATTTACTGTGTGCGTATTTACTGTGTGCGTATTTACTGTGTGCGTATTTACTGTGTGCGTATTTACTGTGTGCGTATTCACTGTGTGCGTATATACTGTGTGCGTATTTACTGTGTGCGTACTTACTGTGTGCGTACTTACTGTGTGCGTACTTACTGTGTGCGTATTTACTGTGTGCGTATTTACTGTGTGCGTATTTACTGTTTGCGTATTTACTGTGTGCGTATTTACTGTGTGCGGGTTTATTGTGTGCGTATTTACTGTGTGCGTATTTACGGTGTACGTATTTACCGTGTGCGTATTTACCGTGTGCGTATTTACCGTGTGCGTATTTACCGTGTGCGTATTTACTAAGTGCGTATTTACTGTGTGCGTGTTTACTGTGTGCGTATTTACTGTAAGCATCTTTACTGTGTGCTTGTTTACTGTGTGCGTTTTTACTGTGTGCGTATTTAATGTGTGCGTATTTACTGTGTGCGTATTTACTGTGTGCGTATTTACTGTGTGCATTTTTACTGTGTGCTTGTTTACTATGTGCGTATTTACTGTGTGCGTATTTACTGTGTGCGTGTTTACTGTGTGCGTGTTTACTGGGTGCGTGTTTACTGTGTGCCTGTTTACTGTGTGCGTGCTTACTGTGTGCGTGTTTACTGTGTGCTTGTTTACTGTGTGCGTATTTACTGTGTGCGTATTTAATGTGTGCGTATTTACTGTGTACGTATTTACTGTGTGCGTATTTACTGTGTGCGTATTTACTGTGCGCGTATTTACTGTGTGCGTATTTACTGTGTGTGTATTTACTGTGTGCTTATTTACTGTGTGCGTATTTACTGTGTGCGTATTTACTGTGTGCGTATCTACTGTGTGCGTATTTACTGTGTTCGTATTTACTGTGTGCGTATTTACTGAGTGCGTATTTACTGTGTGCGTATTTACTGTGTGCGTATTTACTGTGTGCGTATTTACTGTGTGCGTATTTACTGTGTGCGTATGTACTGTGTGCGTATTTACAGTGTGCGTGTTTACTGTGTGCGTACTTACTGTGTGCGTATTTACTGTGTGCGTATTTACTGTGTGCGTACTTACTGTGTGCGTACTTACTGTGTGCGTACTTACTGTGTGCGTACTTACTGTGTGCGTATTTACTGTGTGCGTATTTACTGTGTGCGTATTTACTGTGTGCGTATTTACTGTGTGCGTCTTTACTGTGTGCGTACTTACTGTGTGCGTAGTTACTGTGTGCGTGTTTACTGTGTGCGTATTTACTGTGTGCGTATTTACTGTGTGTGTTTACTGTGTGTGTATTTACTGTGTGTGTATTTACTGTGTGTGTATTTACTGTGTGTGTATTTACTGTGTGTGTATTTACTGTGTGTGTATTTACTGTGTGTGTATTTACTGTGTGCGTATTTACTGTGTGCGTCATTACTGTGTGCGTATTTACTGTGTGCGTATTCACTGTGTGCGTATTTACTGTGTGCGTATTTACTGTGTGCGTATTTACTGTGTGCGTATGTACTGTATGCTTATTTACTGTGTGCATCTTTACTGTGTGCGTCTTTACTGTGTGCGTGTTTATTGTGTGCGTATTTACTGTGTGCGTATTTACCGTGTGCGTAGTTACCGTGTGCGTATTTACTGTGTTCGTCTTTACTGTGTGCGTATTTACTGTGTGCGTAATTATTGTGTGCGTATTTACTGTGTGCGTATTTACTGTGTGCGTATTTACTGTGTGCGTATTTACTGTGTGCGTATTTACTGTGTGCGTATTTACTGTGTGCGTATTTACTGTGTGCGTATTTATTGTGTGCGTATTTACTGTGTGCGTATTTACTGTGTGCGTATTTACTGTGTTCGTATTTACTGTGTGCGTATTTACTGTGAGCGTATTTACTGTGTGCGTACTTACTGTGTGCGTACTTACTGTGTGCGTATTTACTGTGTGCGTATTTACTCTGTGCGTTTTTACTGTGTGCGTATTTACTGTGTGCGTATTTACTGTGTGCGTATTTACTGTGTGCGTCTTTACTGTGGGTGTATTTACTGTGTGTGTATTTACTGTGTGTGTATTTACTGTGTGTGTATTTACTGTGTGTGTATTTACTGTGTGTGTATTTACTGTGTGTGTATTTACTGTGTGTGTATTTACTGTGTGTGTATTTACTGTGTGTGTATTTACTGTATGTGTATTTACTGTGTTTGTTATTACTGTGTGTGTGTTTACTGTGTGTGTGTTTACTGTGTGTGTATTTACTGTGTGCGTATTTACTGTGTGCGTATTTACTGCGTGCGTATTTACTGTGTGCGTATTTACTTTGTGCGTATTTACTGTGTGCGTATTTACTGTGTGCGTATCTACTGTGTGCGTATTTACTGTCTGCGTATTTACTGTGTGCGTAATTACTGTGTGCGTGTTTACTGTGTGCGTGTTTACTGTTTGCGTATTTACTGTGTGCGTATTTACTGTGTGCGTATTTACCGTGTGCGTATTTACCGTGTGCGTAATTACAGTGTGCGTATTTACTGTGTGCGTCTTTACTGTGTGCGTATTCATTGTGTGCGTATTCACTGTGTGCGTATTTACTGTGTGCATATTTACTGTGTGCTTGTTTACTGTGTGCGTTTTTACTGTGTGCGTATTTAATGTGTGCGTATTCACTGTGTGCGTATTTACTGTGTGCGTATTTACTGTGTGCATATTTACTGTGTGCTTGTTTACTATGTGCGTATTTACTGTGTGCGTATTTACTGTGTGCGTGTTTACTGTGTGCGTGTTTACTGGGTGCGTGTTTACTGTGTGCCTGTTTACTGTGTGCGTGCTTACTGTGTGCGTGTTTACTGTGTGCTTGTTTACTGTGTGCGTATTTACTGTGTGCGTATTTAATGTGTGCGTATTTACTGTGTACGTATTTACTGTGTGCGTATTTACTGTGTGCGTATTTACTGTGCGCGTATTTACTGTGTGCGTATTTACTGTGTGTGTATTTACTGTGTGCTTATTTACTGTGTGCGTATTTACTGTGTGCGTATTTACTGTGTGCGTATCTACTGTGTGCGTATTTACTGTGTTCGTATTTACTGTGTGCGTATTTACTGAGTGCGTATTTACTGTGTGCGTATTTACTGTGTGCGTATTTACTGTGTGCGTCTTTACTGTGTGCGTATTTACTGTGTGCGTATTTACTGTGTGCGTATTTACTGTGTGCGTATTTACTGTGTGCGTACTTACTGTGTGCGTATTTACTGTGTGCGTATTTACTGTGTGCGTACTTACTGTGTGCGTACTTACTGTGTGCGTACTTACTGTGTGCGTACTTACTGTGTGCGTATTTACTGTGTGCGTATTTACTGTGTGCGTATTTACTGTGTGCGTATTTACTGTGTGCGTCTTTACTGTGTGCGTATTTACTGTGTGCGTAGTTACTGTGTGCGTGTTTACTGTGTGCGTATTTACTGTGTGCGTATTTACTGTGTGTGTTTACTGTGTGTGTATTTACTGTGTGTGTATTTACTGTGTGTGTATTTACTGTGTGTGTATTTACTGTGAGTGTATTTACTGTGTGTGTATTTACTGTGTGTGTATTTACTGTGTGCGTATTTACTGTGTGCGTCATTACTGTGTGCGTATTTACTGTGTGCGTATTCACTGTGTGCGTATTTACTGTGTGCGTATTTACTGTGTGCGTATTTACTGTGTGCGTATGTACTGTATGCTTATTTACTGTGTGCGTCTTTACTGTGTGCGTCTTTACTGTGTGCGTGTTTATTGTGTGCGTATTTACTGTGTGCGTATTTACCGTGTGCGTAGTTACCGTGTGCGTATTTACTGTGTGCGTCTTTACTGTGTGCGTATTTACTGTGTGCGTAATTATTGTGTGCGTATTTACTGTGTGCGTATTTACTGTGTGCGTATTTACTGTGTGCGTATTTACTGTGTGCGTATTTACTGTGTGCGTATTTACTGTGTGCGTATTTACTGTGTGCGTATTTATTGTGTGCGTATTTACTGTGTGCGTATTTACTGTGTGCGTATTTACTGTGTTCGTATTTACTGTGTGCGTATTTACTGTGTGCGTATTTACTGTGTGCGTACTTACTGTGTGCGTACTTACTGTGTGCGTATTTACTGTGTGCGTATTTACTCTGTGCGTTTTTACTGTGTGCGTATTTACTGTGTGCGTTTTTACTGTGTGCGTATTTACTGTGTGCGTCTTTACTGTGGGTGTATTTACTGTGTGTGTATTTACTGTGTGTGTATTTACTGTGTGTGTATTTACTGTGTGTGTATCTACTGTGTGTGTATTTACTGTGTGTGTATTTACTGTGTGTGTATTTACTGTGTGTGTATTTACTGTGTGTGTATTTACTGTATATGTATTTACTGTGTTTGTTATTACTGTGTGTGTGTTTACTGTGTGTGTGTTTACTGTGTGTGTATTTACTGTGTGCGTATTTACTGTGTGCGTATTTACTGTGTGCGTATTTACTGTGTGCGTATTTACTTTGTGCGTATTTACTGTGTGCGTATTTACTGTGTGCGTATCTACTGTGTGCGTATTTAATGTGTGCGTATTTACTGTGTGCGTTATTACTGTGTGCGTGTTTACTGTGTGCGTGTTTACTGTTTGCGTATTTACTGTGTGCGTATTTACTGTGTGCGTATTTACCGTGTGCGTATTTACCGTGTGCGTATTTACAGTGTGCGTATTCACTGTGTGCGTCTTTACTGTTTGCGTATTCATTGTGTGCGTATTCACTGTGTGCGTATTTATTGTGTGCGTACTTACTGTGTGCGTATTTACTGTGTGCGTATTTACTGTGTGCGTCTTTACTGTGTGCGTATTTACTGTGTGCGTATTTACTGTGTGCGTATTTACTGTGTGCGTATTTACTGTGTGCATCTTTACTGTGTGCGTATTCACTGTGTGCGTATTTACTGTGTGCGTATTTACTGTGTGCGTATTTACTGTTTCGTATTTACTGTGTGCGTATTTACTGTGTGCAGCTTTACTGTGTGCGTATTTTTTGTGTGCGTATTTACTGTGTGCGTATTTACTGTGTGCGTATTTACTGTGTGCGTATTTACTGCGTGCGTTTTTACTGTGCGCGTGTTTACTGTGTGCATGTTTACTGTAGGCATGTTTACTGTGTGCGTGTTTACTGTGTGCGTGTTTACTTTGTGCGTGTTTACTGTGTGTGTGTTTACTGTGTGCGTGTTTACTGTGTGCGTGTTTGCTGTGAGCGTGTTTACTGTGTGCGTGTTTACTGTGTGCGTATTTACTGTGTGAGTATTTGCTGTGTGCGTATTTGCTGTGCGCGTATTTACTGTGTGCGTATTTACTGTGTGCGTATTTACTGTGTGCGTATTTACTGTGTGCGTGGTTACTGTGTGCGTATTTACTGTGTGCAAAGTTACTGTGTGCGTATTTACTGTGTGCGTATTTACTGTGTGCGTATTTACTGTGTGCGTATTTACTGTGTGCGTTTTTACTGTGTGCGTTTTTACTGTGTGCGTTTTTACTGTGTGCGTATTTACTGTGTGCGTATTTACTGTGTGCGTATTTACTGTGTGCGTATTTACTGTGTGCGTATCTACTCTGTGCGTATTTACTGTGTGCGTATTTACTGTGTGCGTACTTACTGTGTGCGTATTTACTGTGTGCGTATTTACTCTGTGCGTTTTTACTGTGTGCGTATTTACTGTGTGCGTATTTACTGTGTGCGTATTTACTGTGTGCGTCTTTACTGTGGGTGTATTTACTGTGTGTGTATTTACTGTGTGTGTATTTACTGTGTGTGTATTTACTGTGTGTGTATTTACTGTGTGTGTATTTACTGTGTGTGTATTTACTGTGTGTGTATTTACTCTGTGTGTATTTACTGTGTGCGTATTTACTGTGTGCGTATCTACTGTGTGCGTATTTACTGTGTGCGTATTTACTGTGTGCGTAATTACTGTGTGCGTGTTTACTGTGTGCGTGTTTACTGTTTGCGTATTTACTGTGTGCGTCTTTACTGTGTGCGTATTCATTGTGTGCGTATTCACTGTGTGCGTATTTACTGTGTGCGTACTTACTGTGTGCGTATTTACTGTGTGCGTATTTACTGTGTGCGTATTTACTGTGTGCGTATTTACTGTGTGCGTATTTATTGTGTGCGTATTTACTGTGTGCGTATTTACTGTGTGCGTATTTACTGTGTGCATCTTTACTGTGTGCGTATTTACTGTGTGCGTATTTACTGTGTGCGTATTTACTGTGTGCGTATTTACTGTTTCGTATTTACTGTGTGCGTATTTACTGTGTGCAGCTTTACTGTGTGCGTATTTTTTGTGTGCGTATTTACTGTGTGCGTATTTACTGTGTGCGTATTTACTGTGTGCGTATTTACTGCGTGCGTTTTTACTGTGCGCGTGTTTACTGTGTGCATGTTTACTGTAGGCATGTTTACTGTGTGCGTGTTTACTGTGTGCGTGTTTACTTTGTGCGTGTTTACTGTGTGTGTGTTTACTGTGTGCGTGTTTACTGTGTGCGTGTTTACTGTGAGCGTGTTTACTGTGTGCGTGTTTACTGTGTGCGTATTTACTGTGTGCGTAGTTGCTGTGTGCGTATTTGCTGTGCGCGTATTTACTGTGTGCGTATTTACTGTGTGCGTATTTACTGTGTGCGTATTTACTGTGTGCGTGGTTACTGTGTGCGTATTTACTGTGTGCAAAGTTACTGTGTGCGTATTTACTGTGTGCGTATTTACTGTGTGCGTATTTACTGTGTGCGTATTTACTGTGTGCGTTTTTACTGTGTGCGTTTTTACTGTGTGCGTTTTTCCTGTGTGCGTAGTTACTGTGTGCGTATTTACTGTGTGCGTATTTACTGTGTGCGTATTTACTGTGTGCGTATTTACTCTGTGCGTATTTACTGTGTGCGTACTTACTGTGTGCGTACTTACTGTGTGCGTATTTACTGTGTGCGTATTTACTCTGTGCGTTTTTACTGTGTGCGTATTTACTGTGTGCGTATTTACTGTGTGCGTATTTACTGTGTGCGTCTTTACTGTGGGTGTATTTACTGTGTGTGTATTTACTGTGTGTGTATTTACTGTGTGTGTATTTACTGTGTGTGTATTTACTGTGTGTGTATTTACTGTGTGTGTATTTTGTGTGTGTGTTTACTGTGTGTGTATTTACTGTGTGTGTATTTACTGTGTTTGTTATTACTGTGTGCGTGTTTACTGTGTGTGTATTTACTGTGTGTGTATTTACTCTGTGTGTATTTACTGTGTGCGTATTTACTGTGTGCGTATCTACTGTGTGCGTATTTACTGTGTGCGTATTTACTGTGTGCGTAATTACTGTGTGCGTGTTTACTGTGTGCGTGTTTACTGTTTGCGTATTTACTGTGTGCGTCTTTACTGTGTGCGTATTCATTGTGTGCGTATTCACTGTGTGCGTATTTACTGTGTGCGTACTTACTGTGTGCGTATTTACTGTGTGCGTATTTACTGTGTGCGTATTTACTGTGTGCGTATTTACTGTGTGCGTATTTATTGTGTGCGTATTTACTGTGTGCGTATTTACTGTGTGCGTATTTACTGTGTGCATCTTTACTGTGTGCGTATTTACTGTGTGCGTATTTACTGTGTGCGTATTTACTGTGTGCGTATTTACTGTTTCGTATTTACTGTGTGCGTATTTACTGTGTGCAGCTTTACTGTGTGCGTATTTTTTGTGTGCGTATTTACTGTGTGCGTATTTACTGTGTGCGTATTTACTGTGTGCGTATTTACTGCGTGCGTTTTTACTGTGCGCGTGTTTACTGTGTGCATGTTTACTGTAGGCATGTTTACTGTGTGCGTGTTTACTGTGTGCGTGTTTACTTTGTGCGTGTTTACTGTGTGTGTGTTTACTGTGTGCGTGTTTACTGTGTGCGTGTTTACTGTGAGCGTGTTTACTGTGTGCGTGTTTACTGTGTGCGTATTTACTGTGTGCGTAGTTGCTGTGTGCGTATTTGCTGTGCGCGTATTTACTGTGTGCGTATTTACTGTGTGCGTATTTACTGTGTGCGTATTTACTGTGTGCGTGGTTACTGTGTGCGTATTTACTGTGTGCAAAGTTACTGTGTGCGTATTTACTGTGTGCGTATTTACTGTGTGCGTATTTACTGTGTGCGTATTTACTGTGTGCGTTTTTACTGTGTGCGTTTTTACTGTGTGCGTTTTTCCTGTGTGCGTAGTTACTGTGTGCGTATTTACTGTGTGCGTATTTACTGTGTGCGTATTTACTGTGTGCGTATTTACTCTGTGCGTATTTACTGTGTGCGTACTTACTGTGTGCGTACTTACTGTGTGCGTATTTACTGTGTGCGTATTTACTCTGTGCGTTTTTACTGTGTGCGTATTTACTGTGTGCGTATTTACTGTGTGCGTATTTACTGTGTGCGTCTTTACTGTGGGTGTATTTACTGTGTGTGTATTTACTGTGTGTGTATTTACTGTGTGTGTATTTACTGTGTGTGTATTTACTGTGTGTGTATTTACTGTGTGTGTATTTTGTGTGTGTGTTTACTGTGTGTGTATTTACTGTGTGTGTATTTACTGTGTTTGTTATTACTGTGTGCGTGTTTACTGTGTGTGTGTTTACTGTGTGTGTATTTACTGTGTGCGTATTTACTGTGTGCGTATTTACTGTGTGCGTATTTACTGTGTGCGTATTTACTTTGTGCGTATTTACTGTGTGCGTATTTACTGTGTGCGTATCTACTTTGTGCGTATTTACTGTGTGCGTATTTACTGTGTGCGTAATTACTGTGTGCGTGTTTACTGTGTGCGTGTTTACTGTTTGCGTATTTACTGTGTGCGTATTTACTGTGTGCGTATTTACCGTGTGCGTATTTACCGTGTGCGTATTTACTGTGTGCGTATTTACTTTGTGCAAATTTACTGTGTGCGTATTTACTGTGTGCGTATTCACTGTGTGCGTACTTACTGTGTGCGTATTTACTGTGTGCGTTTTTACTGTGTGCGTTTTTACTGTGCGCGTTTCTACTGTGTGCGTATTTACTGTGTGCGTATTTACTGTGTGCGTATTT
Source organism: Cryptosula pallasiana (assembly GCA_945261195.1). Classification (NCBI taxonomy): domain Eukaryota; kingdom Metazoa; phylum Bryozoa; class Gymnolaemata; order Cheilostomatida; family Cryptosulidae; genus Cryptosula; species Cryptosula pallasiana. The sequence continues at coordinate 46,251,310 of OX183130.1, forward strand.
ACTGTGTGCGTATTTACTGTGTGTGTATTCACTGTGTGCGTAATTACTGCGTGCATATGTACTGTGTGCGTATTTACTGTGTGCGTATTTACTGTGTGCATATTTACTGTGTGCGTATTTACTGTGTGCGTTTTTAGTGTGTGCGTATTTCTGTGTGCGTATTTACTGTGTGGGTCTTTACTGTGTGCGTCTTTACTGCGTGCGTATTTACTGTGTGCGTATTTACTGTGTGCGTATTTACTGTATGCGTATTTACTGTGTGCGTGTTTACTGTGTGCGTATTTACTGTGTGCGTATTTACTGTGTGCGTATTTAATGTGTGCGTGTTTGCGGTGTGCGTATTTACTGTGTGCGTATCTACTGTGTGCGTATTTACTATGTGCGTATTTACTGTGTGCGTGTTTACTGTGTGCGTGTTTACTATGTGCGTGTTTACTGTGTGCGTGTTTACTGTGTTCGTGCTTACTGTGTGCGTGTTTGCTATGTGCGTGTTTACTGTGTGCTTGTTTACTGTGTTCGTGCTTACTGTGTGCGTGTTTACTGTGTGTGTATTTACTGTGTGCGAGTTTACTGTGTGCGTGTTTACTGAGTGCGTGTTTACTCTGTGCGTATTTACTGTGTGCGTAATTACTGTGTGCGTATTTACTGTGTGCGTTTTTACTGTGTGCGTATTTACTGTGTGCGTATTCACTGTGTGCGTATTTACTGTGTGCGTCTTTACTGTGTGCGTCTTTACTGTGTGCGTCTTTACTGTGTGCGTATTGACTGTGTGTGTATTTACTGTGTGTGTATTTACTGTGTGTGTATTTACTGTGTGTGTATTTACTGTGTGTGTATTTACTGTGTGTGTAATTACTGTCTGTGTATTTACTGTGTGTGTATTTACTGTGTGTAGTTACTGTGTGTGTATTTACTGTGTGTGTATTTACTGTGTGTGTATTTACTGTGTGTGTATTTACTGTGTGCGTATTTACTGTGCGCGTATTTACTGTGTGCGTATTTACTGTGTGCGCATTTACTGTGTGCGTATTTACTGTGTGCGTATTTACTGTGTGCGTATTTACTGTGTGCGTATTTACTGTGTGCGTATTTACTGTGTGCATATTTACTGTGTGCGTCTTTACTGTGTGCGTTTTTACTGTGGGTGTATTTACTGTGTGTGTATTTACTGTGTAAGTATTTACTGTGTGTGTATTTACTCTGTGTGTATTTACTGTGTGTGTATATACTGTGTGTGTATTTACTGTGTGTGTATTTACTGTGTGCGTATTTACTGGGTGCGTATTTACTGTGTGCGTATTTATTGTGTGCGTATTTACTGTGTGCGTACTTACTATGTGCGTATTTACTGTGTGCGTGTTTACTGTGTGCGTTTTTACTGTGTGCGTATTTACTGTGTGCGTATTTACTGTGTGCGTATTTACTGTGTGCATATTTACTGTGTGCGTATTTACTGTGTGCGTATCTACTGTGTGCGTATTTGCTGTGTGCATATTTACTGTGTGCGTATTCACTGTGTGCGTATTTACTGTGTGCGTATTTACTGTGTGCGTATTTACTGTGTGCGTTTTTACTGTGTGCGTATTTACTGTGTGCGTATTTACTGTGTGCGTATTTACTGTGTGCATATTTACTGTGTGCGTATTTACTGTGTGCGTATCTACTGTGTGCGTATTTACTGTGTGCTTATTTACTGTGTGCGTATTTACTGTGTGCGTATTTACTGTGTGCGTATTTACTGTGTGCGTATTTACTGTGTGCGTATGTACTGTGTGCATATTTACTGTGTGCGTATTTACTGTGTGCGTATTTACTGTGTGCGTGTTTACTGTGTGCGTGTTTACTGTGTGCGTATTTACTGTGTGCGTATTTACTGTGTGCGTATTTACTGTGTGCGTATTTACTGTGTGCGTATCTACTGTGTGCGTATTTACTGTGTGCGTATTTACTGTGTGCGTGTTTACTGTGTGCGTATTTACTGTGTGCGTGTTTACTGTGTGCGTGTTTACTGTGTGCGTATTTACTGTGTGCGTATTTAGTGTGTGCGTATTTACTGTGTGCGCACTTACTGTGTGCGTACTTACTGTGTGCGTATTTACTGTGTGCATATTTAGTGTGTGCGTGTTTACTGTGTGCGTGTTTACTCTGTGCGTGTTTACTGTGTGCGTGTTTACTGTGTGCGTGTTTACTGTGTGCGTGTTTACTGTGTGCGTGTTTACTGTGTGCGTGTTTACTGTGTGCGTATTCAATGTGTGCGTCATTACTGTGTGCGTATTTACTGTGTGCATATTTACTGTGTGCGTATTTACTGTGTGAGTATTTACTGTGTGCGTGTTTACTGTGTGCGTATTTACTGTTTGCGTACTTACTGTGTGCGTACTTACTGAGTGCGTATTTACTGTCTGCGTATTTACTCTGTGCGTGTTTACTGTGTGCGTATTTACTGTGTGCGTATTTACGGTTTGCGTATTTACTGCGTGCGTCTTTACTGTGGGTGTATTTACTGTGTGTGTATTTACTGTGTGTGTATTTACTGTGTGTGTATTTACTGTGTGTGTATTTACTGTGTGTGTGTTTACTGTGTGTGTATTTACTGTGTGTGTATTTACTGTGTGTGTATTTACTGTGTTTGTTATTACTGTGTGTGTGTTTACTGTGTGCGTGTTTACTGTGTGTGTATTTACTGTGTGCGTATTTACTGTGTGCGTCTTTACTGTGTGCGTATTTGCTGTGTGCGTATTTGCTGTGCGCGTATTTACTGTGTGCGTAATTACTGTGTGCGTATTTACTGTGTGCGTATTTACTGTGTGCGTTTTTACTGCGTGCGTTTTTACTGTGTGCGTGTTTACTGTGTGCGTGTTTACTGTGTGCGTATTCAATGTGTGCGTCATCACTGTGTGCGTTTTTACTGTGTGCGTATTTACTGTGTGCGTATTTACTGTGTGCCTATTTACTGTGTGCGTGTTTACTGTGTGCGTATTTACTGTTTGCGTACTTACTGTGTGGGTACTTACTGAGTGCGTATTTACTGTGTGCGTATTTACTCTGTGCGTGTTTACTGTGTGCGTATTTACTGTGTGCGTATTTACTGTTTGCGTATTTACTGTGTGCGTCTTTACTGTGGGTGTATTTAATGTGTGTGTATTTACTGTGTGTGTAATTACTGTGTGTGTATTTACTGTGTGTGTATTTACTGTGTGTTTATTTACTGTGTGTGTATTTACTGTGTGTGTATTTATTGTGTGTGTATTTACTGTGTTTGTTAGTACTGTGTGTGTGTTTACTGTGTGTGTGTTTACTGTGTGTGTATTTACTGTGTGCGTATTTACTGTGTGCGTATTTACTGTGTGCGTATTTGCTGTGTGCGTATTTGCTGTGCGCGTATTTGCTGTGCGCGTATTTACTGTGTGCGTATTTACTGTGTGCGTATTTACTGTGTGCGTATTTACTGTGTGCGTGGTTACTGTGTGCGTATTTACTTTGTGCAACTTTACTGTGTGCGTATTTACTGTGTGCGTATTTACTGTGTGCGTATTTACTGTGTGCGTATTTACTGTGTGCGTATTTACTGTGTGCGTTTTTACTGCGTGCGTTTTTACTGTGTGCGTATTTACTGTGTGCGTATTTACTGTGTGCGTATTTACTGTGTGCGTATTTACTGTGTGTGTATTCACTGTGTGCGTATTTACTGCATGCATATGTACTGTGTGCGTATTTACTGTGTGCGTATTTACTGTGTGCACATTTACTGTGTGCGTATTTACTGTGTGCGTAGTTACTGTGTGCGTATTTCTGTGTGCGTTCTTACTGTGTGGGTCTTTACTGTGTGCGTCTTTACTGCGTGCGTATTTACTGTGTGCGTATTTACTGTGTGCGTAGTTACTGTGTGCGTATTTACTGTTTGCGTCTTTACTGTGTGCGTATTTACTGTGTGCGTATTTACTGTGTGCGTATTTACTGTGTGCGTATTTACTGTGTGCGTATTTACTGTGTGCGTGTTTGCGGTGTGCGTATTTACTGTGTGCGTATTTACTGTATGCGTATTTACTATGTGCGTATTTACTGTGTGCGTGTTTACTGTGTGCGTGTTTACTATGTGCGTGTTTACTGTGTGCGTGTTTACTGTGTTCGTGCTTACTGTGTGCGTGTTTACTATGTGCGTGTTTACTGTGTGCTTGTTTACTGTGTTCGTGCTTACTGTGTGCGTGTTTACTGTGTGTGTACTTACTGTGTGCGTATTTACTGTGTGCGTATTTACTGTGTGCGTATTTACTGTGTGCGTATTTACTGTGTGCGTATTTACTGTGTGCGTATTTACTGTGTGGGTATTTACTGTGTGCGTATTTACTGTGTGCGTGTTTGCGGTGTGCGTATTTACTGTGTGCGTATTTACTGTATGCGTATTTACTATGTGCGTATTTACTGTGTGCGTGTTTACTGTGTGCGTGTTTACTATGTGCGTGTTTACTGTGTGCGTGTTTACTGTGTTCGTGCTTACTGTATGCGTGTTTACTATGTGCGTGTTTACTGTGTGCTTGTTTACTGTGTTCGTGCTTACTGTGTGCGTGTTTACTGTGTGTGTACTTACTGTGTGCGTATTTACTGTGTGCGTATTTACTGTGTGCGTATTTACTGTGTGCAAATTTACCGTGTGCGTATTTACTGTGTGCGTAGTTACTGTGTGCGTATTTACTGTGTGCGTATTTACTGTGTGCGTATTTACTGTGTGCGTATTTACTGTGTGCGTATTTACTGCGTGCGTATTTACTGTGTTCGTATTTACTGTGTGCGTATTTGCTGTGTGCGTATTTACTGTGTGCGTGTTTACTGTGTGCGTATTTACTGTGTGCGTATTTACTGTGTGCGTGTTTACTGTGTGCCTGTTTACTGTGTGCCTCTTTACTGTGTGCGTGTTTACTGTGTGCGTGTTTACTGTGTGCGTGTTTACTGTGTGCGTGTTTACTGAGTGCGTGTTTACTGTGTGCGTGTTTACTGTGTGCGTGTTTACTGTGTGCGTGTTTAATGTGTGCGTATTTACTGTGTGCGTATTTACTGTGTGCGTATTTACTGTGTGCGTATTTACTGTGTGCGTATTTACTGTGTGGGTATTTACTGTCTGCGTATTTACTGTGTGCATATTTACTGTGTGCGTATTTACTCTGTGCGTATTTACTGTGTGCGTAATTACTTTGTGCGTATTTACTGTGCGCCTTCTTACTGTGTGCGTATTTACTGTGTGTGTATTCACTGTGTGCGTATTCACTGTGTGCGTCTTTACTGTGTGCGTCTTTACGGTGTGCGTCTTTACTGTGTGTGTATTTACTGTGTGTGTATTTACTGTGTGTGTATTTAGTGTGTGTGTATTTACTGTGTGTGTATTTACTGTGTGTGTATTTACTGTGTGTGTGTTTACTGTCTGTGTATTTACTGTGTGTGTATTTACTGTGTGTATTTACTGTGTGTGTAATTACTGTGTGTGTAATTACTGTGTGTGTATTTACTGTGTGTGTATTTACTGTGTGCGTATTTACTGTGCGCGTATTTACTGTGTGCGTATTTACTGTGTGCGTATTTACTGTGTGCGTATTTACTGTGTGCGTATTTACTGTGTGCGTATTTACTGTGTGCGTATTTACTGTGTGCATATTTACTGTGTGCGTCTTTACTGTGTGCGTCTTTACTGTGGGTGTATTTACTGTGTGTGTAATTACTGTGTGTGTATTTACTGTGTGTGTATTTACTGTGTGTGTATTTACTGTGTGTGTATATACTGTGTGTGTAGTTACTGTGTGTGTATTTACTGTGTGCGTATTTACTGGGTGCGTATTTACTGTGTGCGTAATTATTGTGTGCGTATTTACTGTGTGCGTATTTACTATGTGCGTATTTACTGTGTGCATATTTACTGTGTGCGTATTTACTGTGTGCATATTTACTGTGTGCGTATCTACTGTGTGCGTATCTACTGTGTGCGTATTTACTGTGTGCGTATTTACTGTGTGCGTATTTACTGTGTGCGTATTTACTGTGTGCGTATTTACTGTGTGCGTATTTACTGTGTGCGTATTTACTGTGTGCGTATCTACTGTGTGCGTATTTACTGTGTGCGTATTTACTGTGTGCGTATTTACTGTGTGCGTGTTTACTGTGTGCGTGTTTACTGTGTGCGTGTTTACTGTGTGCGTATTTACTGTGTGCATATTTACTGTGTGCGTATTTACTGTGTGCGCACTTACTGTGTGCGTACTTACTGTGTGTGTATTTACTGTGTGCGTATTTACTGTGTGCGTATTTGCTGTGTGCGTATTTGCTGTGCGCGTATTTGCTGTGCGCGTATTTACTGTGTGCGTATTTACTGTGTGCGTATTTACTGTGTGCGTATTTACTGTGTGCGTGGTTACTGTGTGCGTATTTACTTTGTGCAACTTTACTGTGTGCGTATTTACTGTGTGCGTATTTACTGTGTGCGTATTTACTGTGTGCGTATTTACTGTGTGCGTATTTACTGTGTGCGTTTTTACTGCGTGCGTTTTTACTGTGTGCGTATTTACTGTGTGCGTATTTACTGTGTGCGTATTTACTGTGTGCGTATTTACTGTGTGTGTATTCACTGTGTGCGTATTTACTGCATGCATATGTACTGTGTGCGTATTTACTGTGTGCGTATTTACTGTGTGCATATTTACTGTGTGCGTATTTACTGTGTGCGTAGTTACTGTGTGCGTATTTCTGTGTGCGTTCTTACTGTGTGGGTCTTTACTGTGTGCGTCTTTACTGCGTGCGTATTTACTGTGTGCGTATTTACTGTGTGCGTATTTACTGTGTGCGTATTTACTGTTTGCGTCTTTACTGTGTGCGTATTTACTGTGTGCGTATTTACTGTGTGCGTATTTACTGTGTGCGTATTTACTGTGTGCGTATTTACTGTGTGCGTGTTTGCGGTGTGCGTATTTACTGTGTGCGTATTTACTGTATGCGTATTTACTATGTGCGTATTTACTGTGTGCGTGTTTACTGTGTGCGTGTTTACTATGTGCGTGTTTACTGTGTGCGTGTTTACTGTGTTCGTGCTTACTGTGTGCGTGTTTACTATGTGCGTGTTTACTGTGTGCTTGTTTACTGTGTTCGTGCTTACTGTGTGCGTGTTTACTGTGTGTGTACTTACTGTGTGCGTATTTACTGTGTGCGTATTTACTGTGTGCGTATTTACTGTGTGCGTATTTACTGTGTGCGTATTTACTGTGTGCGTATTTACTGTGTGGGTATTTACTGTGTGCGTATTTACTGTGTGCGTGTTTGCGGTGTGCGTATTTACTGTGTGCGTATTTACTGTATGCGTATTTACTATGTGCGTATTTACTGTGTGCATGTTTACTGTGTGCGTGTTTACTATGTGCGTGTTTACTGTGTGCGTGTTTACTGTGTTCGTGCTTACTGTGTGCGTGTTTACTATGTGCGTGTTTACTGTGTGCCTGTTTACTGTGTGCCTCTTTACTGTGTGCGTGTTTACTGTGTGCGTGTTTACTGTGTGCGTGTTTACTGTGTGCGTGTTTACTGAGTGCGTGTTTACTGTGTGCGTGTTTACTGTGTGCGTGTTTACTGTGTGCGTGTTTAATGTGTGCGTATTTACTGTGTGCGTATTTACTGTGTGCGTATTTACTGTGTGCGTATTTACTGTGTGCGTATTTACTGTGTGGGTATTTACTGTCTGCGTATTTACTGTGTGCATATTTACTGTGTGCGTATTTACTCTGTGCGTATTTACTGTGTGCGTAATTACTTTGTGCGTATTTACTGTGCGCCTTCTTACTGTGTGCGTATTTACTGTGTGTGTATTCACTGTGTGCGTATTCACTGTGTGCGTCTTTACTGTGTGCGTCTTTACGGTGTGCGTCTTTACTGTGTGTGTATTTACTGTGTGTGTATTTACTGTGTGTGTATTTAGTGTGTGTGTATTTACTGTGTGTGTATTTACTGTGTGTGTATTTACTGTGTGTGTGTTTACTGTCTGTGTATTTACTGTGTGTGTATTTACTGTGTGTATTTACTGTGTGTGTAATTACTGTGTGTGTAATTACTGTGTGTGTATTTACTGTGTGTGTATTTACTGTGTGCGTATTTACTGTGCGCGTATTTACTGTGTGCGTATTTACTGTGTGCGTATTTACTGTGTGCGTATTTACTGTGTGCGTATTTACTGTGTGCGTATTTACTGTGTGCGTATTTACTGTGTGCATATTTACTGTGTGCGTCTTTACTGTGTGCGTCTTTACTGTGGGTGTATTTACTGTGTGTGTATTTACTGTGTGTGTATTTACTGTGTGTGTATTTACTGTGTGTGTATTTACTGTGTGTGTATATACTGTGTGTGTAGTTACTGTGTGTGTATTTACTGTGTGCGTATTTACTGGGTGCGTATTTACTGTGTGCGTAATTATTGTGTGCGTATTTACTGTGTGCGTATTTACTATGTGCGTATTTACTGTGTGCATATTTACTGTGTGCGTATTTACTGTGTGCATATTTACTGTGTGCGTATCTACTGTGTGCGTATCTACTGTGTGCGTATTTACTGTGTGCGTATTTACTGTGTGCGTATTTACTGTGTGCGTATTTACTGTGTGCGTATTTACTGTGTGCGTATTTACTGTGTGCGTATTTACTGTGTGCGTATCTACTGTGTGCGTATTTACTGTGTGCGTATTTACTGTGTGCGTATTTACTGTGTGCGTGTTTACTGTGTGCGTGTTTACTGTGTGCGTGTTTACTGTGTGCGTATTTACTGTGTGCATATTTACTGTGTGCGTATTTACTGTGTGCGCACTTACTGTGTGCGTACTTACTGTGTGCGTATTTACTGTGTGCGTATTTAATGTGTGCGTATTTACTGTGTGCATATTTACTGTGTGCGTGTTTACTGTGTGCGTATTTACTGTGCGCGTGTTTACTGTGCGCTTATTTACTGTGTGCGTATTTACTGTGTGCGTATTTACTGTGTGCGTGTTTACTGTGTGCGTATTTACTGTGTGCGTATTTGCTGTGTGCGTATTTACTGTGTGTGTATTTACTGTGTGTTGCTCACTGTGTGTGTCTTTACTGTGGGTATATTTACTGTGTGTGTGTTTACTGTGGGTGTATTTACTGTGTGTGTATTTACTGTGTGTGTATTTACTGTGTGCGTATTTACTGTGTGCGTATTTACTATGTGCGTGTTTACTGTGTGCGTACTTACTGCGTGCGTATTTATTGTGTGCGTCTTTACTGTGGGTGTATTTACTGTGTGTGTAATTACTGTGTGTGTATTTACTGTGTGTGTATTTACTGTGTGTGTATTTACTGTGTGTGTATATACTGTGTGTGTAGTTACTGTGTGTGTATTTACTGTGTGCGTATTTACTGGGTGCGTATTTACTGTGTGCGTAATTATTGTGTGCGTATTTACTGTGTGCGTATTTACTATGTGCGTATTTACTGTGTGCATATTTACTGTGTGCGTATTTACTGTGTGCATATTTACTGTGTGCGTATCTACTGTGTGCGTATCTACTGTGTGCGTATTTACTGTGTGCGTATTTACTGTGTGCGTATTTACTGTGTGCGTATTTACTGTGTGCGTATTTACTGTGTGCGTATTTACTGTGTGCGTATTTACTGTGTGCGTATCTACTGTGTGCGTATTTACTGTGTGCGTATTTACTGTGTGCGTATTTACTGTGTGCGTGTTTACTGTGTGCGTGTTTACTGTGTGCGTGTTTACTGTGTGCGTATTTACTGTGTGCATATTTACTGTGTGCGTATTTACTGTGTGCGCACTTACTGTGTGCGTACTTACTGTGTGTGTATTTACTGTGTGCGTATTTACTGTGTGCGTATTTGCTGTGTGCGTATTTGCTGTGCGCGTATTTGCTGTGCGCGTATTTACTGTGTGCGTATTTACTGTGTGCGTATTTACTGTGTGCGTATTTACTGTGTGCGTGGTTACTGTGTGCGTATTTACTTTGTGCAACTCTACTGTGTGCGTATTTACTGTGTGCGTATTTACTGTGTGCGTATTTACTGTGTGCGTATTTACTGTGTGCGTATTTACTGTGTGCGTTTTTACTGCGTGCGTTTTTACTGTGTGCGTATTTACTGTGTGCGTATTTACTGTGTGCGTATTTACTGTGTGCGTATTTACTGTGTGTGTATTCACTGTGTGCGTATTTACTGCATGCATATGTACTGTGTGCGTATTTACTGTGTGCGTATTTACTGTGTGCATATTTACTGTGTGCGTATTTACTGTGTGCGTAGTTACTGTGTGCGTATTTCTGTGTGCGTTCTTACTGTGTGGGTCTTTACTGTGTGCGTCTTTACTGCGTGCGTATTTACTGTGTGCGTATTTACTGTGTGCGTATTTACTGTGTGCGTATTTACTGTTTGCGTCTTTACTGTGTGCGTATTTACTGTGTGCGTATTTACTGTGTGCGTATTTACTGTGTGCGTATTTACTGTGTGCGTATTTACTGTGTGCGTGTTTGCGGTGTGCGTATTTACTGTGTGCGTATTTACTGTATGCGTATTTACTATGTGCGTATTTACTGTGTGCTGTTTACTGTGTGCGTGTTTACTATGTGCGTGTTTACTGTGTGCGTGTTTACTGTGTTCGTGCTTACTGTGTGCGTGTTTACTATGTGCGTGTTTACTGTGTGCTTGTTTACTGTGTTCGTGCTTACTGTGTGCGTGTTTACTGTGTGTGTACTTACTGTGTGCGTATTTACTGTGTGCGTATTTACTGTGTGCGTATTTACTGTGTGCGTATTTACTGTGTGCGTATTTACTGTGTGCGTATTTACTGTGTGGGTATTTACTGTGTGCGTATTTACTGTGTGCGTGTTTGCGGTGTGCGTATTTACTGTGTGCGTATTTACTGTATGCGTATTTACTATGTGCGTATTTACTGTGTGCGTGTTTACTGTGTGCGTGTTTACTATGTGCGTGTTTACTGTGTGCGTGTTTACTGTGTTCGTGCTTACTGTGTGCGTGTTTACTATGTGCGTGTTTACTGTGTGCCTGTTTACTGTGTGCCTCTTTACTGTGTGCGTGTTTACTGTGTGCGTGTTTACTGTGTGCGTGTTTACTGTGTGCGTGTTTACTGAGTGCGTGTTTACTGTGTGCGTGTTTACTGTGTGCGTGTTTACTGTGTGCGTGTTTAATGTGTGCGTATTTACTGTGTGCGTATTTACTGTGTGCGTATTTACTGTGTGCGTATTTACTGTGTGCGTATTTACTGTGTGGGTATTTACTGTCTGCGTATTTACTGTGTGCATATTTACTGTGTGCGTATTTACTCTGTGCGTATTTACTGTGTGCGTAATTACTTTGTGCGTATTTACTGTGCGCCTTCTTACTGTGTGCGTATTTACTGTGTGTGTATTCACTGTGTGCGTATTCACTGTGTGCGTCTTTACTGTGTGCGTCTTTACGGTGTGCGTCTTTACTGTGTGTGTATTTACTGTGTGTGTATTTACTGTGTGTGTATTTAGTGTGTGTGTATTTACTGTGTGTGTATTTACTGTGTGTGTATTTACTGTGTGTGTGTTTACTGTCTGTGTATTTACTGTGTGTGTATTTACTGTGTGTATTTACTGTGTGTGTAATTACTGTGTGTGTAATTACTGTGTGTGTATTTACTGTGTGTGTATTTACTGTGTGCGTATTTACTGTGCGCGTATTTACTGTGTGCGTATTTACTGTGTGCGTATTTACTGTGTGCGTATTTACTGTGTGCGTATTTACTGTGTGCGTATTTACTGTGTGCGTATTTACTGTGTGCATATTTACTGTGTGCGTCTTTACTGTGTGCGTCTTTACTGTGGGTGTATTTACTGTGTGTGTATTTACTGTGTGTGTATTTACTGTGTGTGTATTTACTGTGTGTGTATTTACTGTGTGTGTATATACTGTGTGTGTAGTTACTGTGTGTGTATTTACTGTGTGCGTATTTACTGGGTGCGTATTTACTGTGTGCGTAATTATTGTGTGCGTATTTACTGTGTGCGTATTTACTATGTGCGTATTTACTGTGTGCATATTTACTGTGTGCGTATTTACTGTGTGCATATTTACTGTGTGCGTATCTACTGTGTGCGTATCTACTGTGTGCGTATTTACTGTGTGCGTATTTACTGTGTGCGTATTTACTGTGTGCGTATTTACTGTGTGCGTATTTACTGTGTGCGTATTTACTGTGTGCGTATTTACTGTGTGCGTATCTACTGTGTGCGTATTTACTGTGTGCGTATTTACTGTGTGCGTATTTACTGTGTGCGTGTTTACTGTGTGCGTGTTTACTGTGTGCGTGTTTACTGTGTGCGTATTTACTGTGTGCATATTTACTGTGTGCGTATTTACTGTGTGCGCACTTACTGTGTGCGTACTTACTGTGTGCGTATTTACTGTGTGCGTATTTAATGTGTGCGTATTTACTGTGTGCATATTTACTGTGTGCGTGTTTACTGTGTGCGTATTTACTGTGCGCGTGTTTACTGTGCGCTTATTTACTGTGTGCGTATTTACTGTGTGCGTATTTACTGTGTGCGTGTTTACTGTGTGCGTATTTACTGTGTGCGTATTTGCTGTGTGCGTATTTACTGTGTGTGTATTTACTGTGTGTTGCTCACTGTGTGTGTCTTTACTGTGGGTATATTTACTGTGTGTGTGTTTACTGTGGGTGTATTTACTGTGTGTGTATTTACTGTGTGTGTATTTACTGTGTGCGTATTTACTGTGTGCGTATTTACTATGTGCGTGTTTACTGTGTGCGTACTTACTGCGTGCGTATTTATTGTGTGCGTAATCACAGTGTGCGAATTTACTGTGTGCGTATTTACCGTGTGCGTTTTACCGTGTGCGTACTTACCGTGTGCGTATTTACAGTGTGCGGATTTACTGTGTGCGTCTTTACTGTGTGCGTATTCATTGTGTGCGTATTCACTGTGTGCGTATTTACTGTGTGCGTATTTACTGTGTGCGTACTTACTGTGTGCGTATTTACTGTGTGCGTATTTACTGTGTGCGTATTTACTGTGTGCGTATTTACTGTGTGCGTATTTACTGTGTGCGTATTTACTGTGTGCGTATTTACTGTGTGCGTATTTACTGTGTGCGTATTTACTGTGTGAGTATTTACTGTGTGCGTGTTTACTGTGTGCGTGTTTACTGTGTGCGTGTTTACTGTGTGCGTATTTATTGTGTGCGTATTTACTGTGTGCGTATTTACCGTGTGCGTGTTTACCGTGTGCGTGTTTACTGTGTGCGTGTTTACTGTGTGCGTCTTTACTGTGTGCGTATTTACTGTGTGCGTATTTACTGTGTGCGTATTTACTGTGTGCGTATTTACTGTGTGCGTATTTACTGTGTACGTATTTACTGTGTGCGTATTTACTGTGTGCGTATTTACTGTGTGCGTATTTACTGTGTGCGTATTTACTGTGTGCGTATTTACTGTGTGCGTATTTACTGTGTGCGTATTTACTGTGTGCGTATTTACTGTGTGCGTATTTACTGTGTGCGTATTTACTGTGTGCGTATTTACTGTGTGCGTATTTACTGTGTGCGTATTTACTGTGTGCGTATTTACTGTGTGAGTATTTACTGTGTGCGTGTTTACTGTGTGCGTGTTTACTGTGTGCGTGTTTACTGTGTGCGTATTTATTGTGTGCGTATTTACTGTGTGCGTATTTACCGTGTGCGTGTTTACCGTGTGCGTGTTTACTGTGTGCGTGTTTACTGTGTGCGTCTTTGCTGTGTGCGTATTTACTGTGTGCGTATTTACTGTGTGCGTATTTACTGTGTGCGTATTTACTGTGTGCGTATTTACTGTGTACGTATTTACTGTGTGCGTATTTACTGTGTGCGTATTTACTGTGTGCGTATTTACCGTGTGCGTATTTACTGTGTGCGTATTTATTGTGAGCGTATTTACTGTGTGCGTATTTACCGTGTGCGTATTTACCGTGTGCGTATTTACTGTGTGCATATTTACTGTGTGCGTATTTACTGTGTGCGTATTTACCGTGTGCATCTTTACTGTGTGCGTTTTTACTGTTTGCGTATTTACTGTGTGCGTATTTACTGTGTGCGTATTTACTGTGTGCGTATTTATTATGTGCGTATTTACTGTGTTCGTATTTACTGTGTGCGTATTTACTGTGTGCGTATTTACTGTGTGCGTATTTACGGTGTGTGTATTTACTGTGTGCGTATTTACCGTGTGCGTGTTTACTGTGTGCGTATTTACTGTGTGCGTGTTTACTGTGTGCGTATTAAATGTGTCCGTCTTTACTGTGTGCCTCTTTACTGTGTGCGTATTTACTGTGCGCGTATTTACTGTGTGCGTACTTACTGGGTGCGTATTTACTGTGTGCATATTTACTGTTTGCGTCTTTACTGTGTACTTATTTACTGTGTGCGTACTTACTGTGTGCGTATTTACTGTGTGCGTATTTACTGTGTGCGTATTTACTGTGTGCGTATTTACTGTGTGCATATTTACTGTGTGCGTATTTACTGTGTGCCTATATACTGTGTGCGTATTTACTGTGTGAGTATTTACTGTGTGCGTGTTTACTGTGTGCGTGTTTACTGTGTGCGTGTTTACTGTGTGCGTATTTACTGTGTGCGTATTTACTGTGTGCGTATTTACCGTGTGCGTATTTACCGTGTGCGTCTTTACTGTGTGTGTAATTACTGTGTGCGTTTTTACTGTGTGCGTATTTACTGTGTGCGTCTTTACTGTGTGCGTATTTACTGTGTGAGTAAGTACTGTGTGCGTCTTTACTCTGTGCGTATTTACTGTGTGCGTATTGACTGTGTGCGTATTTACTGTGTGCGTATTTACTGTGTGCGTATTTACTGTGTGCGTATTTACTGTGTGCGTATTTACTGTGTGTGTAGTTACTGTGTGCGTATTTACTGTGTGCGTAAAAACTGTGTGCATTTTTAATGTGTGCGTAATTACTGTGTGCGTCTTTACTGTGTGCGTATTTACTGTGTGCGTATTTACTGTGTGCGTATTTACTGTGTGCATATTTACTGTGTGCGTTTTTACTGTGTGCGTATTTACTGTGTGCGTCTTTACTGTGTGCGTCTTTACTGTGTGTGTTTTTACTGTGTGCGTATTTACTGTGTGGGTAGTTACTGTGTGCGTTTTTACTGTGTGCGTATTTACTGTGTGCGTATTTACTGTGTGCGTATTTACTGTGTGCGTATTTACTGTGTGCGTATTTACTGTATGCGTATTTACTGTGTGCGTATTTACTGTGTGCGTATTTACTGTGTGTGTATTTACTGTGTGCGTATTTACTGTGTGCGTATTTACTGTGAGCGTATTCACTGTGAGTGTATCTACTGTGTGCATAATTACTGTGTGCGTATTTACTGTGTGCGTCTTTACTGTGTGCGTCTTTACTGTGTGCGTATTTACTGTGTGCGTATTAACTGTGTGTGTATTTACTGTGTGCGTTTTTACTGTGTGCGCCTTTACTGTGTGCGTCTTTACTGTGTGCGTATTTACTGTGTGCGTATTTACTGTGTGCGTATTTACTGTGTGCGTATCTACTGTGTGCGTATTTACTGTGTGCGTATTTACTGTGTGCGTATTTACTGTGTGCGTATTTACTGTGTGCGTAGTTACTGTGTGCGTATGTACTGTGTGCGTATTTACTGTGTGCGTATTTACTGTGTGCGTATTTACTGTGTGCGCACTTACTGTGTGCGTACTTACTGTGTGCGTATTTACTGTGTGCATATTTAGTGTGTGCGTGTTTACTGTGTGCGTGTTTACTCTGTGCGTGTTTACTGTGTGCGTGTTTACTGTGTGCGTGTTTACTGTGTGCGTGTTTACTGTGTGCGTGTTTACTGTGTGCGTGTTTACTGTGTGCGTATTCAATGTGTGCGTTATTACTGTGTGCGTCTTTACTGTGTGCGTATTTACTGTGTGCGTATTTACTGTGTGCGTATTTACTGTGTGCGTGTTTACTGTGTGCGTATTTACTGTTTGCGTACTTACTGTGTGCGTACTTACTGAGTGCGTATTTACTGTGTGCGTATTTACTCTGTGCGTGTTTACTGTGTGCGTATTTACTGTGTGCGTATTTACTGTGTGCGTATTTACTGTGTGCGTCTTTACTGTGGGTGTATTTACTGTGTGTGTATTTACTGTGTGTGTATTTACTGTGTGTGTATTTACTGTGTGTGTATTTACTGTGTGTGTATTTACTGTGTGTGTATTTACTGTGTGTGTATTTACTGTGTGTGTAATTTACTGTGTTTGTTATTACTGTGTGTGTGTTTACTGTGTGTGTGTTTACTGTGTGTGTATTTACTGTGTGCGTATTTACTGTGTGCGTATTTACTGTGTGCGTATTTACTGTGTGCGTACTTACTGTGTGCGTGTCTACTGTGTGCGTATCTACTGTGTGCGTATCTACTTTGTGCGTATTTACTGTGTGTGTATTTACTGTGTGCGTCTTTACTGTGTGCGTATTTACTGTGTGCGTATTAACTGTGTGCGTATTTACTGTGTGCGTATTTACTGTGTGCGTATTTACTGTGTGCGTATTTACTGTGTGCGTATTTACTGTGTGCGTATTTACTGTGTGCGTGTTTACTGTGTGCGTATTTACTGTGTGCGTGTTTACTGTGTGCGTATTTACTGTGTGCGTATTTACTGTGTGCGTATTTACTGTGTGCGTATTTACTGTGTGCATATTTACTGTGTGCGTATTTACTGTGTGCGTATTTATTGTGTGCGTATTTACTGTGTTCGTATTTACTGTGTGCGTATTTACTGTGTGCGTATTAACTGTGTGCGTATTTACCGTGTGCGTATTTATTGTGTGCGAATTTACTGTGTGCGTAATTACCGTGTGCGTATTTATTGTGTGCGTATTTACTGTGTGCAAGTTTACTGTGTGCGTATTTACTGTGTGCGTATTTACTGTGTGCGTATTTACTGTGTGCGTATTTACTGTGTGCATGTTTACTGTGTGCGTATTTACTGTGTGAGTATTTACTGTGTGCGTATTTACTGTGTGTGTATTTACTGTGTGCGTATTTACTGTGTGCATATTTACTGTGTGCGTATTTACTGTGTGCGTATTTATTGTGTGCGTATTTACTGTGTGCGTATTTACTGTGTGCGTAATTACCGTGTGCGTATTTATTGTGTGCGTATTTACTGTGTGCGTGTTTACTGTGTGCGTATTTACTGTGTGCGTATTTACTGTGTGCGTATTTACTGTGTGCGTATTTACTGTGTGCATTTTTACTGTGTGCGTATTTACTGTGTGCGTATTTACTGTGTGCGTATTTACTGTGTGTGTATTTACTGTGTGCGTATTTACTGTGTGCATATTTACTGTGTGCGTATTTACTGTGTGCGTATTTATTGTGTGCGTATTTACTGTGTTCGTATTTACTGTGTGCGTATTTACTGTGTGCGTATTTACTGTGTGCGTATTTACTGTGTGCGTATTTACTGTGTGCGTATTTACTGTGTGCGTATTTACTGTGTGCGTATTTACTGTGTGCGTATTTACTGTGTGCGTATTTACTGTGTGCGTATTTACTGAATGCGTATTTACTGTGTGCGTATTTACTGTGTGAGTATTTACTGTGTGTGTATTTACTGTGTGCGTGTTTACTGTGTGCGTGTTTACTGTGTGCGTGTTTACTGTGTGCGTATTTATTGTGTGCGTATTTACTGTGTGCGTATTTACCGTGTGCGTATTTACCGTGTGCGTATTTACTGTGTGTGTAATTACTGTGTGCGTTTTTACTGTGTGCGTATTTACTGTGTGCGTCTTTACTGTGTGCGTATTTACTGTGTGAGTAAATACTGTGTGCGTATTTACTCTGTGCGTATTTACTGTGTGTGTATTGACTGTGTGCGTATTTACTGTGTGCGTATTTACTGTGTGCGTATTTACTGTGTGCGTATTTACTGTGTGCGTATTTACTGTGTGTGTAGTTACTGTGTGCGTATTTACTGTGTGCGTAAAAACTGTGTGCATTTTTAATGTGTGCGTAAATACTGTGTGCGTATTTACTGTGTGCGTATTTACTGTGTGCGTATTTACTGTGTGCGTAATTACTGTGTGCGTATTTACTGTGTGCGTATTTACTGTGTGCGTGTTTACTGTGTGCGTATTTACTGTGTGCGTATTAACTGTGTGCGTATTTACTGTGTGCGTATTTACTGTGTGCGTGTTTACTGTGTGTGTGTTTACCGTGTGCGTGTTTACTGTGTGCGTATTTATTGTGTGCGTATTTACTGTGTGCGTATTTACCGTGTGCGTATTTATTGTGTGCGTATTGACTGTGTGCGTAATTACCGTGTGCGTATTTATTGTGTGCGTATTTACTGTGTGCGTGTTTACTGTGTGCGTATTTACTGTGTGCGTATTTACTGTGTGCGTATTTACTGTGTGCGTATTTACTGTGTGCATATTTACTGTGTGCGTATTTACTGTGTGCGTGTTTACTGTGTGCGTATTTACTGGGTGTGTATTTACTGTGTGCGTATTTACTGTGTGCATATTTACTGTGTGCGTATTTACTGTGTGCGTATTTATTGTGTGCGTATTTACTGTGTGGGTATTTACTGTGTGCGTACTTACCGTGTGCGTTTTTATTGTGTGCGTATTTACTGTGTGCGTATTTACTGTGTGCGTATTTACTGTGTGCGTATTTACTGTGTGCGTATTTACTGTGTGCGTATTTACTGTGTGCATATTTACTGTGTGCGTATTTACTGTGTGCGTATTTACTGTGTGCGTATTTACTGTGTGTGTATTTACTGTGTGCGTATTTACTGTGTGCATATTTACTGTGTGCGTATTTACTGTGTGCGTATTTATTGTGTGCGTATTTACTGTGTTCGTATTTACTGTGTGCGTATTTACTGTGTGCGTATTTACTGTGTGCGTATTTACTGTGTGCGTATTTACTGTGTGCGTATTTACTGTGTGCGTATTTACTGTGTGCGTGTTTACTGTGTGCGTATTTACCGTGTGCGTTTTTACTGTGTGCGTATTTACTGTGTGCGTCTTTACTGTGTGCGTCTTTACTGTGTGTGTTTTTACTGTGTGCGTATTTACTGTGTGGGTAGTTACTGTGTGCGTATTTACTGTGTGCGCATTTACTGTGTGCGTATTTATTGTGTGTGTATTTACTGTGTTCCTATTTACTGTGTGCGTATTTACTGTGTGGGTAGTTACTGTGTGCGTATTTACTGAGTGCGTGTTTACTGTGTGTGTATTTACTGTGTGCGTATTTACTGTGTGCATGTTTACTGTGTGCGTATTTACTGTGTGCGTATTTACTGTGTGCGTATTTACTGTGTGCGTCTTTACTGTGTGCGTCTTTACTGTGTGTGTATTTACTGTGTGTGTATTTACTGTGTGTGTATTTACTGTGTGTGTTATTACTGTGTGTGTACTCACTGTGTGTGTACTCACTGTGTGTGTACTCACTGTGTGTGTACTCACTGTGTGTGTACTTACTCTGTGTGTACTTACTGTGTGTGTACTTACTGTGTGTACTTACTGTGTGTGTACTTATTGTGTGTGTACTTACTGTGTGTGTACTTACTGTGTGTGTACTTACTGTGTGCGTAATTACTGTGTGCGTATTTACTGTGTGCGTATTTACTGTGTGCGTATTTACTCTGTGCGTATTTACTGTGTGCGTATTTACTGTGTGCGTATTTACTGTGTGCGTATTTACTGTGTGCGTTTTTACTGTGTGCGTATTTACTGTGTGCGTATTTACTGTGTGCGTATTTACTGTGTGCGTATATACTGTGTGTGTATTTACTGTGTGTGTATTTACTGTGTGCGTATTTACTGGGTGCGTATTTACTGTGTGCTTCTTTTTTGTGTGCGTATTTACTGTGTGCGTATTTACTATGTGCGTATTTACTGTGTGCGTATTTACTGTGTGCGTAATTACTGTGTGCATATTTACTGTGTGCGTATTTACTGTGTGCGTAGCTACTGTGTGCGTATTTACTGTGTGCGTATTTACTGTGTGCGTATTTACTGTGTGCGTATTTACAGTGTGCGTATTTACTGTGTGCGTATTTACTGTGTGCGTATTTACTGTGTGCGTATCTACTGTGTGCGTATTTACTGTGTGCGTATTTACTGTGTGCGTATTTACTGTGTGCGTGTTTACTGTGTGCGTGTTTACTGTGTGCGTGTTTACTGTGTGCGTATTTACTGTCTGCGTATTTACTGTGTGCGTATTTACTGTGTGCGCACTTACTGTGTGCGTACTTACTGTGTGCGTATTTACTGTGTGCATATTTAGTGTGTGCGTGTTTACTGTGTGCGTGTTTACTCTGTGCGTGTTTACTGTGTGCGTGTTTACTGTGTGCAAGTTTACTGTGTGCGTGTTTACTGTGTGCGTGTTTACTATGTGCGTGTTTACTGTGTGCGTATTCAATGTGTGCGTCATTACTGTGTGCGTATTCAATGTGTGCGTCATTACTGTGTGCGTCTTTACTGTGTGCGTATTTACTGTGTGCGTATTTACTGTGTGCGTATTTACTGTGTGCGTGTTTACTGTGTGCGTATTTACTGTTTGCGTACTTACTGTGTGCGTACTTACTGAGTGCGTAATTACTGTGTGCGTATTTCTCTGTGCGTGTTTACTGTGTGCGTATTTACTGTGTGCGTATTTACTGTGTGCGTATTTACTGTGTGCGTCTTTACTGTGGGTGTATTCACTGTGTGTGTATTTACTGTGTGTGTTTACTGTGTGTGTATTTACTGTGTGTGTATTTACTGTGTGTGTATTTACTGAGTGTGTATTTACTGTGTGTGTATTTACTGTGTGTGTAATTTACTGTGTTTGTTATTACTGTGTGTGTGTTTACTGTGTGTGTGTTTACTGTGTGTGTATTTACTGTGTGCGTAGTTACTGTGTGCGTATTTACTGTGTGCGTATTTACTGTGTGCGTACTTACTGTGTGCGTGTCTACTGTGTGCGGATGTACTGTGTGCGTATCTACTTTGTGCGTATTTACTGTGCGCGTATTTACTGTGTGCGTATTTACTGTGTGTGTATTCACTGTGTGCGTATTTACTGTGTGCGTCTTTACTGTGTGCGTCTTTACTGTGTGCGTCTTTACTGTGTGTGTATTTACTGTGTGTGTTTACTGTGTGTGTATTTAGTGTGTGTGTATTTACTGTGTGTGTATTTACTGTGTGTGTATTTACTGTGTGTGTGTTTACTGTCTGTGTATTTACTGTGTGTGTATTTACTGTGTGTATTTACTGTGTGTGTATTTACTGTGTGTGTAATTACTGTGTGTGTATTTACTGTGTGTGTATTTACTGTGTGCGTATTTACTGTGCGCGTATTTACTGTGTGCGTATTTACTGTGTGCGTATTTACTGTGTGCGTATTTACTGTGTGCGTATTTACTGTGTGCGTATTTACTGTGTGCGTTTTTACTGTGTGCGTATTTACTGTGTGCGTATTTACTGTGTGCGTATTTACTGTGTGCATATTTACTGTGTGCGTATTTACTGTGTGCGTATCTACTGTGTGCGTATTTACTGTGTGCGTATTTACTGTGTGCGTATTTACTGTGTGCGTATTTACTGTGTGCGTATTTACTGTGTGCGTATTTACTGTGTGCGTATGTACTGTGTGCGTATTTACTGTGTGCGTATTCACTGTGTGCGTATTTACTGTGTGCGTGTTTACTGTGTGCGTGTTTACTGTGTGCGTGTTTACTGTGTGCGTATTTACTGTGTGCGTATTTACTGTGTGCGTATTTACTGTGTGCGTATCTACTGTGTGCGTATTTACTGTGTGAGTATTTACTGTGTGCGTATTTACTGTGTGCGTATTTACTGTGTGCGTGTTTACTGTGTGCGTGTTTACTGTGTGCGTATTTACTGTGTGCGTATTTACTGTGTGCACATTTACTGTGTGCGCACTTACTGTGTGCGTACTTACTGTGTGCGTATTTACTGTGTGCTTATTTAGTGTGTGCGTGTTTACTGTGTGCGTGTTTACTCTGTGCGTGTTTACTGTGTGCGTGTTTACTGTGTGCGTGTTTACTGTGTGCGTGTTTACTGTGTGCGTGTTTACTGTGTGCGTGTTTACTGTGTGCGTATTCAATGTGTGCGTCATCACTGTGTGCGTTTTTACTGTGTGCGTATTTACTGTGTGCGTATTTACTGTGTGCCTATTTACTGTGTGCGTGTTTACTGTGTGCGTATTTACTGTTTTCGTACTTACTGTGTGGGTACTTACTGAGTGCGTATTTACTGTGTGCGTATTTACTCTGTGCGTGTTTACTGTGTGCGTATTTACTGTGTGCGTATTTACTGTTTGCGTATTTACTGTGTGCGTCTTTACTGTGGGTGTATTTAATGTGTGTGTATTTACTGTGTGTGTAATTACTGTGTGTGTATTTACTGTGTGTGTATTTACTGTGTGTGTATTTACTGTGTGTGTATTTACTGTGTGTGTATTTATTGTGTGTGTATTTACTGTGTTTGTTAGTACTGTGTGTGTGTTTACTGTGTGTGTGTTTACTGTGTGTGTATTTACTGTGTGCGTATTTACTGTGTGCGTATTTACTGTGTGCGTATTTGCTGTGTGCGTATTTGCTGTGCGCGTATTTGCTGTGCGCGTATTTACTGTGTGCGTATTTACTGTGTGCGTATTTACTGTGTGCGTATTTACTGTGTGCGTGGTTACTGTGTGCGTATTTACTTTGTGCAACTTTACTGTGTGCGTATTTACTGTGTGCGTATTTACTGTGTGCGTATTTACTGTGTGCGTATTTACTGTGTGCGTATTTACTGTGTGCGTTTTTACTGCGTGCGTTTTTACTGTGTGCGTATTTACTGTGTGCGTATTTACTGTGTGCGTATTTACTGTGTGCGTATTTACTGTGTGTGTATTCACTGTGTGCGTATTTACTGCATGCATATGTACTGTGTGCGTATTTACTGTGTGCGTATTTACTGTGTGCATATTTACTGTGTGCGTATTTACTGTGTGCGTAGTTACTGTGTGCGTATTTCTGTGTGCGTTCTTACTGTGTGGGTCTTTACTGTGTGCGTCTTTACTGCGTGCGTATTTACTGTGTGCGTATTTACTGTGTGCGTATTTACTGTGTGCGTATTTACTGTTTGCGTCTTTACTGTGTGCGTATTTACTGTGTGCGTATTTACTGTGTGCGTATTTACTGTGTGCGTATTTACTGTGTGCGTATTTACTGTGTGCGTGTTTGCGGTGTGCGTATTTACTGTGTGCGTATTTACTGTATGCGTATTTACTATGTGCGTATTTACTGTGTGCGTGTTTACTGTGTGCGTGTTTACTATGTGCGTGTTTACTGTGTGCGTGTTTACTGTGTTCGTGCTTACTGTGTGCGTGTTTACTATGTGCGTGTTTACTGTGTGCTTGTTTACTGTGTTCGTGCTTACTGTGTGCGTGTTTACTGTGTGTGTACTTACTGTGTGCGTATTTACTGTGTGCGTATTTACTGTGTGCGTATTTACTGTGTGCGTATTTACTGTGTGCGTATTTACTGTGTGCGTATTTACTGTGTGGGTATTTACTGTGTGCGTATTTACTGTGTGCGTGTTTGCGGTGTGCGTATTTACTGTGTGCGTATTTACTGTATGCGTATTTACTATGTGCGTATTTACTGTGTGCGTGTTTACTGTGTGCGTGTTTACTATGTGCGTGTTTACTGTGTGCGTGTTTACTGTGTTCGTGCTTACTGTGTGCGTGTTTACTATGTGCGTGTTTACTGTGTGCTTGTTTACTGTGTTCGTGCTTACTGTGTGCGTGTTTACTGTGTGTGTACTTACTGTGTGCGTATTTACTGTGTGCGTATTTACTGTGTGCGTATTTACTGTGTGCAAATTTACCGTGTGCGTATTTACTGTGTGCGTAGTTACTGTGTGCGTATTTACTGTGTGCGTATTTACTGTGTGCGTATTTACTGTGTGCGTATTTACTGTGTGCGTATTTACTGCGTGCGTATTTACTGTGTTCGTATTTACTGTGTGCGTATTTGCTGTGTGCGTATTTACCGTGTGCGTGTTTACTGTGTGCGTATTTACTGTGTGCGTATTTACTGTGTGCGTGTTTACTGTGTGCCTGTTTACTGTGTGCCTGTTTACTGTGTGCGTGTTTACTGTGTGCGTGTTTACTGTGTGCGTGTTTACTGTGTGCGTGTTTACTGAGTGCGTGTTTACTGTGTGCGTGTTTACTGTGTGCGTGTTTACTGTGTGCGTGTTTAATGTGTGCGTATTTACTGTGTGCGTATTTACTGTGTGCGTATTTACTGTGTGCGTATTTACTGTGTGCGTATTTACTGTGTGGGTATTTACTGTCTGCGTATTTACTGTGTGCATATTTACTGTGTGCGTATTTACTCTGTGCGTATTTACTGTGTGCGTAATTACTTTGTGCGTATTTACTGTGCGCTTTCTTACTGTGTGCGTATTTACTGTGTGTGTATTCACTGTGTGCGTATTCACTGTGTGCGTCTTTACTGTGTGCGTCTTTACTGTGTGCGTCTTTACTGTGTGTGTATTTACTGTGTGTGTATTTACTGTGTGTGTATTTAGTGTGTGTGTATTTACTGTGTGTGTATTTACTGTGTGTGTATTTACTGTGTGTGTGTTTACTGTCTGTGTATTTACTGTGTGTGTATTTACTGTGTGTATTTACTGTGTGTGTAATTACTGTGTGTGTAATTACTGTGTGTGTATTTACTGTGTGTGTATTTACTGTGTGCGTATTTACTGTGCGCGTATTTACTGTGTGCGTATTTACTGTGTGCGTATTTACTGTGTGCGTATTTACTGTGTGCGTATCTACTGTGTGCGTATTTACTGTGTGCGTATTTACTGTGTGCATATTTACTGTGTGCGTCTTTACTGTGTGCGTCTTTACTGTGGGTGTATTTACTGTGTGTGTATTTACTGTGTGTGTATTTACTGTGTGTGTATTTACTGTGTGTGTATTTACTGTGTGTGTATATACTGTGTGTGTAGTTACTGTGTGTGTATTTACTGTGTGCGTATTTACTGGGTGCGTATTTACTGTGTGCGTATTTATTGTGTGCGTATTTACTGTGTGCGTATTTACTATGTGCGTATTTACTGTGTGCATATTTACTGTGTGCGTATTTACTGTGTGCATATTTACTGTGTGCGTATCTACTGTGTGCGTATCTACTGTGTGCGTATTTACTGTGTGCGTATTTACTGTGTGCGTATTTACTGTGTGCGTATTTACTGTGTGCGTATTTACTGTGTGCGTATTTACTGTGTGCGTATTTACAGTGTGCGTATTTACTGTGTGCGTATCTACTGTGTGCGTATTTACTGTGTGCGTATTTACTGTGTGCGTATTTACTGTGTGCGTGTTTACTGTGTGCGTGTTTACTGTGTGCGTGTTTACTGTGTGCGTATTTACTGTGTGCGTATTTACTGTGTGCGTATTTACTGTGTGCGCACTTACTGTGTGCGTACTTACTGTGTGCGTATTTACTGTGTGCGTATTTAATGTGTGCGTATTTACTGTGTGCATATTTACTGTGTGCGTGTTTACTGTGTGCGTATTTACTGTGCGCGTGTTTACTGTGCGCTTATTTACTGTGTGCGTATTTACTGTGTGCGTATTTACTGTGTGCGTGTTTACTGTGTGCGTATTTACTGTGTGCGTATTTGCTGTGTGCGTATTTACTGTGTGTGTATTTACTGTGTGTTGCTCACTGTGTGTGTCTTTACTGTGGGTATATTTACTGTGTGTGTATTTACTGTGGGTGTATTTACTGTGTGTGTATTTACTGTGTGTGTATTTACTGTGTGCGTATTTACTGTGTGCGTATTTACTATGTGCGTATTTACCGTGTGCGTACTTACTGCGTGCGTATTTATTGTGTGCGTATTCACTGTGTGCGAATTTACTGTGTGCGTATTTACCGTGTGCGTATTTACCGTGTGCGTACTTACCGTGTGCGTATTTACAGTGTGCGTATTTACTGTGTGCGTCTTTACTGTGTGCGTATTCATTGTGTGCGTATTCACTGTGTGCGTATTTACTGTGTGCGTACTTACTGTGTGCGTATTTACTGTGTGCTTATTTACTGTGCGCGTATTTACTGTGTGCGTATTTACTGTGTGCGTATTTACTGTGTGCGTATTTACTGTGTGCGTATTTACTGTGTGCGTATTTACTGTGTGCGTATTTACTGTGTGCGTATTTACTGTGTGCGTATTTACTGTGTGCGTATTTACTGTGTGCGTATTTACTGTGTGCGTATTTACTGTGTGCGTATTTACTGTGTGCGTATTTACTGTGTGCGTATTTACTGTGTGAGTATTTACTGTGTGCGTGTTTACTGTGTGCGTGTTTACTGTGTGCGTGTTTACTGTGTGCGTATTTATTGTGTGCGTATTTACTGTGTGCGTATTTACCGTGTGCGTGTTTACCGTGTGCGTGTTTACTGTGTGCGTGTTTACTGTGTGCGTCTTTACTGTGTGCGTATTTACTGTGTGCGTATTTACTGTGTGCGTATTTACTGTGTGCGTATTTACTGTGTGCGTATTTACTGTGTACGTATTTACTGTGTGCGTATTTACTGTGTGCGTATTTACTGTGTGCGTATTTACCGTGTGCGTATTTACTGTGTGCGTATTTATTGTGAGCGTATTTACTGTGTGCGTATTTACCGTGTGCGTATTTACCGTGTGCGTATTTACCGTGTGCGTATTTACTGTGTGCATATTTACTGTGTGCGTATTTACTGTGTGCGTATTTACTGTGTGCATCTTTACTGTGTGCGTTTTTACTGTTTGCGTATTTACTGTGTGCGTATTTACTGTGTGCGTATTTACTGTGTGCGTATTTATTATGTGCGTATTTACTGTGTTCGTATTTACTGTGTGCGTATTTACTGTGTGCGTATTTACTGTGTGCGTATTTACGGTGTGTGTATTTACTGTGTGCGTATTTACCATGTGCGTGTTTACTGTGTGCGTATTTACTGTGTGCGTGTTTACTGTGTGCGTATTAAATGTGTCCGTCTTTACTGTGTGCCTCTTTACTGTGTGCGTATTTACTGTGCGCGTATTTACTGTGTGCGTACTTACTGGGTGCGTATTTACTGTGTGCATATTTACTGTTTGCGTCTTTACTGTGTACTTATTTACTGTGTGCGTACTTACTGTGTGCGTATTTACTGTGTGCGTATTTACTGTGTGCGTATTTACTGTGTGCGTACTTACTGTGTGCATATTTGCTGTGTGCGTATTTACTGTGTGCCTATATACTGTGTGCGTATTTACTGTGTGAGTATTTACTGTGTGCGTGTTTACTGTGTGCGTGTTTACTGTGTGCGTGTTTACTGTGTGCGTATTTACTGTGTGCGTATTTACTGTGTGCGTATTTACCGTGTGCGTATTTACCGTGTGCGTCTTTACTGTGTGTGTAATTACTGTGTGCGTTTTTACTGTGTGCGTATTTACTGTGTGCGTCTTTACTGTGTGCGTATTTACTGTGTGAGTAAGTACTGTGTGCGTCTTTACTCTGTGCGTATTTACTGTGTGCGTATTGACTGTGTGCGTATTTACTGTGTGCGTATTTACTGTGTGCGTATTTACTGTGTGCGTATTTACTGTGTGCGTATTTACTGTGTGTGTAGTTACTGTGTGCGTATTTACTGTGTGCGTAAAAACTGTGTGCATTTTTAATGTGTGCGTAAATACTGTGTGCGTCTTTACTGTGTGCGTATTTACTGTGTGCGTATTTACTGTGTGCGTAGTTACTGTGTGCGTATTTACTGTGTGCGTGTTTACTGTGTGCGTATTTACTGTGTGCGTATTAACTGTGTGCGTATTTACTGTGTGCGTATTTACTGTGTGCGTGTTTACTGTGTGCGTGTTTACCGTGTGCGTGTTTACTGTGTGCTTATTTATTGTGTGCGTATTTACTGTGTGCGTATTTACCGTGTGCGTAATTATTGTGTGCGTATTTACTGTGTGCGTAATTACCGTGTGCGTATTTACTGTGTGCGTATTTACTGTGTGCGTATTTACTGTGTGCGTATTTATTGTGTGCGTATTTACTGTGTTCGTATTTACTGTGTGCGTATTTACTGTGTGCGTATTTACCGTGTGCGTATTTACCGTGTGCGTCTTTACTGTGTGTGTAACTACTGTGTGCGTTTTTACTGTGTGCGTATTTACTGTGTGCGTCTTTACTGTGTGCGTATTTACTGTGTGAGTAAGTACTGTGTGCGTCTTTACTCTGTGCGTATTTACTGTGTGCGTATTTACTGTGTTCGTATTTACTGTGTGCGTATTTACTGTGTGCATATTTACTGTGTGCGTATTTACTGTGTGCGTATTTATTGTGTGCGTATTTACTGTGTTCGTATTTACTGTGTGCGTATTTACTGTGTGCGTATTTACTGTGTGCGTATTTACTGTGTGCGTATTTACTGTGTGCGTATTTACTGTGTGCGTATTTACTGTGTGCGTGTTTACTGTGTGCGTATTTACTGTGTGCGTTTTTACTGTGTGCGTATTTACTGTGTGCGTCTTTACTGTGTGCGTCTTTACTGTGTGTGTTTTTACTGTGTGCGTATTTACTGTGTGGGTAGTTACTGTGTGCGTTTTTACTGTGTGCGTATTTACTGTGTGCGTATTTACTGTGTGCGTATTTACTGTGTGCGTATTTACTGTGTGCGTATTTCCTGTGTGCGTATTTACTGTGTGCGTATTTACTGTGTGCGTATTTACTGTATGCGTATTTACTGTGTGCGTATTTACTGTGTGCGTATTTACTGTGTGTGTATTTACTGTGTGCGTATTTACTGTGTGCGTATTTACTGTGAGCGTATTCACTGTGAGTGTATCTACTGTGTGCATAATTACTGTGTGCGTATTTACTGTGTGCGTCTTTACTGTGTGCGTCTTTACTGTGTGCGTATTTACTGTGTGCGTATTAACTGTGTGTGTATTTACTGTGTGCGTTTTTACTGTGTGCGCCTTTACTGTGTGTGTCTTTACTGTGTGCGTATTTACTGTGTGCGTATTTACTGTGTGCGTATTTACTGTGTGCGTATCTACTGTGTGCGTATTTACTGTGTGCGTATTTACTGTGTGCGTATTTACTGTGTGCGTATTTACTGTGTGCGTAGTTACTGTGTGCGTATGTACTGTGTGCGTATTTACTGTGTGCGTATTTACTGTGTGCGTATTTACTGTGTGCGCACTTACTGTGTGCGTACTTACTGTGTGCGTATTTACTGTGTGCATATTTAGTGTGTGCGTGTTTACTGTGTGCGTGTTTACTCTGTGCGTGTTTACTGTGTGCGTGTTTACTGTGTGCGTGTTTACTGTGTGCGTGTTTACTGTGTGCGTGTTTACTGTGTGCGTGTTTACTGTGTGCGTATTCAATGTGTGCGTTATTACTGTGTGCGTCTTTACTGTGTGCGTATTTACTGTGTGCGTATTTACTGTGTGCGTATTTACTGTGTGCGTGTTTACTGTGTGCGTATTTACTGTTTGCGTACTTACTGTGTGCGTACTTACTGAGTGCGTATTTACTGTGTGCGTATTTACTCTGTGCGTGTTTACTGTGTGCGTATTTACTGTGTGCGTATTTACTGTGTGCGTATTTACTGTGTGCGTCTTTACTGTGGGTGTATTTACTGTGTGTGTATTTACTGTGTGTGTATTTACTGTGTGTGTATTTACTGTGTGTGTATTTACTGTGTGTGTATTTACTGTGTGTGTATTTACTGTGTGTGTATTTACTGTGTGTGTAATTTACTGTGTTTGTTATTACTGTGTGTGTGTTTACTGTGTGTGTGTTTACTGTGTGTGTATTTACTGTATGCGTATTTACTGTGTGCGTATTTACTGTGTGCGTATTTACTGTGTGCGTACTTACTGTGTGCGTGTCTACTGTGTGCGTATCTACTGTGTGCGTATCTACTTTGTGCGTATTTACTTTGTGTGTATTTACTGTGTGCGTCTTTACTGTGTGCGTATTTACTGTGTGCGTATTAACTGTGTGCGTATTTACTGTGTGCGTATTTACTGTGTGCGTATTTACTGTGTGCGTATTTACTGTGTGCGTACTTACTGTGTGCGTATTTACTGTGTGCGTGTTTACTGTGTGCGTATTTACTGTGTGCGTGTTTACTGTGTGCGTATTTACTGTGTGCGTATTTACTGTGTGCGTATTTACTGTGTGCGTATTTACTGTGTGCATATTTACTGTGTGCGTATTTACTGTGTGCGTATTTATTGTGTGCGTATTTACTGTGTTCGTATTTACTGTGTGCGTATTTACTGTGTGCGTATTAACTGTGTGCGTATTTACCGTGTGCGTATTTATTGTGTGCGAATTTACTGTGTGCGTAATTACCGTGTGCGTATTTATTGTGTGCGTATTTACTGTGTGCAAGTTTACTGTGTGCGTATTTACTGTGTGCGTATTTACTGTGTGCGTATTTACTGTGTGCGTATTTACTGTGTGCATGTTTACTGTGTGCGTATTTACTGTGTGCGTATTTACTGTGTGCGTATTTACTGTGTGTGTATTTACTGTGTGCGTATTTACTGTGTGCATATTTACTGTGTGCGTATTTACTGTGTGCGTATTTATTGTGTGCGTATTTACTGTGTGCGTATTTACTGTGTGCGTAATTACCGTGTGCGTATTTATTGTGTGCGTATTTACTGTGTGCGTGTTTACTGTGTGCGTATTTACTGTGTGCGTATTTACTGTGTGCGTATTTACTGTGTGCGTATTTACTGTGTGCATTTTTACTGTGTGCGTATTTACTGTGTGCGTATTTACTGTGTGCGTATTTACTGTGTGTGTATTTACTGTGTGCGTATTTACTGTGTGCATATTTACTGTGTGCGTATTTACTGTGTGCGTATTTATTGTGTGCGTATTTACTGTGTTCGTATTTACTGTGTGCGTATTTACTGTGTGCGTATTTACTGTGTGCGTATTTACTGTGTGCGTATTTACTGTGTGCGTATTTACCGTGTGCGTATTTACTGTGTGCGTATTTACTGTGTGCGTATTTACTGTGTGCGTATTTACTGTGTGCGTATTTACTGAATGCGTATTTACTGTGTGCGTATTTACTGTGTGCGTATTTACTGTGTGTGTATTTACTGTGTGCGTGTTTACTGTGTGCGTGTTTACTGTGTGCGTGTTTACTGTGTGCGTATTTATTGTGTGCGTATTTACTGTGTGCGTATTTACCGTGTGCGTATTTACCGTGTGCGTATTTACTGTGTGTGTAATTACTGTGTGCGTTTTTACTGTGTGCGTATTTACTGTGTGCGTCTTTACTGTGTGCGTATTTACTGTGTGAGTAAATACTGTGTGCGTATTTACTCTGTGCGTATTTACTGTGTGTGTATTGACTGTGTGCGTATTTACTGTGTGCGTATTTACTGTGTGCGTATTTACTGTGTGCGTATTTACTGTGTGCGTATTTACTGTGTGTGTAGTTACTGTGTGCGTATTTACTGTGTGCGTAAAAACTGTGTGCATTTTTAATGTGTGCGTAAATACTGTGTGCGTATTTACTGTGTGCGTATTTACTGTGTGCGTATTTACTGTGTGCGTAATTACTGTGTGCGTATTTACTGTGTGCGTATTTACTGTGTGCGTGTTTACTGTGTGCGTATTTACTGTGTGCGTATTAACTGTGTGCGTATTTACTGTGTGCGTATTTACTGTGTGCGTGTTTACTGTGTGTGTGTTTACCGTGTGCGTGTTTACTGTGTGCGTATTTATTGTGTGCGTATTTACTGTGTGCGTATTTACCGTGTGCGTATTTATTGTGTGCGTATTGACTGTGTGCGTAATTACCGTGTGCGTATTTATTGTGTGCGTATTTACGGTGTGCGTGTTTACTGTGTGCGTATTTACTGTGTGCGTATTTACTGTGTGCGTATTTACTGTGTGCGTATTTACTGTGTGCATATTTACTGTGTGCGTATTTACTGTGTGCGTGTTTACTGTGTGCGTATTTACTGGGTGTGTATTTACTGTGTGCGTATTTACTGTGTGCATATTTACTGTGTGCGTATTTACTGTGTGCGTATTTATTGTGTGCGTATTTACTGTGTGGGTATTTACTGTGTGCGTACTTACCGTGTGCGTTTTTATTGTGTGCGTATTTACTGTGTGCGTATTTACTGTGTGCGTATTTACTGTGTGCGTATTTACTGTGTGCGTATTTACTGTGTGCGTATTTACTGTGTGCATATTTACTGTGTGCGTATTTACTGTGTGCGTATTTACTGTGTGCGTATTTACTGTGTGCGTATTTATTGTGTGCGTATTTACTGTGTTCGTATTTACTGTGTGCGTATTTACTGTGTGCGTATTTACTGTGTGCGTATTTACTGTGTGCGTATTTACTGTGTGCGTATTTACTGTGTGCGTATTTACTGTGTGCGTGTTTACTGTGTGCGTATTTACTGTGTGCGTTTTTACTGTGTGCGTATTTACTGTGTGCGTCTTTACTGTGTGCGTCTTTACTGTGTGTGTTTTTACTGTGTGCGTATTTACTGTGTGGGTAGTTACTGTGTGCGTATTTACTGTGTGCGCATTTACTGTGTGCGTATTTATTGTGTGTGTATTTACTGTGTTCCTATTTACTGTGTGCGTATTTACTGTGTGGGTAGTTACTGTGTGCGTATTTACTGAGTGCGTGTTTACTGTGTGTGTATTTACTGTGTGCGTATTTACTGTGTGCATGTTTACTGTGTGCGTATTTACTGTGTGCGTATTTACTGTGTGCGTATTTACTGTGTGCGTCTTTACTGTGTGCGTCTTTACTGTGTGTGTATTTACTGTGTGTGTATTTACTGTGTGTGTATTTACTGTGTGTGTTATTACTGTGTGTGTACTCACTGTGTGTGTACTCACTGTGTGTGTACTTACTCTGTGTGTACTTACTGTGTGTGTACTTACTGTGTGTACTTACTGTGTGTGTACTTACTGTGTGTGTACTTACTGTGTGTGTACTTACCGTGTGTGTACTTACTGTGTGCGTAATTACTGTGTGCGTATTTACTGTGTGCGTATTTACTGTGTGCGTATTTACTCTGTGCGTATTTACTGTGTGCGTATTTACTGTGTGCGTATTTACTGTGTGCGTATTTACTGTGTG
Source organism: Cryptosula pallasiana (assembly GCA_945261195.1). Lineage (NCBI taxonomy): Eukaryota > Metazoa > Bryozoa > Gymnolaemata > Cheilostomatida > Cryptosulidae > Cryptosula > Cryptosula pallasiana. Next base: position 46,284,560 of record OX183130.1, read on the forward strand.
CGTTTTTACTGTGTGCGTATTTACTGTGTGCGTATTTACTGTGTGCGTATTTACTGTGTGCGTATTTACTGTGTGCGTATTTACTGTGTGCGTATTTACTGTGTGCGTATTTACTGTGTGCGTATTTACTGTATGCGTATTTACTGTGTGCGTATTTACTGATTGCGTATTTACTGTGTGTGTATTTACTGTGTGCGTATTTACTGTGTGCGTATTTACTGTGAGCGTATTCACTGTGAGTGTATTTACTGTGTGCATAATTACTGTGTGCGTATTTACTGTGTGCGTCTTTTCTGTGTGCGTCTTTACTGTGTGCGTATTTACTGTGTGCGTATTAACTGTGTGTGTATTTACTGTGTGCGTTTTTACTGTGTGCGTCTTTACTGTGTGCGTCTTTACTGTGTGCGTTTTTACTGTGTGTGTATTTACTGTGTGCGTATTTACTGTGTGCGTATTTACTGTGTGCGTGTTTACTGTGTGCGTGTTTACTGGGTGTGTGTTTACTGTGTGCGTGTTTACTGTGTGCTTCTTTACTGTGTGCGTGTTTACTGTGTGCGTGTTTACTGTGTGCGTGTTTACTTGGTGCGTGTTTACTGTGTGCGTGTTTACTGTGTGCGTGTTTACTGTGTGCGTGTTTACTGTGTGCTTGTTTACTGTGTGCGTATTTACTCTGTGCGTATTTAATGTGTGCGTATTTACTGTGTGCGTATTTACTGTGTGCGTATTTACTGTGTGCGTATTTACTGTGTGCGTATTTACTGTGTGAGTATTTACTGTGTGCGTGTTTACTGTGTGCGTGTTCACTGTGTGCGTGTTTTCTGTGTGCGTGTTTATTGTCTGCGTATTTACTGTGTGCGTATTTACCGTGTGCGTATTTACCGTGAGGGTTTTTACTGTGTGCGTGTTTACTGTGTGCGTAGTTACTGTGTGCGTATTTACTGTGTGCGTATTTACTGTGTGCGTATTTACTGTGTGCGTATTTACTGTGTGCGTATTTACTGTGTGCGTATTTACTGTGTGCGTATTCACTGTGTGCGTATTTACTGTGTGCGTATTTACTGTGTGCGTCTTTACTGTGTGCGTATTTACTGTGTGCATATTTATTGTGTGCGTATTTACTGTGTGCGTACTTACCGTGTGCGTATTTATTGTGTGCGTATTTACCGTGTGCGTATTAACCGTGTGCGTATTTACTGTGTGTGCGTCTTTATTGTGTGCGTGTTTACTGTGTGCGTATTTACTGTGTGCGTATTTACTGTGTGCATCTTTACTGTTTGCGTTTTTACTGTTTGCGTATTTACTGTGTGCATATTTACTGTGTGCGTATTTACTGTGTGCGTATTTACTGTGTGAGTGTTTACTGTGTGCGTATTTACTGTGTGCGTATTTACTGTGTGCCTATTTACTGTGAGCGTATTCACTGTGAGCTTATTTACTGTGTGAGTATTTACTGTGTGCGTATTTACTGTGTGTGTATTTACTGTGTGCGTATTTACTGTGTGTGTATTTACTGTGTGTGTATTTACTGTGTATGTATTTACTGTGTGTGTATTTACTGTGTGTGTATTTACTGTGTGTGTATTTACTGTGTGTGTATTTACTGTGTGTGTATTCACTGTGTGTGTACTCACTGTGTGTGTACTCACTGTGTGTGTACTCACTGTGTGTGTACTCACTGTGTGTGTACTCACTGTGTGTGTACTCACTGTGTGTGTACTCACTGTGTGTGTACTCACTGTGTGTGTACTCACTGTGTGTGTACTCACTGTGTGTGTACTAACTGTGTGTGTACTCACTGTGTGTGTACTCACTGTGTGTGTACTTACTGTGTGTGTACTTACTGTCTGTGTATTTACTGTGTGCGTATTTACTGTGTGCGTATTTACTGTGTGCGTATTTACTGTTTGCGTATTTACTGTGTGCGTATTTACTGTGTGCGTGTTTACTGTGTGTGTCTTTACTGTGTGCGTATTTACTGTGTGCGTGATTACTGTGTGTGTGTTTACTGTGTGTGTATTTACTGTGTGCGTATTTACTGTGTGCGTATTTACTGTGTGCCTATTTACTGTGTGCCTCTTTACTGTGTGCGTGTTTACTGTGTGCGTGTTTACTGTGTGCGTGTTTACTGTGTGCGTGTTTACTGAGTGCGTATTTACTGTGTGCGTAATTACTGTGTGCGTATTTACTGTGTGCGTATTTACTGTGTGCGTATTTACTGTGTGCGTATTCACTGTGTGCGTATTTACTGTGTGCGTCTTTACTGTGTGCGTCTTTACTGTGTGCGTCTTTGCTGTGTGTGTATTTACTGTGTGTGTATTTACTGTGTGTGTATTTACTGTGTGTGTATTTACTGTGTGTGTATTTACTGTGTGTGTATTTACTGTGTGTGTATTTACTGTGTGCGTATTTACTGTGCGCGTATTTACTGTGTGCGTATTTACTGTGTGCGTATTTACTGTGTGCGTATTTACTGTGTGCGTATTTACTGTGTGCGTATTTACTGTGTGCGTATGTACTGTGTGCGTATTTACTGTGTGCGTATTTACCGTGTGCGTATTTACTGTGTGCGTGTTTACTGTGTGCGTGTTTACTGTGTGCGTATTTACTGTGTGCGTATTTACTGTGTGCGTATTTACTGTGTGCGTGTTTACTGTGTGCGTATCTACTGTGTGCGTATTTACTGTGTGCGTATTTACTGTGTGCGTATTTACTGTGTGCGTATTTACTGTGTGCGTGTTTACTGTGTGCGTGTTTACTGTGTGCGTATTTACTGTGTGCGTATTTACTGTGTGCGTATTTACTGTGTGCGCACTTACTGTGTGCGTACTTACTGTGTGCGTATTTACTGTGTGCATATTTAGTGTGTGCGTGTTTACTGTGTGCGTGTTTACTCTGTGCGTGTTTACTGTGTGCGTGTTTACTGTGTGCGTGTTTACTGTGTGCGTGTTTACTGTGTGCGTGTTTACTGTGTGCTTGTTTACTGTGTGCGTATTCAATGTGTGCGTCATTACTGTGTGCGTATTTACTGTGTGCGTATTTACTGTGTGCGTATTTACTGTGTGCGTATTTACTGTGTGCGTGTTTACTGTGTGCGTATTTACTGTTTGCGTACTTACTGTGTGCGTACTTACTGAGCGCGTATTTACTGTCTGCGTATTTACTCTGTGCGTGTTTACTGTGTGCGTATTTACTGTGTGCGTATTTACTGTTTGCGTATTTACTGCGTGCGTCTTTACTGTGGGTGTATTTACTGTGTGTGTATTTACTGTGTGTGTATTTACTGTGTGTGTAGTTACTGTGTGTGTATTTACTGTGTGTGTGTTTACTGTGTGTGTATTTACTGTGTGTGTATTTACTGTGTGTGTATTTACTGTGTTTGTTATTACTGTGTGTGTGTTTACTGTGTGTGTGTTTACTGTGTGTGTATTTACTGTGTGCGTATTTACTGTGTGCGTCTTTACTGTGTGCGTATTTGATGTGTGCAGATTTGCTGTGCGCGTATTTACTGTGTGCGTATTTACTGTGTGCGTATTTACTGTGTGCGTATTTACTGTGTGCGTGGTTACTGTGTGCGTATTTACTTTGTGCAAATTTACTGTGTGCCTATTTACTGTGTGCGTATTTACTGTGTGCGTATTTACTGTGTGCGTATTTACTGTGTGCGTTTTTACTGTGTGCATTTTTACTGTGTGCGTTTTTACTGTGTGCGTATTTACTGTGTGCGTATTTACTGTGTGCGTATTTACTGTGTGCGTATTTACTGTGTGTGTATTCACTGTGTGCGTATTTACTGCATGCATATGTACTGTGTGCGTATTTACTGTGTGCGTATTTACTGTGTGCATATTTACTGTGTGCGTATTTACTGTGTGCGTAGTTACTGTGTGCGTATTTCTGTGTGCGTATTTACTGTGTGGGTCTTTACTGTGTGCGTCTTTACTGCGTGCGTATTTACTGTGTGCGTATTTACTGTGTGCGTGTTTACTGTGTGCGTATTTACTGTGTAAGTATTTACTGTGTGCGTCTTTACTGTGTGCGTCCTTACTGTGTGCGTCTTTACTGTGTGTGTATTTACTGTGTGTGTATTTACTGTGTGTATTTACTGTGTGTGTTTTTACTGTGTGTGTATTTACTGTGTGTGTATTTACTGTGTGTGTATTTACTGTCTGTGTATTTACTGTGTGTGTCTTTACTGTGTGTATTTACTGTGTGTGTATTTACTGTGTGTGTATTTACTGTGTGTGTATTTACTGTGTGTGTATTTACTGTGTGCGTATTTACTGTGCGCGTATTTACTGTGTGCGTATTTACTGTGTGCGTATTTACTGTGTCCGTATTTACAGTGTGCGTATTTACTGTGTGCGTATTTACTGTGTGCGTATTTACTGTGTGCATATTTACTGTGTGCGTCTTTACTGTGTGCGTCTTTACTGTGGGTGTATTTACTGTGTGTGTATTTACTGTGTGTGTATTTACTGTGTGTGTATTTACTGTGTGTGTATTTACTGTGTGTGTATATACTGTGTGTGTATTTACTGTGTGTGTCTTTACTGTGTGCTTATTTACTGGGTGCGTATTTACTGTGTGCGTATTTATTGTGTGCGTATTTACTGTGTGCGTATTTACTATGTGCGTATTTACTGTGTGCGTATTTACTGTGTGCGTTTTTACTGTGTGCGTATTTACTGTGTGCGTATTTACTGTGTGCGTATTTACTGTGTGCATATTTACTGTGTGCGTATTTACTGTGTGCATATTTACTGTGTGCGTATTTACTGTGTGCGTGTTTACTGTGTGCGTATTTACTGTGTGCGTATTTACTGTGTGCGTATTTACTGTGTGCGTATTTACTGTGTGCGTATTTACTGTGTGCGTATTTACTGTGTGCGTATGTACTGTGTGCGTATTTACTGTGTGCATATTTACTGCGTGCGTATTTACTGTGTGCGTATCTACTGTGTGCGTATTTACTGTGAGCGTATTTACTGTGTGCGTATTTACTGTGTGCGTATTTACTGTGTGCGTATTTACTGTGTGCGTATTTACTGTGTGCGTATTCACTGTTTGCGTATTTACTGTGTGCGTGTTTACTGTGTGCGTGTTTACTGAGTGCGTACTTACTGTGTGCGTATTTACTGTGTGCGTATTTACTGTGTGCGTATTTACTGTGTGCGTATCTACTGTGTGCGTATTTACTGTGTGCGTATTTACTGTGTGCGTATTTACTGTGTGCGTATTTACTGCGTGCGTGTTTACTGTGTGCGTGTTTACTGTGTGCGTATTTACTGTGTGCGTATTTACTGTGTGCGTATTTACTGTGTGCGCACTTACTGTGTGCGTACTTACTGTGTGCGTATTTATTGTGTGCGTATTTACTGTGTGCGTATTTACTATGTGCGTATTTACTGTGTGCGTATTTACTGTGTGCGTTTTTACTGTGTGCGTATTTACTGTGTGCGTATTTACTGTGTGCGTATTTACTGTGTGCATATTTACTGTGTGCGTAGTTACTGTGTGCGTATCTACTGTGTGCGTATTTACTGTGTGCGTATTTACTGTGTGCGTATTTACTGTGTGCGTATTTACTGTGTGCGTATTTACTGTGTGCGTTTTTACTGTGTGCGTATTTACTGTGTGCGTATTTACTGTGTGCGTATTTACTGTGTGCATATTTACTGTGTGCGTATTTACTGTGTGCGTATCTACTGTGTGCGTATTTATTGTGTGCGTATTTACTGTGTGCGTATTTACTGTGTGCGTATTTACTGTGTGCGTATTCACTGTGTGCGTATTTACTGTGTGCGTGTTTACTGTGTGCGTGTTTACTGTGTGCGTATTTACTGTGTGCGTATTTACTGTGTGCGAATTTACTGTATGCGTATTTACTGTGTGCGTATCTACTGTGTGCGTATTTACTGTGTGCGTATTTACTGTGTGCGTATTTACTGTGTGCGTATTTACTGTGTGCGTGTTTACTGTGTGCGTGTTTACTGTGTGCGTATTTACTGTGTGCGTATTTACTGTGTGCGTATTTACTGTGTGCGCACTTACTGTGTGCGTACTTACTGTGTGCGTATTTACTGTGTGCTTATTTAGTGTGTGCGTGTTTACTGTGTGCGTGTTTACTCTGTGCGTGTTTACTGTGTGCGTGTTTACTGTGTGCGTGTTTACTGTGTGCGTGTTTACTGTGTGCGTGTTTACTGTGTGCGTGTTTACTGTGTGCGTATTAAATGTGTGCGTCATCACTGTGTGCGTATTTACTGTGTGCGTATTTACTGTGTGCGTATTTACTGTGTGCGTATTTACTGTGTGCGTGTTTACTGTGTGCGTATTTACTGTTTGCGTACATACTGTGTGCGTACTTACTGAGTGCGTATTTACTGTGTGCGTATTTACTCTGTGCGTGTTTACTGTGTGCGTATTTACTGTTTGCGTATTTACTGTGTGCGTCTTTACTGTGGGTGTATTTAATGTGTGTGTCTTTACTGTGTGTGTATTTACTGTGTGTGTATTTACTGTGTGTGTATTTACTGTGTGTGTATTTACTGTGTGTGTATTTACTGTGTGTGTATTTACTGTGTGTGTATTTACTGTGTTTGTTATTACTGTGTGTGTTTACTGTGTGTGTGTTTACTGTGTGTGTATTTACTGTGTGCGTATTTACTGTGTGCGTATTTACTGTGTGCGTATTTGCTGTGTGCGTATTTGCTGTGCGCGTATTTACTGTGTGCGTATTTACTGTGTGCGTATTTACTGTGTGCGTATTTACTGTGTGCGTGGTTACTGTGTGCGTATTTACTTTGTGCAACTTTACTGTGTGCGTATTTACTGTGTGCGTATTTACTGTGTGCGTATTTACTGTGTGCGCATTTACTGTGTGCGTTTTTACTGTGTGCGTTTTTACTGTGTGCGTATTTACTGTGTGCGTATTTACTGTGTGCGTATTTACTGTGTGCGTATTTACTGTGTGTGTATTCACTGTGTGCGTATTTACTGCATGCATATGTACTGTGTGCGTATTTACTGTGTGCGTATTTACTGTGTGCATATTTACTGTGTGCGTATTTACTGTGTGCGTAGTTACTGTGTGCGTATTTCTGTGTGCGTATTTACTGTGTGGGTCTTTACTGTGTGCGTCTTTACTGCGTGCGTATTTACTGTGTGCGTATTTACTGTGTGCGTATTTACTGTGTGCGTATTTACTGTTTGCGTCTTTACTGTGTGTGTATTTACTGTGTGCGTATTTACTGTGTGCGTATTTACTGTGTGCGTATTTACTGTGTGCGTATTTACTGTGTGCGTGTTTGCGGTGTGCGTATTTACTGTGTGCGTATTTACTGTGTGCGTATTTACTATGTGCGTATTTTCTGTGTGCGTGTTTACTGTGTGCGTGTTTACTATGTGCGTGTTTACTGTGTGCGTGTTTACTGTGTTCGTGCTTACTGTGTGCGTGTTTACTATGTGCGTGTTTACTGTGTGCTTGTTTACTGTGTTCGTGCTTACTGTGTGCGTGTTTACTGTGTGTGTATTTACTGTGTGCGTATTTACTGTGTGCATATTTACTGTGTGCGTATTTACTGTGTGCGTATTTACTGTGTGCGTATTTACTGTGTGCGTATTTACTGTGTGCGTGTTTACTGTGTGCGTATTTACTGTGTGCGTATTTACTGTGTGCGTAGTTACTGTGTGCGTATTTACTGTGTGCGTGTTTACTGTGTGCGTATTTACTGTGTGCGTATTTACTGTGTGCGTATTTACTGCGTGCGTATTTACTGTGTTCGTATTTACTGTGTGCGTATTTGCTGTGTGCGTATTCACTGTGTGCGTGTTTACTGTGTGCGTATTTACTGTGTGCGTATTTACTGTGTGCGTATTTACTGTGTGCCTATTTACTGTGTGCCTCTTTACTGTGTGCGTGTTTACTGTGTGCGTGTTTACTGTGTGCGTGTTTACTGTGTGCGTGTTTACTGAGTGCGTGTTTACTGTGTGCGTGTTTACTGTGTGTGTGTTTACTGTGTGCGTGTTTAAGGTGTGCGTATTTACTGTGTGCGTATTTACTGTGTGCGTATTTACTGTGTGCGTATTTACTGTGTGCGTATTTACTGTGTGGGTATTTACTGTCTGCGTATTTACTGTGTGCATATTTACTGTGTGCGTATTTACTCTGTGCGTATTTACTGTGTGCGTAATTACTGTGTGCGTATTTACTGTGCGCGTATTCACTGTGTGCGTATTTACTGTGTGTGTATTTACTGTGTGTGTATTTACTGTGTGTGTATTTACTGTGTGTGTAATTTACTGTGTTTGTTATTACTGTGTGTGTGTTTACTGTGTGTGTGTTTACTGTGTGTGTATTTACTGTGTGCGTATTTACTGTGTGCGTATTTACTGTGTGCGTATTTACTGTGTGCGTACTTACTGTGTGCGTGTCTACTGTGTGCGTATCTACTGTGTGCGTATCTACTTTGTGCGTATTTACTGTTTGTGTATTTCCTGTGTGCGTCTTTACTGTGTGCGTATTTACTGTGGGCGTATTTACTGTGTGCGTATTTACTGTGTGCGTATTTACTCTGTGCGTATTTACTGTGTGCGTATTTACTGTGTGCGTACTTACTGTGTGCGTAGTTACTGTGTGCGTGTTTACTGTGTGCATATTTACTTTGTGCGTGTTTACTGTGTGCGTATTTACTGTGTGCGTATTTACTGTGTGCGTATTTACTGTGTGCATATTTACTGTGTGCGTATTTACTGTGTGCGTATTTACTGTGTGCGTATTTACTGTGTGCGTATTTACTGTGTGCGTATTTACTGTGTGCATATTTACTGTGTGCATATTTACTGTGTGCGTGTTTACTGTGTGCAGGTTTACTGTGTGCGTGTTTACTGTGTGCGTGTTTACTGTGTGCGTGTTTACTGTATGCGTGTTTACTGTGTGCGTGTTTACTGTGTGCGTGTTTACTGTGTGCGTATTTACTGTGTGCGTATTTAATGTGTGCGTATTTACTGTGTGCGTATTTACTGTGTGCGTGTTTACTGTGTGCATATTTACTGTGCGCGTGTTTACTGTGCGCTTATTTACTGTGTGCGTATTTACTGTGTGCTTATTTACTGTGAGCGTACCTACTGTGTGCGTATTTACTGTGTGCGTATTTACTGTGCGCGTATTTGCTGTGTGCGTATTTACTGTGTGTGTATTTACTGTGTGTTACTCACTGTGTGTGTCTTTACTGTGGGTATATTTACTGTGTGTGTATTTACTGTGGGTGTATTTACTGTGTGTGTATTTACTGTGTGTGTATTTACTGTGTGTGTATTTACTGTGTGTGTATTTATTGTGTGCGTATTTACTGTGTGCGTATTTACTATGTGCGTATTTACTGTGTGCGTACTTACTGCGTGCGTATTTATTGTGTGCGTATTCACTGTGTGCGAATTTACTGTGTGCGTATTTACCGTGTGCGTATTTACCGTGTGCGTAATTACCGTGTGCGTATTTACAGTGTGCGTATTTACTGTGTGCGTCTTTACTGTGTGCGTATTCATTGTGTGCGTATTCACTGTGTGCGTATTTACTGTGTGCGTACTTACTGTGTGCGTATTTACTGTGTGCGTATTTACTGTGTGCGTATTTACTGTGTGCGTATTTACTGTGTGCGTGTTTACTGTGTGCGTATTTACTGTGTGCGTATTTACTGTGTGCGTATTTACTGTGTGCGTGTTTACTGTGTGCGTATTTACTGTGTGCGTATTTACTGTGTGCGTATTTACTGTGTGCGTATTTACTGTGTGCGTATTTACTGTGTGCGTATTTACTGTGTGCGTATTTACTGTGTGCGTATTTACTGTGTGAGTATTTACTGTGTGCGTGTTTACTGTGTGCGTGTTTACTGTGTGCGTGTTTACTGTGTGCGTATTTATTGTGTGCGTATTTACTGTGTGCGTATTTACCGTGTGCGTGTTTACCGTGTGCGTGTTTACTGTGTGCGTGTTTACTGTGTGCGTATTTACTGTGTGCGTATTTACTGTGTGCGTATTTACTGTGTGCGTATTTACTGTGTGCGTATTTACTGTGTGCGTATTTACTGTGTGCGTATTTACTGTGTGCGTATTTACTGTGTGCGTATTTACTGTGTGCGTTTTTACCCTGTGCGTATTTACTGTGTGCGTATTTATTGTGAGCGTATTTACTGTGTGCGTATTTACCGTGTGCGTATTTACCGTGTGCGTATTTACCGTGTGCGTATTTACTGTGTGCATATTTACTGTGTGCGTATTTACTGTGTGCGTATTTACTGTGTGCGTATTTACTGTGTGCGTATTTACTGTGTGCATCTTTACTGTGTGCGTTTTTACTGTTTGCGTATTTACTGTGTGCGTATTTACTGTGTGCGTACTTACGGTGTGCGTATTTATTATGTGCGTATTTACTGTGTTCGTATTTACTGTGTGCGTATTTACTGTGTGCGTATTTACTGTTTGCGTGTTTACGGTGTGTGTATTTACTGTGTGCGTATTTACCGTGTGCGTGTTTACTGTGTGCGTATTTACTGTGTGCGTGTTTACTGTGTGCGTATTAAATGTGTCCGTCTTTACTGTGTGCCTCTTTACTGTGTGCGTATTTACTGTGCGCGTATTTACTGTGTGCGTACTTACTGGGTGCGTATTTACTGTGTGCATATTTACTGTTTGCGTCTTTACTGTGTACTTATTTACTGTGTGTGTACTTACTGTGTGCGTATTTACTGTGTGCGTATTTACTGTGTGCGTATTTACTGTGTGCGTATTTACTGTGTGCATATTTACTGTGTGCGTATTTACTGTGTGCCTATATACTGTGTGCGTATTTACTGTGTGAGTATTTACTGTGTGCGTGTTTACTGTGTGCGTGTTTACTGTGTGCGTGTTTACTGTGTGCGTATTTATTGTGTGCGTATTTACTGTGTGCGTATTTACCGTGTGCGTATTTACCGTGTGCGTATTTACTGTGTGTGTAATTACTGTGTGGGTTTTTACTGTGTGCGTATTTACTGTGTGCGTCTTTACTGTGTGCGTAGTTACTGTGTGAGTAAGTACTGTGTGCGTCTTTACTCTGTGCGTATTTACTGTGTGTGTAGTTACTGTGTGCGTATTTACTGTGTGCGTAAAAACTGTGTGCATTTTAATGTGTGCGTAAATACTGTGTGCGTATTTTCTGTGTGCGTATTTACTGTGTGCGTATTTACTGTGTGCGTATTTACTGTGTGCGTATTTACTGTGTGCGTGTTTACTGTGTGCGTATTTACTGTGTGCGTATTAACTGTGTGCGTATTTACTGTGTGCGTAATTACTGTGTGCGTGTTTACTGTGTGCGTGTTTACCGTGTGCGTGTTTACTGTGTGCGTATTTATTGTGTGCGTATTTACTGTGTGCATATTTACCGTGTGCGTATTTATTGTGTGCGTATTTACTGTGTGCGTAATTACTGTGTGCGTATTTATTGTGTGCGTATTTACTGTGTGCGTGTTTACTGTGTGCGTATTTACTGTGTGCGTATTTACTGTGTGCGTATTTACTGTGTGTGTATTCACTATGTGCGTATTTACTGCATGCATATGTACTGTGTGCGTATTTACTGTGTGCGTATTTACTGTGTGCATATTTACTGTGTGCGTATTTACTGTGTGCGTAGTTACTGTGTGCGTATTTCTGTGTGCGTATTTACTGTGTGGGTCTTTACTGTGTGCGTCTTTACTGCGTGCGTATTTACTGTGTGCGTGTTTACTGTGTGCGTATTTACTGTGTGCGTCTTTACTGTTTGCGTCTTTACTGTGTGCGTATTTACTGTGTGCGTGTTTACTGTGTGCGTATTTACTGTGTGCGTATTTACTGTGTGCGTCTTTACTGTGTGCGTCTTTACTGTGTGCGTCTTTACTGTGTGTGTATTTACTGTGTGTATTTACTGTGTGTGTATTTACTGTGTGTGTATTTACTGTGTGTGTATTTACTGTGTGTGTATTTACTGTGTGTGTATTTACTGTGTGTGTATTTACTGTGTGTATTTACTGTGTGTATTTACTGTGTGTGTATTTACTGTGTGTGTATTTACTGTGTGTGTATTTACTGTGTGTGTATTTACTGTGTGCGTATTTACTGTGCGCGTAGTTACTGTGTGCGTATTTACTGTGTGCGTATTTACTGTGTGCGTATTTACAGTGTGCGTATTTACTGTGTGCGTATTTACTGTGTGCATATTTACTGTGTGCGTCTTTACTGTGTGCGTCTTTACTGTGGGTGTATTTACTGTGTGTGTATTTACTGTGTGTGTATTTACTGTGTGTGTATTTACTGTGTGTGTATTTACTGTGTGTGTATATACTGTGTGTGTATTTACTGTGTGTGTCTTTACTGTGTGCGTATGTACTGGGTGCGTATTTACTGTGTGCGTATTTATTGTGTGCGTATTTACTGTGTGCGTATTTACTATGTGCGTATTTACTGTGTGCGTATTTACTGTGTGCGTTTTTACTGTGTGCGTATTTACTGTGTGCGTATTTACTGTGTGCGTATTTACTGTGTGCATATTTACTGTGTGCGTATTTACTGTGTGCATATTTACTGTGTGCGTATTTACTGTGTGCGTATTTACTGTGTGCGTATTTACTGTGTGCGTATTTACTGTGTGCGTATTTACTGTGTGCGTATTTACTGTGTGCGTATTTACTGTGTGCGTATTTACTGTGTGCGTATGTACTGTGTGCGTATTTACTGTGTGCATATTTACTGTGTGCGTATTTACTGTGTGCGTATCTACTGTGTGCGTATTTACTGTGAGCGTATTTACTGTGTGCGTATTTACTGTGTGCGTATTTACTGTGTGCGTATTTACTGTGTGCGTATTTACTGTGTGCGTATGTACTGTGTGCGTATTTACTGTGTGCGTATTCACTGTTTGCGTATTTACTGTGTGCGTAATTACTGTGTGCGTGTTTACTGTGTGCGTGTTTACCGTGTGCGTGTTTACTGTGTGCGTATTTATTGTGTGCGTATTTACTGTGTGCGTATTTACCGTGTGCGTATTTATTGTGTGCGTATTTACTGTGTGCGTAATTACTGTGTGCGTATTTATTGTGTGCGTATTTACTGTGTGCGTGTTTACTGTGTGCGTATTTACTGTGTGCGTATTTACTGTGTGCGTATTTACTGTGTGTGTATTCACTGTGTGCGTATTTACTGCATGCATATGTACTGTGTGCGTATTTACTGTGTGCGTATTTACTGTGTGCATATTTACTGTGTGCGTATTTACTGTGTGCGTAGTTACTGTGTGCGTATTTCTGTGTGCGTATTTACTGTGTGGGTCTTTACTGTGTGCGTCTTTACTGCGTGCGTATTTACTGTGTGCGTGTTTACTGTGTGCGTATTTACTGTGTGCGTCTTTACTGTTTGCGTCTTTACTGTGTGCGTATTTACTGTGTGCGTGTTTACTGTGTGCGTATTTACTGTGTGCGTACTTACTGTGTGCGTCTTTACTGTGTGCGTCTTTACTGTGTGCGTCTTTACTGTGTGTGTATTTACTGTGTGTATTTACTGTGTGTGTATTTACTGTGTGTGTATTTACTGTGTGTGTATTTACTGTGTGTGTATTTACTGTGTGTGTATTTACTGTGTGTGTATTTACTGTGTGTATTTACTGTGTGTATTTACTGTGTGTGTATTTACTGTGTGTGTATTTACTGTGTGTGTATTTACTGTGTGTGTATTTACTGTGTGCGTATTTACTGTGCGCGTATTTACTGTGTGCGTATTTACTGTGTGCGTATTTACTGTGTGCGTATTTACAGTGTGCGTATTTACTGTGTGCGTATTTACTGTGTGCATATTTACTGTGTGCGTCTTTACTGTGTGCGTCTTTACTGTGGGTGTATTTACTGTGTGTGTATTTACTGTGTGTGTATTTACTGTGTGTGTATTTACTGTGTGTGTATTTACTGTGTGTGTATATACTGTGTGTGTATTTACTGTGTGTGTCTTTACTGTGTGCGTATTTACTGGGTGCGTATTTACTGTGTGCGTATTTATTGTGTGCGTATTTACTGTGTGCGTATTTACTATGTGCGTATTTACTGTGTGCGTATTTACTGTGTGCGTTTTTACTGTGTGCGTATTTACTGTGTGCGTATTTACTGTGTGCGTATTTACTGTGTGCATATTTACTGTGTGCGTATTTACTGTGTGCATATTTACTGTGTGCGTATTTACTGTGTGCGTATTTACTGTGTGCGTATTTACTGTGTGCGTATTTACTGTGTGCGTATTTACTGTGTGCGTATTTACTGTGTGCGTATTTACTGTGTGCGTATTTACTGTGTGCGTATGTACTGTGTGCGTATTTACTGTGTGCATATTTACTGTGTGCGTATTTACTGTGTGCGTATCTACTGTGTGCGTATTTACTGTGAGCGTATTTACTGTGTGCGTATTTACTGTGTGCGTATTTACTGTGTGCGTATTTACTGTGTGCGTATTTACTGTGTGCGTATGTACTGTGTGCGTATTTACTGTGTGCGTATTCACTGTTTGCGTATTTACTGTGTGCGTGTTTACTGTGTGCGTGTTTACTGAGTGCGTATTTACTGTGTGCGTATTTACTGTGTGCGTATTTACTGTGTGCGTATTTACTGTGTGCGTATCTACTGTGTGCGTATTTACTGTGTGCGTATTTACTGTGTGCGTATTTACTGTGTGCGTATTTACTGTGTGCGTGTTTACTGTGTGCGTGTTTACTGTGTGCGTATTTACTGTGTGCGTATTTACTGTGTGCGTATTTACTGTGTGCGCACTTACTGTGTGCGTACTTACTGTGTGCGTATTTATTGTGTGCGTATTTACTATGTGCGTATTTACTGTGTGCGTATTTACTGTGTGCGTTTTTACTGTGTGCGTATTTACTGTGTGCGTATTTACTGTGTGCGTATTTACTGTGTGCATATTTACTGTGTGCGTAGTTACTGTGTGCGTATCTACTGTGTGCGTATTTACTGTGTGCGTATTTACTGTGTGCGTATTTACTGTGTGCGTATTTACTGTGTGCGTATTTACTGTGTGCGTTTTTACTGTGTGCGTATTTACTGTGTGCGTATTTACTGTGTGCGTATTTACTGTGTGCATATTTACTGTGTGTTTGTATTTACTGTGTGCGTATCTACTGTGTGCGTATTTACTGTGTGCGTATTTACTGTGTGCGTATCTACTGTGTGCGTATTTACTGTGTGCGTATTTACTGTGTGCGTATTTACTGTGTGCGTATGTACTGTGTGCGTATTTACTGTGTGCGTATTAACTGTGTGCATATTTACTGTGTGCGTGTTTACTGTGTGCGTGTTTACTGTGTGCGTATTTACAGTGTGCGTATTTACTGTGTGCGTATTTACTGTGTGCGTATTTACTGTGTGCGTATCTACTGTGTGCGTATTTACTGTGTGCGTCTTTACTGTGTGCGTATTTACTGTGTGCGTATTTACTGTGTGCGTGTTTACTGTGTGCGTGTTTACTGTGTGCGTATTTACTGTGTGCGTATTTACTGTGTGCGTATTTACTGTGTGCGCACTTACTGTGTGCGTACTTACTGTGTGCGTATTTACTGTGTGCTTATTTAGTGTGTGCGTGTTTACTGTGTGCGTGTTCACTCTGTGCATGTTTACTGTGTGCGTGTTTACTGTGTGCGTGTTTACTGTGTGCGTGTTTACTGTGTGCGTGTTTACTGTGTGCGTGTTTACTGTGTGTGTATTCAATGTGTGCGTCATCACTGTGTGCGTATTTACTGTGTGCGTATTTACTGTGTGCGTATTTACTGTGTGCGTATTTACTGTGTGCGTGTTTACTGTGTACGTATTTACTGTTTGCGTACTTACTGTGTGCGTACTTACTGAGTGCGTATTTACTGTGTGCGTATTTACTCTGTGCGTGTTTACTGTGTGCGTATTTACTGTTTGCGTATTTACTGTGTGCGTCTTTACTGTGGGTGTGTTTAATGTGTGTGTATTTACTGTGTGTGTATTTACTGTGTGTGTATTTACTGTGTGTGTATTTACTGTGTGTGTATTTACTGTGTGTGTATTTACTGTGTGTGTATTTACTGTGTGTGTATTTACTGTGTTTGTTATTACTGTGTGTGTTTACTGTGTGTGTGTTTACTGTGTGTGTATTTACTGTGTGCGTATTTACTGTGTGCGTATTTACTGTGTGCGTATTTGCTGTGTGTGTATTTGCTGTGCGCGTATTTACTGTGTGCGTATTTACTGTGTGCGTATTTACTGTGTGCGTATTTACTGTGTGCGTGGTTACTGTGTGCGTATTTACTTTGTGCAAATTTACTGTGTGCGTATTTACTGTGTGCGTATTTACTGTGTGCGTATTTACTGTGTGCGTATTTACTGTGTGCGTTTTTACTGTGTGCGTTTTTACTGTGTGCGTTTTTACTGTGTGCGTATTTACTGTGTGCGTATTTACTGTGTGCGTATTTACTGTGTGCGTATTTACTGTGTGTGTATTCACTGTGTGCGTATTTACTGCAAGCATATGTACTGTGTGCGTATTTACTGTGTGCGTATCTACTGTGTGCATATTTACTGTGTGCGTATTTACTGTGTGCGTAGTTACTGTGTGCGTATTTCTGTGTGCGTATTTACTGTGTGGGTCTTTACTGTGTGCGTCTTTACTGCGTGCGTATTTACTGTGTGCGTATTTACTGTGTGCGTATTTACTGTGTGCTGTATTTACTGTTTGCGTCTTTACTGTGTGCGTATTTACTGTGTGCGTATTTACTGTGTGCGTATTTACTGTGTGCGTATTTACTGTGTGCGTATTTACTGTGTGCGTGTTTGCGGTGTGCGTATTTACTGTGTGCGTATTTACTGTGTGCGTATTTACTATGTGCGTATTTACTGTGTGCGTGTTTACTGTGTGTGTGTTTACTATGTGCGTGTTTACTGTGTGCGTGTTTACTGTGTTCGTGCTTACTGTGTGCGTGTTTACTATGTGCGTGTTTACTGTGTGCTTGTTTACTGTGTTCGTGCTTACTGTGTGCGTGTTTACTGTGTGTGTATTTACTGTGTGCGTATTTACTGTGTGCGTATTTACTGTGTGCGTATTTACTGTGTGCGTATTTACTGTGTGCGTATTTACTGTGTGCGTATTTACTGTGTGCGTGTTTACTGTGTGCGTATTTACTGTGTGCATATTTATTGTGTGCGTATTTACTGTGTGCGTACTTACCGTGTGCGTATTTATTGTGTGCGTATTTACCGTGTGCGTATTAACCGTGTGCGTATTTACTGTGTGTGCGTCTTTATTGTGTGCGTGTTTACTGTGTGCGTATTTACTGTGTGCGTATTTACTGTGTGCATCTTTACTGTTTGCGTTTTTACTGTTTGCGTATTTACTGTGTGCATATTTACTGTGTGCGTATTTACTGTGTGCGTATTTACTGTGTGAGTGTTTACTGTGTGCGTATTTACTGTGTGCGTATTTACTGTGTGCCTATTTACTGTGAGCGTATTCACTGTGAGCTTATTCACTGTGTGAGTATTTACTGTGTGCGTATTTACTGTGTGTGTATTTACTGTGTGCGTATTTACTGTGTGTGTATTTACTGTGTGTGTATTTACTGTGTATGTATTTACTGTGTGTGTATTTACTGTGTGTGTATTTACTGTGTGTGTATTTACTGTGTGTGTATTTACTGTGTGTGTATTCACTGTGTGTGTACTCACTGTGTGTGTACTCACTGTGTGTGTACTCACTGTGTGTGTACTCACTGTGTGTGTACTCACTGTGTGTGTACTCACTGTGTGTGTACTCACTGTGTGTGTACTCACTGTGTGTGTACTCACTGTGTGTGTACTCACTGTGTGTGTACTAACTGTGTGTGTACTCACTGTGTGTGTACTCACTGTGTGTGTACTTACTGTGTGTGTACTTACTGTCTGTGTATTTACTGTGTGCGTATTTACTGTGTGCGTATTTACTGTGTGCGTATTTACTGTTTGCGTATTTACTGTGTGCGTATTTACTGTGTGCGTGTTTACTGTGTGTGTCTTTACTGTGTGCGTATTTACTGTGTGCGTGATTACTGTGTGTGTGTTTACTGTGTGTGTATTTACTGTGTGCGTATTTACTGTGTGCGTATTTACTGTGTGCCTATTTACTGTGTGCCTCTTTACTGTGTGCGTGTTTACTGTGTGCGTGTTTACTGTGTGCGTGTTTACTGTGTGCGTGTTTACTGAGTGCGTGTTTACTGTGTGCGTGTTTACTGTGTGCGTGTTTACTGTGTGCGTGTTTAATGTGTGCGTATTTACTGTGTGCGTATTTACTGTGTGCGTGTTTACTGTGTGCGTATTTACTGTGTGCGTATTTACTGTCTGCGTATTTACTGTGTGCGCACTTACTGTGTGCGTACTTACTGTGTGCGTGTTTACTGTGTGCATATTTAGTGTGTGCGTGTTTACTGTGTGCGTGTTTACTCTGTGCGTGTTTACTGTGTGCGTGTTTACTGTGTGCGTGTTTACTGTGTGCGTGTTTACTGTGTGCGTGTTTACTGTGTGCTTGTTTACTGTGTGCGTATTCAATGTGTGCGTCATTACTGTGTGCGTATTTACTGTGTGCGTATTTACTGTGTGCGTATTTACTGTGTGCGTATTTACTGTGTGCGTGTTTACTGTGTGCGTATTTACTGTTTGCGTACTTACTGTGTGCGTACTTACTGAGCGCGTATTTACTGTCTGCGTATTTACTCTGTGCGTGTTTACTGTGTGCGTATTTACTGTGTGCGTATTTACTGTTTGCGTATTTACTGCGTGCGTCTTTACTGTGGGTGTATTTACTGTGTGTGTATTTACTGTGTGTGTATTTACTGTGTGTGTAGTTACTGTGTGTGTATTTACTGTGTGTGTGTTTACTGTGTGTGTATTTACTGTGTGTGTATTTACTGTGTGTGTATTTACTGTGTTTGTTATTACTGTGTGTGTGTTTACTGTGTGTGTGTTTACTGTGTGTGTATTTACTGTGTGCGTATTTACTGTGTGCGTCTTTACTGTGTGCGTATTTGCTGTGTGCGTATTTGCTGTGCGCGTATTTACTGTGTGCGTATTTACTGTGTGCGTATTTACTGTGTGCGTATTTACTGTGTGCGTGGTTACTGTGTGCGTATTTACTTTGTGCAAATTTACTGTGTGCCTATTTACTGTGTGCGTATTTACTGTGTGCGTATTTACTGTGTGCGTATTTACTGTGTGCGTTTTGACTGTGTGCGTTTTTACTGTGTGCGTTTTTACTGTGTGCGTATTTACTGTGTGCGTATTTACTGTGTGCGTATTTACTGTGTGCGTATTTACTGTGTGTGTATTCACTGTGTGCGTATTTACTGCATGCATATGTACTGTGTGCGTATTTACTGTGTGCGTATTTACTGTGTGCATATTTACTGTGTGCGTATTTACTGTGTGCGTAGTTACTGTGTGCGTATTTCTGTGTGCGTATTTACTGTGTGGGTCTTTACTGTGTGCGTCTTTACTGCGTGCGTATTTACTGTGTGTGTATTTACTGTGTGCGTGTTTACTGTGTGCGTATTTACTGTGTGCGTATTTACTGTGTGCGTCTTTACTGTGTGCGTCTTTACTGTGTGCGTCTTTACTGTGTGTGTATTTACTGTGTGTGTATTTACTGTGTGTGTATTTACTGTGTGTGTATTTACTGTGTGTGTATTTACTGTGTGTGTATTTACTGTGTGTGTATTTACTGTCTGTGTATTCACTGTGTGTGTCTTTACTGTGTGTATTTACTGTGTGTGTATTTACTGTGTGTGTATTTACTGTGTGTGTATTTACTGTGTGTGTATTTACTGTGTGCGTGTTTACTGTGCGCGTATTTACTGTGTGCGTATTTACTGTGTGCGTATTTACTGTGTGCGTATTTACAGTGTGCGTATTTACTGTGTGCGTATTTACTGTGTGCGTATTTACTGTGTGCATATTTACTGTGTGCGTCTTTACTGTGTGCGTCTTTACTGTGGGTGTATTTACTGTGTGTGTACTTACTGTGTGTGTATTTACTGTGTGTGTATTTACTGTGTGTGTATTTACTGTGTGTGTATATACTGTGTGTGTATTTACTGTGTGTGTCTTTACTGTGTGCGTATTTACTGGGTGCGTATTTACTGTGTGCATATTTATTGTGTGCGTATTTACTGTGTGCGTATTTACTATGTGCGTATTTACTGTGTGCGTATTTACTGTGTGCGTTTTCACTGAGTGCGTATTTACTGTGTGCGTATTTACTGTGTGCGTATTTACTGTGTGCATATTTACTGTGTGCGTATTTACTGTGTGCATATTTACTGTGTGCGTATTTACTGTGTGCGTATTTACTGTGTGCGTATTTACTGTGTGCGTATTTACTGTGTGCGTATTTACTGTGTGCGTATTTACTGTGTGCGTATTTACTGTGTGCGTATTTACTGTGTGCGTATGTACTGTGTGCGTATTTACTGTGTGCATATTTACTGTGTGCGTATTTACTGTGTGCGTATCTACTGTGTGCGTATTTACTGTGAGCGTATTTACTGTGTGCGTGTTTACTGTGTGCGTATTTACTGTGTGCGTATTTACTGTGTGCGTATTTACTGTGTGCGTATGTACTGTGTGCGTATTTACTGTGTGCGTATTCACTGTTTGCGTATTTACTGTGTGCGTGTTTACTGTGTGCGTGTTTACTGAGTGCGTATTTACTGTGTGCGTATTTACTGTGTGCGTATTTACTGTGTGCGTATTTACTGTGTGCGTATCTACTGTGTGCGTATTTACTGTGTGCGTATTTACTGTGTGCGTATTTACTGTGTGCGTATTTACTGTGTGCGTGTTTACTGTGTGCGTGTTTACTGTGTGCGTATTTACTGTGTGCGTATTTACTGTGTGCGTATTTACTGTGTGCGCACTTACTGTGTGCGTACTTACTGTGTGCGTATTTATTGTGTGCGTGTTTACTGTGTGCGTATTTACTATGTGCGTATTTACTGTGTGCGTATTTACTGTGTGCGTTTTTACTGTGTGCGTATTTACTGTGTGCGTATTTACTGTGTGCGTATTTACTGTGTGCATATTTACTGTGTGCGTAGTTACTGTGTGCGTATCTACTGTGTGCGTATTTACTGTGTGCGTATTTACTGTGTGCGTATTTACTGTGTGCGTATTTACTGTGTGCGTATTTACTGTGTGCGTTTTTACTGTGTGCGTATTTACTGTGTGCGTATTTACTGTGTGCGTATTTACTGTGTGCATATTTACTGTGTGCGTATTTACTGTGTGCGTATCTACTGTGTGCGTATTTACTGTGTGCGTATTTACTGTGTGCGTATTTACTGTGTGCGTATTTACTGTGTGCGAATTTACTGTGTGCGTATGTACTGTGTGCGTATTTACTGTGTGCGTATTCACTGTGTGCGTATTTACTGTGTGCGTGTTTACTGTGTGCGTGTTTACTGTGTGCGTATTTAATGTGTGCGTATTTACTGTGTGCGTATTTACTGTGTGCGTATTTACTGTGTGCGTATCTACTGTGTGCGTATTTACTGTGTGCGTATTTACTGTGTGCGTATTTACTGTGTGCGTATTTACCGTGTGCGTGTTTACTGTGTGCGTGTTTACTGTGTGCGTATTTACTGTGTGCGTATTTACTGTGTGCGTATTTACTGTGTGCGCACTTACTGTGTGCGTACTTACTGTGTGCGTATTTACTTTGTGCTTATTTAGTGTGTGCGTGTTTACTGTGTGCGTTTTTACTCTGTGCGTGTTTACTGTGTGCGTGTTTACTGTGTGCGTGTTTATTGTGTGCGTGTTTACTGTGTGCGTGTTTACTGCGTGCGTGTTTACTGTGTGCGTATTAAATGTGTGCGTCATCACTGTGTGCGTATTTACTGTGTGCGTATTTACTGTGTGCGTATTTACTGTGTGCGTATTTACTGTGTGCGTGTTTACTGTGTGCGTATTTACTGTTTGCGTACTTACTGTGTGCGTACTTACTGAGTGCGTATTTACTGTGTGCGTATTTACTCTGTGCGTGTTTACTGTGTGCGTATTTACTGTTTGCGTATTTACTGTGTGCGTCTTTACTGTGGGTGTATTTAATGTGTGTGTATTTACTGTGTGTGTATTTACTGTGTGTGTATTTACTGTGTGTGTGTTTACTGTGTGTGTATTTACTGTGTGTGTATTTACTGTGTGTGTATTTACTGTGTGTGTATTTACTGTGTTTGTTATTACTGTGTGTGTTTACTGTGTGTGTGTTTACTGTGTGTGTATTTACTGTGTGCGTATTTACTGTGTGCGTATTTACTGTGTGTGTGTTTACTGTGTGTGTATTTACTGTGTGCGTATTTACTGTGTGCGTATTTACTGTGTGCGTATTTGCTGTGTGCGTATTTGCTGTGCGCGTATTTACTGTGTGCGTATTTACTGTGTGCGTATTTACTGTGTGCGTATTTACTGTGTGCGTGGTTACTGTGTGCGTATTTACTTTGTGCAAATTTACTGTGTGCGTATTTACTGTGTGCGTATTTACTGTGTGCGTATTTACTGTGTGCGTATTTACTGTGTGCGTTTTTACTGTGTGCGTTTTTACTGTGTGCGTTTTTACTGTGTGCGTATTTACTGTGTGCGTATTTACTGTGTGCGTTTTTACTGTGTGCGTATTTACTGTGTGTGTCTTCACTGTGTGCGTATTTACTGCATGCATATGTACTGTGTGCGTATTTACTGTGTGCGTATTTACCGTGTGCATATTTACTGTGTGCGTATTTACTGTGTGCGTAGTTACTGTGTGCGTATTTCTGTGTGCGTATTTACTGTGTGGGTCTTTACTGTGTGCGTCTTTACTGCGTGCGTTTTTACTGTGTGCGTATTTACTGTGTGCGTATTTACTGTGTGCGTATTTACTGTTTGCGTCTTTACTGTGTGTGTATTTACTGTGTGCGTATTTACTGTGTGCGTATTTACTGTGTGCGTATTTACTGTGTGCGTGTTTGCGGTGTGCGTATTTACTGTGTGCGTATTTACTGTGTGCGTATTTACTATGTGCGTATTTACTGTGTGCGTGTTTACTGTGTGCGTGTTTACTATGTGCGTGTTTACTGTGTGCGTGTTTACTGTGTTCGTGCTTACTGTGTGCGTGTTTACTATGTGCGTGTTTACTGTGTGCTTGTTTACTGTGTTCGTGCTTACTGTGTGCGTGTTTACTGTGTGTGTATTTACTGTGTGCGTATTTACTGTGTGCGTAGTTACTGTGTGAGTAGTTACTGTGTGCGTATTTACTGTGTGCGTATTTACTGTGTGCGTATTTACTGTGTACGTGTTTACTGTGTGCGTATTTACTGTGTGCGTATTTACTGTGTGCGTAGTTACTGTGTGCGTATTTACTGTGTGCGTGTTTACTGTGTGCGTATTTACTGTGTGCGTATTTACTGTGTGCGTATTTACTGCGTGCGTATTTTCTGTGTTCGTATTTACTGTGTGCGTATTTGCTGTGTGCGTATTTACTGTGTGCGTGTTTACTGTGTGCGTATTTACTGTGTGCGTATTTACTGTGTGCGTATTTACTGTGTGCCTATTTACTGTGTGCCTCTTTACTGTGTGCGTGTTTACTGTGTGCGTGTTTAATGTGTGCGTGTTTACTGTGTGCGTGTTTACTGAGTGCGTGTTTACTGTGTGCGTGTTTACTGTGTGTGTGTTTACTGTGTGCGTGTTTAATGTGTGCGTATTTACTGTGTGCGTATTTACTGTGTGCGTATTTACTGTGTGGGTATTTACTGTCTGCGTATTTACTGTGTGGGTATTTACTGTGTGCGTATTTACTCTGTGCGTATTTACTGTGTGTGTAATTACTGTGTGCGTATTTACTGTGCGCGTATTTACTGTGTGCGTATTTACTGTGTGTGTATTTACTGTGTGTGTATTTACTGTGTGTGTATTTACTGTGTGTGTAATTTACTGTGTTTGTTATTACTGTGTGTGTGTTTACTGTGTGTGTGTTTACTGTGTGTGTATTTACTGTGTGCGTATTTACTGTGTGCGTATTTACTGTGTGCGTATTTACTGTTTGCGTACTTACTGTGTGCGTGTTTACTGTGTGCGTATCTACTGTGTGCGTATATACTTTGTGCGTATTTACTGTGTGTGTATTTACTGTGTGCGTCTTTACTGTGTGCGTATTTACTGTGTGCGTATTTACTGTGTGCGTATTTACTGTGTGCGTATTTACTGTGTGCGTATTTACTGTGTGCGTATTTACTGTGTGCGTACTTACTGTGTGCGTATTTACTGTGTGCGTGTTTACTGTGTGCATATTTACTGTGTGCGTGTTTACTGTGTGCGTATTTACTGTGTGCGTATTTACTGTGTGCGTATTTACTGTGTGCATATTTACTGTGTGCGTATTTACTGTGTGCGTATTTACTGTGTGCGTATTTACTGTGTGCGTAATTACTGTGTGCGTATTTACTGTGTGCATCTTTACTGTGTGCATATTTACTGTGTGCGTGTTTACTGTGTGCAGGTTTACTGTGTGCGTGTTTACTGTGTGCGTGTTTACTGTGTGCGTGTTTACTGTATGCGTGTTTACTGTGTGCGTGTTTACTGTGTGCGTGTTTACTGTGTGCGTATTTACTGTGTGCGTATTTAATGTGTGCGTATTTACTCTGTGCGTATTTACTGTGTGCGTGTTTACTGTGTGCGTATTTACTGTGCGCGTGTTTACTGTGCGCTTATTTACTGTGTGCGTATTTACTGTGTGCTTATTTACTGTGAGCGTACCTACTGTGTGCGTATTTACTGTGTGCGTATTTACTGTGTGCGTCTTTGCTGTGTGCGTATTTACTGTGTGTGTAGTTACTGTGTGTTACTCACTGTGTGTGTCTTTACTGTGGGTATATTTACTGTGTGTGTATTTACTGTGGGTGTATTTACTGTGTGTGTATTTACTGTGTGTGTATTTACTGTGTGTGTATTTACTGTGTGTGTATTTATTGTGTGCGTATTTACTGTGTGCGTATTTACTATGTGCGTATTTACTGTGTGCGTACTTACTGCGTGCGTATTTATTGTGTGCGTATTCACTGTGTGCGAATTTACTGTGTGCGTATTTACCGTGTGCGTATTTACCGTGTGCGTAATTACCGTGTGCGTATTTACAGTGTGCGTATTTACTGTGTGCGTCTTTACTGTGTGCGTATTCATTGTGTGCGTATTCACTGTGTGCGTATTTACTGTGTGCGTACTTACTGTTTGCGTATTTACTGTGTGCGTATTTACTGTGTGC
Source organism: Cryptosula pallasiana (assembly GCA_945261195.1). Lineage (NCBI taxonomy): Eukaryota > Metazoa > Bryozoa > Gymnolaemata > Cheilostomatida > Cryptosulidae > Cryptosula > Cryptosula pallasiana. The sequence goes on from OX183130.1 coordinate 46,309,901, forward strand.
GTATTTACTGTGTGCGTATTTACTGTGTGCGTGTTTACTGTGTGCGTATTTACTGTGTGCGTATTTACTGTGTGCGTATTTACTGTGTGCGTATTTACTGTGTGCGTATTTACTGTGTGCGTATTTACTGTGTGCGTATTTACTGTGTGCGTATTTACTGTGTGCGTAGTTACTGTGTGCGTATTTACTGTGTGAGTATTTACTGTGTGCGTATTTACTGTGTGAGTATTTACTGTGTGCGTGTTTACTGTGTGCGTGTTTACTGTGTGCGTGTTTACTGTGTGCGTATTTATTGTGTGCGTATTTACTGTGTGCGTATTTACCGTGTGCGTGTTTACCGTGTGCGTATTTACTGTGTGCGTGTTTACTGTGTGCGTATTTACTGTGTGCGTATTTACTGTGTGCGTATTTACTGTGTGCGTATTTACTGTGTGCGTATTTACTGTGTGCGTATTTACTGTGTGCGTATTTACTGTGTGCGTATTTACTGTGTGCGTATTTACTGTGTGCGTTTTTACCGTGTGCGTATTTACTGTGTGCGTATTTATTGTGAGCGTATTTACTGTGTGCGTATTTACCGTGTGCGTATTTACCGTGTGCGTATTTACCGTGTGCGTATTTACTGTGTGCATATCTACTGTGTGCGTATTTACTGTGTGCGTATTTACTGTGTGCGTATTTACTGTGTGCGTATTTACTGTGTGCATCTTTACTGTGTGCGTTTTTACTGTTTGCGTATTTACTGTGTGCGTATTTACTGTGTGCGTATTTACGGTGTGCGTATTTATTATGTGCGTATTTACTGTGTTCGTATTTACTGTGTGCGTATTTACTGTGTGCGTATTTACTGTGTGCGTATTTACGGTGTGCGTGTTTACTGTGTGCGTATTAAATGTGTCCGTCTTTACTGTGTGCCTCTTTACTGTGTGCGTATTTACTGTGCGCGTATTTACTGTGTGCGTACTTACTGGGTGCGTATTTACTGTGTGCATCTTTACTGTTTGCGTCTTTACTGTGTACTTATTTACTGTGTGCGTACTTACTGTGTGCGTATTTACTGTGTGCGTATTTACTATGTGCGTATTTACTGTGTGCGTATTTACTGTGTGCATATTTACTGTGTGCGTATTTACTGTGTGCCTATATACTGTGTGCGTATTTACTGTGTGAGTATTTACTGTGTGCGTGTTTACTGTGTGCGTGTTTACTGTGTGCGTGTTTACTGTGTGCGTATTTATTGTGTGCGTATTTACTGTGTGCGTATTTACCGTGTGCGTATTTACCGTGTGCGTATTTACTGTGTGCGTATTTACTTTGTGCAAATTTACTGTGTGCGTATTTACTGTGTGCGTATTTACTGTGTGCGTATTTACTGTGTGCGTATTTACTGTGTGCGTTTTTACTGTGTGCGTTTTTACTGTGTGCGTTTTTACTGTGTGCGTATTTACTGTGTGCGTATTTACTGTGTGCGTTTTTACTGTGTGCGTATTTACTGTGTGTGTCTTCACTGTGTGCGTATTTACTGCATGCATATGTACTGTGTGCGTATTTACTGTGTGCGTATTTACCGTGTGCATATTTACTGTGTGCGTATTTACTGTGTGCGTAGTTACTGTGTGCGTATTTCTGTGTGCGTATTTACTGTGTGGGTCTTTACTGTGTGCGTCTTTACTGCGTGCGTTTTTACTGTGTGCGTATTTACTGTGTGCGTATTTACTGTGTGCGTATTTACTGTTTGCGTCTTTACTGTGTGTGTATTTACTGTGTGCGTATTTACTGTGTGCGTATTTACTGTGTGCGTATTTACTGTGTGCGTGTTTGCGGTGTGCGTATTTACTGTGTGCGTATTTACTGTGTGCGTATTTACTATGTGCGTATTTACTGTGTGCGTGTTTACTGTGTGCGTGTTTACTATGTGCGTGTTTACTGTGTGCGTGTTTACTGTGTTCGTGCTTACTGTGTGCGTGTTTACTATGTGCGTGTTTACTGTGTGCTTGTTTACTGTGTTCGTGCTTACTGTGTGCGTGTTTACTGTGTGTGTATTTACTGTGTGCGTATTTACTGTGTGCGTAGTTACTGTGTGAGTAGTTACTGTGTGCGTATTTACTGTGTGCGTATTTACTGTGTGCGTATTTACTGTGTACGTGTTTACTGTGTGCGTATTTACTGTGTGCGTATTTACTGTGTGCGTAGTTACTGTGTGCGTATTTACTGTGTGCGTGTTTACTGTGTGCGTATTTACTGTGTGCGTATTTACTGTGTGCGTATTTACTGCGTGCGTATTTTCTGTGTTCGTATTTACTGTGTGCGTATTTGCTGTGTGCGTATTTACTGTGTGCGTGTTTACTGTGTGCGTATTTACTGTGTGCGTATTTACTGTGTGCGTATTTACTGTGTGCCTATTTACTGTGTGCCTCTTTACTGTGTGCGTGTTTACTGTGTGCGTGTTTACTGTGTGCGTGTTTACTGTGTGCGTGTTTACTGAGTGCGTGTTTACTGTGTGCGTGTTTACTGTGTGTGTGTTTACTGTGTGCGTGTTTAATGTGTGCGTATTTACTGTGTGCGTATTTACTGTGTGCGTATTTACTGTGTGGGTATTTACTGTCTGCGTATTTACTGTGTGGGTATTTACTGTGTGCGTATTTACTCTGTGCGTATTTACTGTGTGTGTAATTACTGTGTGCGTATTTACTGTGCGCGTATTTACTGTGTGCGTATTTACTGTGTGTGTATTTACTGTGTGTGTATTTACTGTGTGTGTATTTACTGTGTGTGTAATTTACTGTGTTTGTTATTACTGTGTGTGTGTTTACTGTGTGTGTGTTTACTGTGTGTGTATTTACTGTGTGCGTATTTACTGTGTGCGTATTTACTGTGTGCGTATTTACTGTTTGCGTACTTACTGTGTGCGTGTTTACTGTGTGCGTATCTACTGTGTGCGTATATACTTTGTGCGTATTTACTGTGTGTGTATTTACTGTGTGCGTCTTTACTGTGTGCGTATTTACTGTGTGCGTATTTACTGTGTGCGTATTTACTGTGTGCGTATTTACTGTGTGCGTATTTACTGTGTGCGTATTTACTGTGTGCGTACTTACTGTGTGCGTATTTACTGTGTGCGTGTTTACTGTGTGCATATTTACTGTGTGCGTGTTTACTGTGTGCGTATTTACTGTGTGCGTATTTACTGTGTGCGTATTTACTGTGTGCATATTTACTGTGTGCGTATTTACTGTGTGCGTATTTACTGTGTGCGTATTTACTGTGTGCGTAATTACTGTGTGCGTATTTACTGTGTGCATCTTTACTGTGTGCATATTTACTGTGTGCGTGTTTACTGTGTGCAGGTTTACTGTGTGCGTGTTTACTGTGTGCGTGTTTACTGTGTGCGTGTTTACTGTATGCGTGTTTACTGTGTGCGTGTTTACTGTGTGCGTGTTTACTGTGTGCGTATTTACTGTGTGCGTATTTAATGTGTGCGTATTTACTCTGTGCGTATTTACTGTGTGCGTGTTTACTGTGTGCGTATTTACTGTGCGCGTGTTTACTGTGCGCTTATTTACTGTGTGCGTATTTACTGTGTGCTTATTTACTGTGAGCGTACCTACTGTGTGCGTATTTACTGTGTGCGTATTTACTGTGTGCGTCTTTGCTGTGTGCGTATTTACTGTGTGTGTAGTTACTGTGTGTTACTCACTGTGTGTGTCTTTACTGTGGGTATATTTACTGTGTGTGTATTTACTGTGGGTGTATTTACTGTGTGTGTATTTACTGTGTGTGTATTTACTGTGTGTGTATTTACTGTGTGTGTATTTATTGTGTGCGTATTTACTGTGTGCGTATTTACTATGTGCGTATTTACTGTGTGCGTACTTACTGCGTGCGTATTTATTGTGTGCGTATTCACTGTGTGCGAATTTACTGTGTGCGTATTTACCGTGTGCGTATTTACCGTGTGCGTAATTACCGTGTGCGTATTTACAGTGTGCGTATTTACTGTGTGCGTCTTTACTGTGTGCGTATTCATTGTGTGCGTATTCACTGTGTGCATATTTACTGTGTGCGTACTTACTGTTTGCGTATTTACTGTGTGCGTATTTACTGTGTGCGTATTTACTGTGTGCGTATTTACTGTGTGCGTGTTTACTGTGTGCGTATTTACTGTGTGCGTATTTACTGTGTGCGTATTTACTGTGTGCGTATTTACTGTGTGCGTATTTACTGTGTGCGTATTTACTGTGTGCGTATTTACTGTGTGCGTATTTACTGTGTGCGTAGTTACTGTGTGCGTATTTACTGTGTGAGTATTTACTGTGTGCGTATTTACTGTGTGAGTATTTACTGTGTGCGTGTTTACTGTGTGCGTGTTTACTGTGTGCGTGTTTACTGTGTGCGTATTTATTGTGTGCGTATTTACTGTGTGCGTATTTACCGTGTGCGTGTTTACCGTGTGCGTATTTACTGTGTGCGTGTTTACTGTGTGCGTATTTACTGTGTGCGTATTTACTGTGTGCGTATTTACTGTGTGCGTATTTACTGTGTGCGTATTTACTGTGTGCGTATTTACTGTGTGCGTATTTACTGTGTGCGTATTTACTGTGTGCGTATTTACTGTGTGCGTTTTTACCGTGTGCGTATTTACTGTGTGCGTATTTATTGTGAGCGTATTTACTGTGTGCGTATTTACCGTGTGCGTATTTACCGTGTGCGTATTTACCGTGTGCGTATTTACTGTGTGCATATCTACTGTGTGCGTATTTACTGTGTGCGTATTTACTGTGTGCGTATTTACTGTGTGCGTATTTACTGTGTGCATCTTTACTGTGTGCGTTTTTACTGTTTGCGTATTTACTGTGTGCGTATTTACTGTGTGCGTATTTACGGTGTGCGTATTTATTATGTGCGTATTTACTGTGTTCGTATTTACTGTGTGCGTATTTACTGTGTGCGTATTTACTGTGTGCGTATTTACGGTGTGCGTGTTTACTGTGTGCGTATTAAATGTGTCCGTCTTTACTGTGTGCCTCTTTACTGTGTGCGTATTTACTGTGCGCGTATTTACTGTGTGCGTACTTACTGGGTGCGTATTTACTGTGTGCATCTTTACTGTTTGCGTCTTTACTGTGTACTTATTTACTGTGTGCGTACTTACTGTGTGCGTATTTACTGTGTGCGTATTTACTATGTGCGTATTTACTGTGTGCGTATTTACTGTGTGCATATTTACTGTGTGCGTATTTACTGTGTGCCTATATACTGTGTGCGTATTTACTGTGTGAGTATTTACTGTGTGCGTGTTTACTGTGTGCGTGTTTACTGTGTGCGTGTTTACTGTGTGCGTATTTATTGTGTGCGTATTTACTGTGTGCGTATTTACCGTGTGCGTATTTACCGTGTGCGTATTTACTGTGTGTGTAATTACTGTGTGCGTTTTTACTGTGTGCGTATTTACTGTGTGCGTCTTTACTGTGTGCGTATTTACTGTGTGAGTAAGTACTGTGTGCGTCTTTACTCTGTGCGTATTTACTGTGTGCGTATTGACTGTGTGCGTATTTACTGTGTGCGTATTTACTGTGTGCGTATTTACTGTGTGCGTATTTACTGTGTGCGTATTTACTGTGTGTGTAGTTACTGTGTGCGTATTTACTGTGTGCGTAAAAACTGTGTGCATTTTAATGTGTGCGTAAATACTGTGTGCGTATTTACTGTGTGCGTATTTACTGTGTGTGTATTTACTGTGTGCGTATTTACTGTGTGCGTATTTACTGTGTGCATGTTTACTGTGTGCGTATTTACTGTGTGCGTATTAACTGTGTGCGTATTTACTGTGTGCGTATTTACTGTGTGCGTGTTTACTGTGTGCGTGTTTACCGTGTGCGTGTTTACTGTGTGCGTATTTATTGTGTGCGTATTTACTGTGTGCGTATTTACCGTGTGCGTATTTATTGTGTGCGTATTTACTGTGTGTGTATTTACTGTGTGTGTATTTACTGTGTGTGTATTTACTGTGTGTGTATTTACTGTGTGTGTATTTACTGTGTTTGTTATTACTGTGTGTGTTTACTGTGTGTGTGTTTACTGTGTGTGTATTTACTGTGTGCGTATTTACTGTGTGCGTATTTACTGTGTGTGTGTTTACTGTGTGTGTATTTACTGTGTGCGTTTTTACTGTGTGCGTATTTACTGTGTGCGTATTTGCTGTGTGCGTATTTGCTGTGCGCGTATTTACTGTGTGCGTATTTACTGTGTGCGTATTTACTGTGTGCGTATTTACTGTGTGCGTGGTTACTGTGTGCGTATTTACTTTGTGCAAATTTACTGTGTGCGTATTTACTGTGTGCGTATTTACTGTGTGCGTATTTACTGTGTGCGTATTTACTGTGTGCGTTTTTACTGTGTGCGTTTTTACTGTGTGCGTTTTTACTGTGTGCGTATTTACTGTGTGCGTATTTACTGTGTGCGTTTTTACTGTGTGCGTATTTACTGTGTGTGTCTTCACTGTGTGCGTATTTACTGCATGCATATGTACTGTGTGCGTATTTACTGTGTGCGTATTTACTGTGTGCATATTTACTGTGTGCGTATTTACTGTGTGCGTAGTTACTGTGTGCGTATTTCTGTGTGCGTATTTACTGTGTGGGTCTTTACTGTGTGCGTCTTTACTGCGTGCGTTTTTACTGTGTGCGTATTTACTGTGTGCGTATTTACTGTGTGCGTATTTACTGTTTGCGTCTTTACTGTGTGTGTATTTACTGTGTGCGTATTTACTGTGTGCGTATTTACTGTGTGCGTATTTACTGTGTGCGTAATTACTGTGTGCGTGTTTGCGGTGTGCGTATTTACTGTGTGCGTATTTACTGTGTGCGTATTTACTATGTGCGTATTTACTGTGTGCGTGTTTACTGTGTGCGTGTTTACTATGTGCGTGTTTAATGTGTGCGTGTTTGCTGTGTTCGTGCTTACTGTGTGCGTGTTTACTATGTGCGTGTTTAATGTGTGCTTGTTTACTGTGTTCGTGCTTACTGTGTGCGTGTTTACTGTGTGTGTATTTACTGTGTGCGTATTTACTGTGTGCGTATTTACTGTGTGCGTAGTTACTGTGTGCGTATTTACTGTGTGCGTATTTACTGTGTGCGTATTTACTGTGTACGTGTTTACTGTGTGCGTATTTACTGTGTGCGTATTTACTGTGTGCGTAGTTACTGTGTGCGTATTTACTGTGTGCGTGTTTACTGTGTGCGTATTTACTGTGTGCGTATTTACTGTGTGCGGATTTACTGCGTGCGTATTTACTGTGTTCGTATTTACTGTGTGCGTATTTGCTGTGTGCGTATTTACTGTGTGCATGTTTACTGTGTGCGTATTTACTGTGTGCGTATTTACTGTGTGCGTATTTACTGTGTGCCTATTTACTGTGTGCCTCTTTACTGTGTGCGTGTTTACTGTGTGCGTGTTTACTGTGTGCGTGTTTACTGTGTGCGTGTTTACTGAGTGCGTGTTTACTGTGTGCGTGTTTACTGTGTGTGTGTTTACTGTGTGCGTGTTTAATGTGTGCGTATTTACTGTGTGCGTATTTACTGTGTGCGTATTTACTGTGTGCGTATTTACTGTGTGCGTATTTACTGTGTGGGTATTTACTGTCTGCGTATTTACTGTGTGCATATTTACTGTGTGCGTATTTACTCTGTGCGTATTTACTGTGTGCGTAATTACTGTGTGCGTATTTACTGTGCGCGTATTTACTGTGTGCGTATTTACTGTGTGTGTATTTACTGTGTGTGTATTTACTGTGTGTGTATTTACTGTGTGTGTAATTTACTGTGTTTGTTATTACTGTGTGTGTGTTTACTGTGTGTGTGTTTACTGTGTGTGTATTTACTGTGTGCGTATTTACTGTGTGCGTATTTACTGTGTGCGTATTTACTGTGTGCGTACTTACTGTGTGCGTGTCTACTGTGTGCGTATCTACTGTGTGCGTATCTACTTTGTGCGTATTTACTGTGTGTGTATTTACTGTGTGCGTCTTTACTGTGTGCGTATTTACTGTGTGCGTATTTACTGTGTGCGTATTTACTGTGTGCGTATTTACTGTGTGCGTATTTACTGTGTGCGTATTTACTGTGTGCGTACTTACTGTGTGCGTATTTACTGTGTGCGTGTTTACTGTGTGCATATTTACTGTGTGCGTGTTTACTGTGTGCGTATTTACTGTGTGCGTATTTACTGTGTGCGTATTTACTGTGTGCATATTTACTGTGTGCGTATTTACTGTGTGCGTATTTACTGTGTGCGTATTTACTGTGTGCGTAATTACTGTGTGCGTATTTACTGTGTGCATCTTTACTGTGTGCATATTTACTGTGTGCGTGTTTACTGTGTGCAGGTTTACTGTGTGCGTGTTTACTGTGTGCGTGTTTACTGTGTGCGTGTTTACTGTATGCGTGTTTACTGTGTGCGTGTTTACTGTGTGCGTGTTTACTGTGTGCGTAATTACTGTGTGCGTATTTAATGTGTGCGTATTTACTCTGTGCGTATTTACTGTGTGCGTGTTTACTGTGTGCGTATTTACTGTGCGCGTGTTTACTGTGCGCTTATTTACTGTGTGCGTATTTACTGTGTGCTTATTTACTGTGAGCGTACCTACTGTGTGCGTATTTACTGTGTGCGTATTTACTGTGTGCGTCTTTGCTGTGTGCGTATTTACTGTGTGTGTATTTACTGTGTGTTACTCACTGTGTGTGTCTTTACTGTGGGTATATTTACTGTGTGTGTATTTACTGTGGGTGTATTTACTGTGTGTGTATTTACTGTGTGTGTATTTACTGTGTGTGTATTTACTGTGTGTGTATTTATTGTGTGCGTATTTACTGTGTGCGTATTTACTATGTGCGTATTTACTGTGTGCGTACTTACTGCGTGCGTATTTATTGTGTGCGTATTCACTGTGTGCGAATTTACTGTGTGCGTATTTACCGTGTGCGTATTTACCGTGTGCGTAATTACCGTGTGCGTATTTACAGTGTGCGTATTTACTGTGTGCGTCTTTACTGTGTGCGTATTCATTGTGTGCGTATTCACTGTGTGCGTATTTACTGTGTGCGTACTTACTGTTTGCGTATTTACTGTGTGCGTATTTACTGTGTGCGTATTTACTGTGTGCGTATTTACTGTGTGCGTGTTTACTGTGTGCGTATTTACTGTGTGCGTATTTACTGTGTGCGTATTTACTGTGTGCGTATTTACTGTGTGCGTAATTACTGTGTGCGTATTTACTGTGTGCGTATTTACTGTGTGCGTATTTACTGTGTGCGTAGTTACTGTGTGCGTATTTACTGTGTGAGTATTTACTGTGTGCGTATTTACTGTGTGAGTATTTACTGTGTGCGTGTTTACTGTGTGCGTGTTTACTGTGTGCGTGTTTACTGTGTGCGTATTTATTGTGTGCGTATTTACTGTGTGCGTATTTACCGTGTGCGTGTTTACCGTGTGCGTATTTACTGTGTGCGTGTTTACTGTGTGCGTATTTACTGTGTGCGTATTTACTGTGTGCGTATTTACTGTGTGCGTATTTACTGTGTGCGTATTTACTGTGTGCGTATTTACTGTGTGCGTATTTACTGTGTGCGTATTTACTGTGTGCGTATTTACTGTGTGCGTTTGTCCCGTGTGCGTATTTACTGTGTGCGTATTTATTGTGAGCGTATTTACTATGTGCGTATTTACCGTGTGCGTATTTACCGTGTGCGTATTTACCGTGTGCGTATTTACTGTGTGCATATCTACTGTGTGCGTATTTACTGTGTGCGTATTTACTGTGTGCGTATTTACTGTGTGCGTATTTACTGTGTGCATCTTTACTGTGTGCGTTTTTACTGTTTGCGTATTTACTGTGTGCGTATTTACTGTGTGCGTATTTACGGTGTGCGTATTTATTATGTGCGTATTTACTGTGTTCGTATTTACTGTGTGCGTATTTACTGTGTGCGTATTTACTGTGTGCGTATTTACGGTGTGCGTGTTTACTGTGTGCGTATTAAATGTGTCCGTCTTTACTGTGTGCCTCTTTACTGTGTGCGTATTTACTGTGCGCGTATTTACTGTGTGCCTACTTACTGGGTGCGTATTTACTGTGTGCATATTTACTGTTTGCGTCTTTACTGTGTACTTATTTACTGTGTGCGTACTTACTGTGTGCGTATTTACTGTGTGCGTATTTACTGTGTGCGTACTTACTGTGTGCGTATTTACTGTGTGCATATTTACTGTGTGCGTATTTATTGTGTGCCTATATACTGTGTGCGTATTTACTGTGTGAGTATTTACTGTGTGCGTGTTTACTGTGTGCGTGTTTACTGTGTGCGTGTTTACTGTGTGCGTATTTATTGTGTGCGTATTTACTGTGTGCGTATTTACCGTGTGCGTATTTACCGTGTGCGTATTTACTGTGTGTGTAATTACTGTGTGCGTTTTTACTGTGTGCGTATTTACTGTGTGCGTCTTTACTGTGTGCGTATTTACTGTGTGAGTAAGTACTGTGTGCGTCTTTACTCTGTGCGTATTTACTGTGTGCGTATTGACTGTGTGCGTATTTACTGTGTGCGTATTTACTGTGTGCGTATTTACTGTGTGCGTATTTACTGTGTGCGTATTTACTGTGTGTGTAGTTACTGTGTGCGTATTTACTGTGTGCGTAAAAACTGTGTGCATTTTAATGTGTGCGTAAATACTGTGTGCGTATTTACTGTGTGCGTATTTACTGTGTGTGTATTTACTGTGTGCGTATTTACTGTGTGCGTATTTACTGTGTGCGTGTTTACTGTGTGCGTATTTACTGTGTGCGTATTAACTGTGTGCGTATTTACTGTGTGCGTATTTACTGTGTGCGTGTTTACTGTGTGCGTGTTTACCGTGTGCGTGTTTACTGTGTGCGTATTTATTGTGTGCGTATTTACTGTGTGCGTATTTACCGTGTGCGTATTTATTGTGTGCGTATTTACTGTGTGCGTAATTACCATGTGCGTATTTATTGTGTGCGTATTTACTGTGTGCGTGTTTACTGTGTGCGTATTTACTGTGTGCGTATTTACTGTGTGCGTATTTACTGTGTGTGTATTCACTGTGTGCGTATTTACTGCATGCATATGTACTGTGTGCGTATTTACTGTGTGCGTTTTTACTGTGTGCATACTTACTGTGTGCGTATTTACTGTGTGCGTAGTTACTGTGTGCGTATTTCTGTGTGCGTATTTACTGTGTGGGTCTTTACTGTGTGCGTCTTTACTGCGTGCGTATTTACTGTGTGCGTATTTACTGTGTGCGTATTTACTGTGTGCGTATTTACTGTTTGCGTCTTTACTGTGTGCGTATTTACTGTGTGCGTGTTTACTGTGTGCGTATTTACTGTGTGCGTATTTACTGTGTGCGTCTTTACTGTGTGCGTCTTTACTGTGTGCGTCTTTACTGTGTGTGTATTTACTGTGTGTGTATTTACTGTGTGTGTATTTACTGTGTGTGTATTTACTGTGTGTGTATTTACTGTGTGTGTATTTACTGTGTGTGTATTTACTGTCTGTGTATTTACTGTGTGTGTATTTACTGTGTGTATTTACTGTGTGTGTATTTACTGTGTGTGTATTTACTGTGTGTGTATTTACTGTGTGTGTATTTACTGTGTGCGTATTTACTGTGCGCGTATTTACTGTGTGCGTATTTACTCTGTGCGTATTTACTGTGTGCGTATTTACAGTGTGCGTATCTACTGTGTGCGTATTTACTGTGTGCGTATTTACTGTGTGCATATTTACTGTGTGCGTCTTTACTGTGTGCGTCTTTACTGTGGGTGTATTTACTGTGTGTGTATTTACTGTGTGTGTATTTACTGTGTGTGTATTTACTGTGTGTGTATTTACTGTGTGTGTATATACTGTGTGTGTATTTACTGTGTGTGTCTTTACTGTGTGCGTATTTACTAGGTGCGTATTTACTGTGTGCGTATTTATTGTGTGCGTATTTACTGTGTGCGTATTTACTATGTGCGTATTTACTGTGTGCGTATTTACTGTGTGAGTTTTTACTGTGTGCGTATTTACTGTGTGCGTATTTACTGTGTGCGTATTTACTGTGTGCATATTTACTGTGTGCGTATTTACTGTGTGCATATTTACTGTGTGCGTATTTACTGTGTGCGTATTTACTGTGTGCGTATTTACTGTGTGCGTATTTACTGTGTGCGTATTTACTGTGTGCGTATTTACTGTGTGCGTATTTACTGTGTGCGTATTTACTGTGTGCGTATTTACTGTGTGCGTATGTACTGTGTGCGTATTTACTGTGTGCATATTTACTGTGTGCGTATTTACTGTGTGCGTATCTACTGTGTGCGTATTTACTGTGAGCGTATTTACTGTGTGCGTATTTACTGTGTGCGTATTTACTGTGTGCGTATTTACTGTGTGCGTATTTACTGTGTGCGTATGTACTGTGTGCGTATTTACTGTGTGTGTATTCACTGTTTGCGTATTTACTGTGTGCGTGTTTACTGTGTGCGTGTTTACTGAGTGCGTATTTACTGTGTGCGTATTTACTGTGTGCGTATTTACTGTGTGCGTATTTACTGTGTGCGTATCTACTGTGTGCGTATTTACTGTGTGCGTATTTACTGTGTGCGTATTTACTGTGTGCGTATTTACTGTGTGCGTGTTTACTGTGTGCGTGTTTACTGTGTGCGTATTTACTGTGTGCGTATTTACTGTGTGCGTATTTACTGTGTGCGCACTTACTGTGTGCGTACTTACTGTGTGCGTATTTATTGTGTGCGTATTTACTGTGTGCGTATTTACTATGTGCGTATTTACTGTGTGCGTATTTACTGTGTGCGTTTTTACTGTGTGCGTTTTTACTGTGTGCGTATTTACTGTGTGCGTATTTACTGTGTGCGTATTTACTGTGTGCATATTTACTGTGTGCGTAGTTACTGTGTGCGTATCTACTGTGTGCGTATTTACTGTGTGCGTATTTACTGTGTGCGTATTTACTGTGTGCGTATTTACTGTGTGCGTATTTACTGTGTGCGTTTTTACTGTGTGCGTATTTACTGTGTGCGTATTTACTGTGTGCGTATTTACTGTGTGCGTATTTACTGTGTGCGTATTTACTGTGTGCGTATTTACTGTGTGCGTATGTACTGTGTGCGTATTTACTGTGTGCGTATTCACTGTGTGCGTACTTACTAGGTGCGTATTTACTGTGTGCTTATTTAGTGTGTGCGTGTTTACTGTGTGCGTTTTTACTCTGTGCGTGTTTACTGTGTGCGTGTTTACTGTGTGCGTGTTTACTGTGTGCGTGTTTACTGTGTGCGTGTTGACTGTGTGCGTATTTACTGTGTGCGTATTCAATGTGTGCGTCATCACTGTGTGCGTATTTACTGTGTGCGTATTTACTGTGTGCGTATTTACTGTGTGCGTATATACTGTGTGCGTGTTTACTGTGTGCGTATTTACTGTTTGCGTACTTACTGTGTGCGTACTTACTGAGTGCGTATTTACTGTGTGCGTATTTACTCTGTGCGTGTTTACTGTGTGCGTATTTACTGTGTGCGTATTTACTGTGTGCGTATTTACTGTGTGCGTATATACTGTGTGCGTGTTTACTGTGTGCGTATTTACTGTTTGCGTACTTACTGTGTGCGTACTTACTGAGTGCGTATTTACTGTGTGCGTATTTACTCTGTGCGTGTTTACTGTGTGCGTATTTACTGTTTGCGTATTTACTGTGTGCGTCTTTACTGTGGGTGTATTTGATGTGTGTGTATTTACTGTGTGTGTATTTACTGTGTGTGTATTTACTGTGTGTGTAATTACTGTGTGTGTATTTACTGTGTGTGTATTTACTGTGTGTGTATTTACTGTGTGTGTATTTACTGTGTTTGTTATTACTGTGTGTGTTTACTGTGTGTGTGTTTACTGTGTGTGTATTTACTGTGTGCGTATTTACTGTGTGCGTATTTACTGTGTGCGTATTTGCTGTGTGCGTATTTGCTGTGCGCGTATTTACTGTGTGCGTATTTACTGTGTGCGTATTTACTGTGTGCGTATTTACTGTGTGCGTGGTTACTGTGTGCGTATTTACTTTGTGCAAATTTACTGTGTGCGTATTTACTGTGTGCGTATTTACTGTGTGCGTATTTACTGTGTGGGTATTTACTGTGTGCGTTTTTACTGTGTGCGTTTTTACTGTGTGCGTTTTTACTGTGTGCGTATTTACTGTGTGCGTATTTACTGTGTGCGTATTTACTGTGTGCGTATTTACTGTGTGTGTATTCACTGTGTGCGTATTTACTGCATGCATATGTACTGTGTGCGTATTTACTGTGTGCGTATTTACTGTGTGCATATTTACTGTGTGCGTATTTACTGTGTGCGTAGTTACTGTGTGCGTATTTTTGTGTGCGTATTTACTGTGTGGGTCTTTACTGTGTGCGTCTTTACTGCGTGCGTATTTACTGTGTGCGTATTTACTGTGTGCGTATTTACTGTGTGCGTATTTACTGTTTGCGTCTTTACTGTGTGCGTATTTACTGTGTGCGTATTTACTGTGTGCGTATTTACTGTGTGCGTATTTACTGTGCGCGTATTTACTGTGCGCGTATTTACTGAGTGCGTATTTACTGTGTGCGTGTTTACTGTGTGCGTGTTTACTGTGTGCGTATTTACTGTGTGCGTGTTTACTGTGTGCGTATTTACTGTGTACGTATTTACTGTGTGCGTATTTACTGCGTGCGTATTTACTGTGTTCGTATTTACTGTGTGCGTAGTTGCTGTGTGCGTATTTACTGTGTGCGTGTTTACTGTGTGCGTATTTACTGTGTGCGTATTTACTGTGTGCGTATTTACTGTGTGCCTATTTACTGTGTGCCTCTTTACTGTGTGCGTGTTTACTGTGTGCGTGTTTACTGTGTGCGTGTTTACTGTGTGCGTGTTTACTGAGTGCGTGTTTACTGTGTGCGTGTTTACTGTGTGCGTGTTTACTGTGTGCGTGTTTAATGTGTGCGTATTTACTGTGTGCGTATTTACTGTGTGCGTATTTACTGTGTGCGTATTTACTGTGTGCGTATTTACTGTGTGGGTATTTACTGTCTGCGTATTTACTGTTTGCATATTTACTGTGTGCCTATTTACTCTGTGCGTATTTACTGTGTGCGTAATTACTGTGTGCGTATTTACTGTGCGCGTATTTACTGTGTGCGTATTTACTGTGTGTGTATTCACTGTGTGCGTATTTACTGTGTGCGTCTTTACTGTGTGCGTCTTTACTGTGTGCGTCTTTACTGTGTGTGTATTTACTGTGTGTGTACTTACTGTGTGTGTATTTAGTGTGTGTGTATTTACTGTGTGTGTATTTACTGTGTGTGTATTTACTGTGTGTGTGTTTACTGTCTGTGTATTTACTGTGTGTGTATTTACTGTGTGTATTTACTGTGTGTGTATTTACTGTGTGTGTATTTACTGTGTGTGTATTTACTGTGTGTGTATTTACTGTGTGCGTATTTACTGTGCGCGTCTTTACTGTGTGCGTATTTACTGTGTGCGTATTTACTGTGTGCGTATTTACTGTGTGCGTATTTACTGTGTGCGTATTTACTGTGTGCGTATTTACTGTGTGCGTATTTACTGTGTGCGTATTTACTGTGTGCATATTTACTGTGTGCGTCTTTACTGTGTGCGTCTTTACTGTGGGTGTATTTACTGTGTGTGTCTTTACTGTGTGTGTATTTACTGTGTGTGTATTTACTGTGTGTGTATTTACTGTGTGTGTATATACTGTGTGTGTATTTACTGTGTGTGTATTTACTGTGTGCGTATTTACTGTGTGCGTATTTACTGTGTGCGTATTTACTGTGTGCGCACTTACTGTGTGCGTACTTACTGTGTGCGTATTTACTGTGTGCATATTTAGTGTGTGCGTGTTTACTGTGTGCGTGTTTACTCTGTGCGTGTTTACTGTGTGCGTATTTACTGTGTGAGTGTTTACTGTGTGCGTGTTTACTGTGTGCTTGTTTACTGTGTGCGTTTTTACTGTGTGCAAATTTAATGTGTGCGTATTTACTGTGTGCGTATTTACTGTGTGCGTATTTACTGTGTGCGTATTTACTGTGTGCTTGTTTACTATGTGCGTATTTACTGTGTGCGTAATTACTGTGTGCGTATATACTGTGTGCGTATTTACTGTGTGAGTATTTACTGTGTGCGTATTTACTGTGTGCGTATTTACTGTGTGCGTATTTACTGTGTGCGTAGTTACTGTGTGCGTATTTACTGTGTGCGTATTTACTGTGTGCGTCTTTACTGTGTGCGTGTTTACTGTGTGCGTGTTTACTGTGTGCTTGTTTACTGTGTGCGTTTTTACTGTGTGCAAATTTAATGTGTGCGTATTTACTGTGTGCGTTTTTACTGTGTGCGTATTTACTGTGTGCGTATTTACTGCGTGCTTGTTTACTGTGTGCGTGTTTACTGGGTGCGTGTTTACTGTGTTCCTGTTTACTGTGTGCGTGCTTACTGTGTGCGTGTTTACTGTGTGCTTGTTTACTGTGTGCGTTTTTACTGTGTGCAAATTTAATGTGTGCGTGTTTACTGTGTGCGTATTTACTGTGTGCGTATTTACTGTGTGCGTATTTACTGTGTGCGTAATTACTGTGTGCTTGTTTACTGTGTGCGTGTTTACTGGGTGCGTGTTTACTGTGTTCCTGTTTACTGTATGCGTGCTTACTGTGTGCGTGTTTACTGTGTGCTTGTTTACTGTGTGCATATTTACTGTGTGCGTATTTACTGTGTGCGTATTTACTGTGTGCGTGTTTACTGTGTGCGTGTTTACTGGGTGCGTGTTTACTGTGTTCCTGTTTACTGTGTGCGTGCTTACTGTGTGCGTGTTTACTGTGTGCTTGTTTACTGTGTGCGTATTTACTGTGTGCGTATTTAATGTGTGTGTATTTACTGTGTACGTATTTACTGTGTGCGTATTTACTGTGTGCGTATTTACTGTGCGCGTATTTACTGTGTGCGTATTTACTGTGTGCGTGTTTACTGTGTGCGTATTTACTGTGTGCGTATTTACTGTGTGCGTTTTTACTGTGTGCGTATTTGCTGTGTGCGTATGTACTGTGTGCGTATTCACTGTGTGCGTATTCACTGTGTGCGTATTTACTGTGTGTGTTTACTGTGTGTGTATTTACTGTGTGTGTACTTACTGTGTGTGTACTTACTGTGTGTGTACTTACTGTGTGTGTACTTACTGTGTGTGAACTTACTGTGTGCGTACTTACTGTGTGCGTTTTTACTGTGTGCGTATTTACTGTGTGCGTATTTACTGTTTGCGTATTTACTGTGTGCGTATTTACTGTGTGCGTGTTTATTGTGTGCGTATTTACTGTGTGCGTATTTACGGTGTACGTATTTACCGGGTGCGTATTTACCGTGTGCGTATTTACCGTGTGCGTATTTACCGTGTGCGTATTTACTAAGTGCGTATTTACTGTGTGCGTATTTACTGTGTGCGTATTTACTGTAAGCATCTTTACTGTGTGCTTGTTTACTGTGTGCGTTTTTACTGTGTGCGTATTTAATGTGTGCGTATTTACTGTGTGCGTATTTACTGTGTGCGTATTTACTGTGTGTGTATTTACTGTGTGCGTAATTACTGTGTGCGTATTTACTGTGTGCGTATTTACGGTGTGCGTATTTATTGTGTGCGTATTTACTGTGTGCGTATTTACTGTGTGCGTATTTACTGTGTTCGTATTTACTGTGTGCGTATTTACTGTGTGCGTATTTACTGTGTGCGTATTGACTGTGTGCGTATTTACTGTGTGCGTATTTACTGTGTGCGTATTTACTGTGTGCGTATTTACTGTGTGCGTATTTACTGTGTGCGTATTTACTGTGTGCGTATTTACTGTGTGCGTATTTACCGTCTGCGTATTTACTGTGTGCGTATTTATTGTGTGCGTATTTACTGTGTGCGTATTTACGGTGTGCGTATTTACCGTGTGCGTGTTCACCGTGTGCGTATTTACCGTGTGCGTATTTACCGTGTGCGTATTTACTAAGTGCGTATTTACTGTGTGCATATTTACTGTGTGCGTATTTACTCTGTGCATCTTTACTGTGTGCGTGTTTACTGTGTGCGTGTTTACTGTGTGCTTGTTTACTGTGTGCGTTTTTACTGTGTGCAACTTTAATGTGTGCGTATTTACTGTGTGCGTATTTACTAAGTGCGTATTTACTGTGTTCGTATTTACTGTGTGCGCATTTACTGTGTGCGTATTTACTGTGTGCGTATTGACTGTGTGCGTATTTACTGTGTGCGTATTTACTGTGTGCGTATTTACTGTGTGCGTATTTACTGTGTGCGTATTTACTGTGTGCGTATTTACTGTGTGCGTATTTACTGTGTGCGTATTTACTGTGAGCGTATTCACTGTGAGCGTATTCACTGTGTGCGTAATCACTGTGTGCGTATTTACTGTGTGCGTATTTACTGTGTGCGTCTTTACTGTGTGCGTCTTTACTGTGTGTGTATTTACTGTGTGCGTAGTTACTGTGTGCGTATTTACTGTGTGCATCTTTACTGTGTGCGTCTTAACTGTGTGCGTATTTACTGTGTGCGTATTTACTGTTTGCGTATTTACTGTGTGTGTATTTACTGTGTGCGTATTTACTGTGTGCGTATTTACTGTGTGCGTATTTACTGTGTGCGTATTTACTCTGTGCGTACTTACTGTGTGCGTACTTACTGTGTGCGTACTTACTGTGTGCTTGTTTACTATGTGCGTATTTACTGTGTGCGTATTTACTGTGTGCGTGTTTACTGTGTGCGTGTTTACTGTGTGCGTGTTTACTGTGTGCTTGTTTACTGTGTGCGTTTTTACTGTGTGCAACTTTAATGTGTGCGTATTTACTGTGTGCGTACTTACTGTGTGCGTATTTACTGTGTGCGTATTTACTGTGTGCTTGTTTACTATGTGCGTATTTACTGTGTGCGCAATTACTGTGTGCGTATATACTGTGTGCGTATTTACTGTGTGAGTATTTACTGTGTGCGTATTTACTGTGTGCGTATTTACTGTGTGCGTATTTACTGTGTGCGTAGTTACTGTGTGCGTATTTACTGTGTGCGTATTTACTGTGTGCGTCTTTACTGTGTGCGTGTTTACTGTGTGCGTGTTTACTGTGTGCTTGTTTACTGTGTGCGTTTTTACTGTGTGCAATTTTAATGTGTGCGTATTTACTGTGTGCGTATTTACTGTGTGCGTATTTACTGTGTGCGTATTTACTGTGTGCTTGTTTACTGTGTGCGTGTTTACTGGGTGCGTGTTTACTGTGTTCCTGTTTACTGTGTGCCTGCTTACTGTGTGCGTGTTTACTGTGTGCTTGTTTACTGTGTGCGTTTTTACTGTGTGCAAATTTTATGTGTGCGTATTTACTGTGTGCGTATTTACTGTGTGCGTATTTACTGTGTGCGTATTTACTGTGTGCGTAATTACTATGTGCTTGTTTACTGTGTGCGTGTTTACTGGGTGCGTGTTTACTGTGTTCCTGTTTACTGTGTGCGTGCTTACTGTGTGCGTGTTTACTGTGTGCTTGTTTACTGTGTGCATATTTACTGTGTGCGTATTTACTGCGTGCGTATTTACTGTGTGCGTGTTTACTGTGTGCGTGTTTACTGGGTGCGTGTTTACTGTGTTCCTGTTTACTGTGTGCGTGCTTACTGTGTGCGTGTTTACTGTGTGCTTGTTTACTGTGTGCGTATTTACTGTGTGCGTATTTAATGTGTGTGTATTTACTGTGTGCGTGTTTACTGTGTGCGTGTTTACTGTGTGCTTGTTTACTGTGTGCGTATTCAATGTGTGCGTCATTACTGTGTGCGTATTTACTGTGTGCGTATTTACTGTGTGCGTATTTACTGTGTGCGTATTTACTGTGTGCGTGTTTACTGTGTGCGTATTTACTGTTTGCGTACATACTGTGTGCGTACTTACTGAGCGCGTATTTACTGTCTGCGTATTTACTCTGTGCGTGTTTACTGTGTGCGTATTTACTGTGTGCGTATTTACTGTTTGCGTATTTACTGCGTGCGTCTTTACTGTGGGTGTACTTACTGTGTGTGTATTTACTGTGTGTGTATTTACTGTGTGTGTAGTTACTGTGTGTGTATTTACTGTGTGTGTGTTTACTGTGTGTGTATTTACTGTGTGTGTATTTACTGTGTGTGTATTTACTGTGTTTGTTATTACTGTGTGTGTGTTTACTGTGTGTGTGTTTACTGTGTGTGTATTTACTGTGTGCGTATTTACTGTGTGCGTCTTTACTGTGTGCGTATTTGCTGTCTGCGTATTTGCTGTGCGCGTATTTACTGTGTGCGTATTTACTGTGTGCGTATTTACTGTGTGCGTATTTACTGTGTGCGTGGTTACTGTGTGCGTATTTACTTTGTGCAAATTTACTGTGTGCCTATTTACTGTGTGCGTATTCACTGTGTGCGTATTTACTGTGTGCGTATTTACTGTGTGCGTTTTGACTGTGTGCGTTTTTACTGTGTGCGTTTTTACTGTGTGCGTATTTACTGTGTGCGTATTTACTGTGTGCGTATTTACTGTGTGCGTATTTACTGTGTGTGTATTCACTGTGTGCGTATTTACTGCATGCATATGTACTGTGTGCGTATTTACTGTGTGCGTATTTACTGTGTGCATATTTACTGTGTGTGTATTTACTGTGTGCGTAGTTACTGTGTGCGTATTTTTGTGTGCGTATTTACTGTGTGGGTCTTTACTGTGTGCGTCTTTACTGCGTGCGTATTTACTGTGTGCGTATTTACTGTGTGCGTGTTTACTGTGTGCGTATTTACTGTGTGCGTATTTACTGTGTGCGTCTTTACTGTGTGCGTCTTTACTGTGTGCGTCTTTACTGTGTGTGTATTTACTGTGTGTGTATTTACTGTGTGTGTATTTACTGTGTGTGTATTTACTGTGTGTGTATTTACTGTGTGTGTATTTACTGTCTGTGTATTCACTGTGTGTGTCTTTACTGTGTGTATTTACTGTGTGTGTATTTACTGTGTGTGTATTTACTGTGTGTGTAATTACTGTGTGTGTATTTACTGTGTGCGTATTTACTGTGCGCGTGTTTACTGTGTGCGTATTTACTGTGTGCGTATTTACTGTGTGCGTATTTACAGTGTGCGTATTTACTGTGTGCGTATTTACTGTGTGCGTATTTACTGTTTGCATATTTACTGTGTGCGTCTTTACTGTGTGCGTCTTTACTGTGGGTGTATTTACTGTGTGTGTACTTACTGTGTGTATTTACTGTGTGTGTATTTACTGTGTGTGTATTTACTGTGTGTGTCTATACTGTGTGTGTATTTACTGTGTGTGTCTTTACTGTGTGCGTATTTACTGGGTGCGTATTTACTGTGTGCATATTTATTGTGTGCGTATTTACTGTGTGCGTATTTACTATGTGCGTATTTACTGTGTGCGTATTTACTGTGTGCGTTTTTACTGTGTGCGTATTTACTGTGTGCGTATTTACTGTGTGCGTATTTACTGTGTGCATATTTACTGTGTGCGTATTTACTGTGTGCATATTTACTGTGTGCGTGTTTACTGTGTGCGTATTTACTGTGTGCGTATTTACTGTGTGCGTATTTACTGTGTGCGTATTTACTGTGTGCGTATTTACTGTGTGCGTATTTACTGTGTGCGTATTTACTGTGTGCGTATGTACTGTGTGCGTATTCACTGTATGCATATTTACTGTGTGCGTATTTACTGTGTGCGTATCTACTGTGTGCGTATTTACTGTGAGCGTATTTACTGTGTGCGTATTTACTGTGTGCGTATTTACTGTGTGCGTATTTACTGTGTGCGTATTTACTGTGTGCGTATGTACTGTGTGCGTATTTACTGTGTGCGTATTCACTGTTTGCGTATTTACTGTGTGCGTGTTTACTGTGTGCGTGTTTACTGAGTGCGTATTTACTGTGTGCGTATTTACTGTGTGCGTATTTACTGTGTGCGTATTTACTGTGTGCGTATCTACTGTGTGCGTATTTACTGTGTGCGTATTTACTGTGTGCGTATTTACTGTGTGCGTATTTACTGTGTGCGTGTTTACTGTGTGCGTGTTTACTGTGTGCGTAGTTACTGTGTGCGTATTTACTGTGTGCGTATTTACTGTGTGCGCACTTACTGTGTGCGTACTTACTGTGTGCGTATTTATTGTGTGCGTATTTACTGTGTGCGTATTTACTATGTGCGTATTTACTGTGTGCGTATTTACTGTGTGCGTTTTTACTGTGTGCGTATTTACTGTGTGCGTATTTACTGTGTGCGTATTTACTGTGTGCATATTTACTGTGTGCGTAGTTACTGTGTGCGTATCTACTGTGTGCGTATTTACTGTGTGCGTATTTACTGTGTGCGTATTTACTGTGTGCGTATTTACTGTGTGCGTATTTACTGTGTGCGTTTTTACTGTGTGCGTATTTACTGTGTGCGTATTTACTGTGTGCGTATTTACTGTGTGCATATTTACTGTGTGCGTATTTACTGTGTGCGTATCTACTGTGTGCGTATTTACTGTGTGCGTATTTACTGTGTGCGTATTTACTGTGTGCGTATTTACTGTGTGCGTATTTACTGTGTGCGAATTTACTGTGTGCGTATGTACTGTGTGCGTATTTACTGTGTGCGTATTCACTGTGTGCGTATTTACTGTGTGCGTGTTTACTGTGTGCGTGTTTACTGTGTGCGTATTTACTGTGTGCGTATTTACTGTGTGCGTATTTACTGTGTGCGTATTTACTGTGTGCGTATCTACTGTGTGCGTATTTACTGTGTGCGTATTTACTGTGTGCGTATTTACTGTGTGCGTATTTACCGTGTGCGTGTTTACTGTGTGCGTGTTTACTGTGTGCGTATTTACTGTGTGCGTATTTACTGTGTGCGTATTTACTGTGTGCGCACTTACTGTGTGCGTACTTACTGTGTGCGTATTTACTTTGTGCTTATTTAGTGTGTGCGTGTTTACTGTGTGCGTTTTTACTCTGTGCGTGTTTACTGTGTGCGTGTTTACTGTGTGCGTGTTTATTGTGTGCGTGTTTACTGTGTGCGTGTTTACTGTGTGCGTGTTTACTGTGTGCGTATTAAATGTGTGCGTCATCACTGTGTGCGTATTTACTGTGTGCGTATTTACTGTGTGCGTATTTACTGTGTGCGTATTTACTGTGTGCGTGTTTACTGTGTGCGTATTTACTGTTTGCGTACTTACTGTGTGCGTACTTACTGAGTGCGTATTTACTGTGTGCGTATTTACTCTGTGCGTGTTTACTGTGTGCGTATTTACTGTTTGCGTATTTACTGTGTGCGTCTTTACTGTGGGTGTATTTAATGTGTGTGTATTTACTGTGTGTGTATTTACTGTGTGTGTATTTACTGTGTGTGTATTTACTGTGTGTGTATTTACTGTGTGTGTATTTACTGTGTGTGTATTTACTGTGTGTGTATTTACTGTGTTTGTTATTACTGTGTGTGTTTACTGTGTGTGTGTTTACTGTGTGTGTATTTACTGTGTGCGTATTTACTGTGTGCGTATTTACTGTGTGTGTGTTTACTGTGTGTGTATTTACTGTGCGCGTATTTACTGTGTGCGTATTTACTTTGTGCAAATTTACTGTGTGCGTATTTACTGTGTGCGTATTTACTGTGTGCGTATTTACTGTGTGCGTATTTACTGTGTGCGTTTTTACTGTGTGCGTTTTTACTGTGTGCGTTTTTACTGTGTGCGTATTTACTGTGTGCGTATTTACTGTGTGCGTTTTTACTGTGTGCGTATTTACTGTGTGTGTCTTCACTGTGTGCGTATTTACTGCATGCATATGTACTGTGTGCGTATTTACTGTGTGCGTATTTACTGTTTGCATATTTACTGTGTGCGTATTTACTGTGTGCGTAGTTACTGTGTGCGTATTTCTGTGTGCGTATTTACTGTGTGGGTCTTTACTGTGTGCGTCTTTACTGCGTGCGTTTTTACTGTGTGCGTATTTACTGTGTGCGTATTTACTGTGTGCGTATTTACTGTTTGCGTCTTTACTGTGTGTGTAATTACTGTGTGCGTATTTACTGTGTGCGTATTTACTGTGTGCGTATTTACTGTGTGCGTATTTACTGTGTGCGTGTTTGCGGTGTGCGTAATTACTGTGTGCGTATTTACTGTGTGCGTATTTACTATGTGCGTATTTACTGTGTGCGTGTTTACTGTGTGCGTGTTTACTATGTGCGTGTTTACTGTGTGCGTGTTTACTGTGTTCGTGCTTACTGTGTGCGTGTTTACTATGTGCGTGTTTACTGTGTGCTTGTTTACTGTGTTCGTGCTTACTGTGTGCGTGTTTACTGTGTGTGTATTTACTGTGTGCGTATTTACTGTGTGCGTGTTTACTGTGTGCGTATTTACTGTGTGCGTATTTACTGTGTGCGTATTTACTGTGTGCGTATTTACTGTGTACGTGTTTACTGTGTGCGTATTTACTGTGTGCGTATTTACTGTGTGCGTAGTTACTGTGTGCGTATTTACTGTGTGCGTGTTTACTGTGTGCGTATTTACTGTGTGCGTATTTACTGTGTGCGTATTTACTGCGTGCGTATTTACTGTGTTCGTATTTACTGTGTGCGTATTTGCTGTGTGCGTATTTACTGTGTGCGTGTTTACTGTGTGCGTATTTACTGTGTGCGTATTTACTGTGTGCGTATTTACTGTGTGTGTATTTACTGTGTGTGTATTTACTGTGTGTGTATTTACTGTGTGTGTATTTACTGTGTTTGTTATTACTGTGTGTGTTTACTGTGTGTGTGTTTACTGTGTGTGTATTTACTGTGTGCGTATTTACTGTGTGCGTATTTACTGTGTGTGTGTTTACTGTGTGTGTATTTACTGTGCGCGTATTTACTGTGTGCGTATTTACTTTGTGCAAATTTACTGTGTGCGTATTTACTGTGTGCGTATTTACTGTGTGCGTATTTACTGTGTGCGTATTTACTGTGTGCGTTTTTACTGTGTGCGTTTTTACTGTGTGCGTTTTTACTGTGTGCGTATTTACTGTGTGCGTATTTACTGTGTGCGTTTTTACTGTGTGCGTATTTACTGTGTGTGTCTTCACTGTGTGCGTATTTACTGCATGCATATGTACTGTGTGCGTATTTACTGTGTGCGTATTTACTGTTTGCATATTTACTGTGTGCGTATTTACTGTGTGCGTAGTTACTGTGTGCGTATTTCTGTGTGCGTATTTACTGTGTGGGTCTTTACTGTGTGCGTCTTTACTGCGTGCGTTTTTACTGTGTGCGTATTTACTGTGTGCGTATTTACTGTGTGCGTATTTACTGTTTGCGTCTTTACTGTGTGTGTAATTACTGTGTGCGTATTTACTGTGTGCGTATTTACTGTGTGCGTATTTACTGTGTGCGTATTTACTGTGTGCGTGTTTGCGGTGTGCGTAATTACTGTGTGCGTATTTACTGTGTGCGTATTTACTATGTGCGTATTTACTGTGTGCGTGTTTACTGTGTGCGTGTTTACTATGTGCGTGTTTACTGTGTGCGTGTTTACTGTGTGCGTATTTACTGCGTGCGTATTTACTGTGTTCGTATTTACTGTGTGCGTATTTGCTGTGTGCGTATTTACTGTGTGCGTGTTTACTGTGTGCGTATTTACTGTGTGCGTATTTACTGTGTGCGTATTTACTGTGTGTGTATTTACTGTGTGTGTATTTACTGTGTGTGTATTTACTGTGTGTGTATTTACTGTGTTTGTTATTACTGTGTGTGTTTACTGTGTGTGTGTTTACTGTGTGTGTATTTACTGTGTGCGTATTTACTGTGTGCGTATTTACTGTGTGTGTGTTTACTGTGTGTGTATTTACTGTGCGCGTATTTACTGTGTGCGTATTTACTTTGTGCAAATTTACTGTGTGCGTATTTACTGTGTGCGTATTTACTGTGTGCGTATTTACTGTGTGCGTATTTACTGTGTGCGTTTTTACTGTGTGCGTTTTTACTGTGTGCGTTTTTACTGTGTGCGTATTTACTGTGTGCGTATTTACTGTGTGCGTTTTTACTGTGTGCGTATTTACTGTGTGTGTCTTCACTGTGTGCGTATTTACCGCATGCATATGTACTGTGTGCGTATTTACTGTGTGCGTATTTACTGTTTGCATATTTACTGTGTGCGTATTTACTGTGTGCGTAGTTACTGTGTGCGTATTTCTGTGTGCGTATTTACTGTGTGGGTCTTTACTGTGTGCGTCTTTACTGCGTGCGTTTTTACTGTGTGCGTATTTACTGTGTGCGTATTTACTGTGTGCGTATTTACTGTTTGCGTCTTTACTGTGTGTGTAATTACTGTGTGCGTATTTACTGTGTGCGTATTTACTGTGTGCGTATTTACTGTGTGCGTATTTACTGTGTGCGTGTTTGCGGTGTGCGTAATTACTGTGTGCGTATTTACTGTGTGCGTATTTACTATGTGCGTATTTACTGTGTGCGTGTTTACTGTGTGCGTGTTTACTATGTGCGTGTTTACTGTGTGCGTGTTTACTGTGTGCTTGTTTACTGTGTTCGTGCTTACTGTGTGCGTGTTTACTGTGTGTGTATTTACTGTGTGCGTATTTACTGTGTGCGTATTTACTGTGTGCGTATTTACTGTGTGCGTATTTACTGTGTGCGTATTTACTGTGTGCGTATTTACTGTGTACGTGTTTACTGTGTGCGTATTTACTGTGTGCGTATTTACTGTGTGCGTAGTTACTGTGTGCGTATTTACTGTGTGCGTGTTTACTGTGTGCGTATTTACTGTGTGCGTATTTACTGTGTGCGTATTTACTGCGTGCGTATTTACTGTGTTCGTATTTACTGTGTGCGTATTTGCTGTGTGCGTATTTACTGTGTGCGTGTTTACTGTGTGCGTATTTACTGTGTGCGTATTTACTGTGTGCGTATTTACTGTGTGCCTATTTACTGTGTGCCTCTTTACTGTGTGCGTGTTTACTGTGTGCGTGTTTACTGTGTGCGTGTTTACTGTGTGCGTGTTAGCTGAGTGCGTGTTTACTGTGTGCGTGTTTACTGTGTGTGTGTTTACTGTGTGCGTGTTTAATGTGTGCGTATTTACTGTGTGCGTATTTACTGTGTGCGTATTTACTGTGTGCGTATTTACTGTGTGCGTATTTACTGTGTGGGTATTTACTGTCTGCGTATTTACTGTGTGCATATTTACTGTGTGCGTATTTACTCTGTGCGTATTTACTGTGTGCGTAATTACTGTGTGCGTATTTACTGTGCGCGTATTTACTGTGTGCGTATTTACTGTGTGTGTAGTTACTGTGTGTATTTACTGTGTGTGTATTTACTGTGTGTGTAATTTACTGTGTTTGTTATTACTGTGTGTGTGTTTACTGTGTGTGTGTTTACTGTTTGTGTATTTACTGTGTGCGTATTTACTGTGTGCGTATTTACTGTGTGCGTATTTACTGTGTGCGTACTTACTGTGTGCGTGTCTACTGTGTGCGTATCTACTGTGTGCGTATCTACTTTGTGCGTATTTACTGTGTGTGTATTTACTGTGTGCGTCTTTACTGTGTGCGTATTTACTGTGTGCGTATTTACTGTGTGCGTATTTACTGTGTGCGTATTTACTGTGTGCGTATTTACTGTGTGCGTATTTACTGTGTGCGTACTTACTGTGTGCGTATTTACTGTGTGCGTGTTTACTGTGTGCATATTTACTGTGTGCGTGTTTACTGTGTGCGTATTTACTGTGTGCGTATTTACTGTGTGCGTATTTACTGTGTGCATATTTACTGTGTGCGTATTTACTGTGTGCGTATTTGCTGTGTGCGTATTTACTGTGTGTGTATTTACTGTGTGTTACTCACTGTGTGTGTCTTTACTGTGGGTATATTTACTGTGTGTGTATTTACTGTGGGTGTATTTACTGTGTGTGTATTTACTGTGTGTGTATTTACTGTGTGTGTATTTACTGTGTGTGTATTTATTGTGTGCGTATTTACTGTGTGCGTAATTACTACGTGCGTATTTACTGTGTGCGTACTTACTGCGTGCGTATTTATTGTGTGCGTATTCACTGTGTGCGAATTTACTGTGTGCGTATTTTCCGTGTGCGTATTTACCGTGTGCGTAATTACCGTGTGCGTATTTACAGTGTGCGTATTTACTGTGTGCGTCTTTACTGTGTGCGTATTCATTGTGTGCGTATTCACTGTGTGCGTATTTACTGTGTGCGTACTTACTGTTTGCGTATTTACTGTGTGCGTATTTACTGTGTGCGTATTTACTGTGTGCGTATTTACTGTGTGCGTGTTTACTGTGTGCGTATTTACTGTGTGCGTATTTACTGTGTGCGTATTTACTGTGTGCGTATTTACTGTGTGCGTATTTACTGTGTGCGTATTTACTGTGTGCGTATTTACTGTGTGCGTATTTACTGTGTGCGTAGTTACTGTGTGCGTATTTACTGTGTGAGTATTTACTGTGTGCGTATTTACTGTGTGAGTATTTACTGTGTGCGTGTTTACTGTGTGCGTGTTTACTGTGTGCGTGTTTACTGTGTGCGTATTTATTGTGTGCGTATTTACTGTGTGCGTATTTACCGTGTGCGTGTTTACCGTGTGCGTATTTACTGTGTGCGTGTTTACTGTGTGCGTATTTACTGTGTGCGTATTTACTGTGTGCGTATTTACTGTGTGCGTATTTACTGTGTGCGTATTTACTGTGTGCGTATTTACTGTGTGCGTATTTACTGTGTGCGTATTTACTGTGTGCGTCTTTACTGTGTGCGTTTTTACCGTGTGCGTATTTACTGTGTGCGTATTTATTGTGAGCGTATTTACTGTGTGCGTATTTACCGTGTGCGTATTTACCGTGTGCGTATTTACCATGTGCGTATTTACTGTGTGCATATCTACTGTGTGCGTATTTACTGTGTGCGTATTTACTGTGTGCGTATTTACTGTGTGCGTATTTACTGTGTGCATCTTTACTGTGTGCGTTTTTACTGTTTGCGTATTTACTGTGTGCGTATTTACTGTGTGCGTATTTACGGTGTGCGTATTTATTATGTGCGTATTTACTGTGTTCGAATTTACTGTGTGCGTATTTACTGTGTGCGTATTTACTGTGTGCGTATTTACGGTGTGCGTGTTTACTGTGTGCGTATTAAATGTGTCCGTCTTTACTGTGTGCCTCTTTACTGTGTGCGTATCTACTGTGCGGGTATTTACTGTGTGCGTACTTACTGGGTGCGTATTTACTGTGTGCATATTTACTGTTTGCGTCTTTACTGTGTACTTATTTACTGTGTGCGTACTTACTGTGTGCGTATTTACTGTGTGCGTATTTACTGTGTGCGTATTTACTGTGTGCGTATTTACTGTGTGCATATTTACTGTGTGCGTATTTACTGTGTGCCTATATACTGTGTGCGTATTTACTGTGTGAGTATTTACTGTGTGCGTGTTTACTGTGTGCGTGTTTACTGTGTGCGTGTTTACTGTGTGCGTATTTATTGTGTGCGTATTTACTGTGTGCGTATTTACCGTGTGCGTATTTACCGTGTGCGTATTTACTGTGTGTGTAATTACTGTGTGCGTTTTTACTGTGTGCGTATTTACTGTGTGCGTCTTTACTGTGTGCGTATTTACTGTGTGAGTAAGTACTGTGTGCGTCTTTACTCTGTGCGTATTTACTGTGTGCGTATTGACTGTGTGCGTATTTACTGTGTGCGTATTTACTGTGTGCGTATTTACTGTGTGCGTATTTACTGTGTGCGTATTTACTGTGTGTGTAGTTACTGTGTGCGTATTTACTGTGTGCGTAAAAACTGTGTGCATTTTAATGTGTGCGTAAATACTGTGTGCGTCTTTACTGTGTGCGTATTTACTGTGTGTGTATTTACTGTGTGCGTATTTACTGTGTGCGTATTTACTGTGTGCGTGTTTACTGTGTGCGTATTTACTGTGTGCGTATTAACTGTGTGCGTATTTACTGTGTGCGTATTTACTGTGTGCGTGTTTACTGTGTGCGTGTTTACCGTGTGCGTGTTTACTGTGTGCGTATTTATTGTGTGCGTATTTACTGTGTGCGTATTTACCGTGTGCGTATTTATTGTGTGCGTATTTACTGTGTGCGTAATTACCATGTGCGTATTTATTGTGTGCGTATTTACTGTGTGCGTGTTTACTGTGTGCGTATTTACTGTGTGCGTATTTACTGTGTGCGTATTTACTGTGTGTGTATTCACTGTGTGCGTATTTACTGCATGCATATGTACTGTGTGCGTATTTACTGTGTGCGTTTTTACTGTGTGCATATTTACTGTGTGCGTATTTACTGTGTGCGTAGTTACTGTGTGCGTATTTCTGTGTGCGTGTTTACTGTGTGGGTCTTTACTGTGTGCGTCTTTACTGCGTGCGTATTTACTGTGTGCGTATTTACTGTGTGCGTATTTACTGTGTGCGTATTTACTGTTTGCGTCTTTACTGTGTGCGTATTTACTGTGTGCGTGTTTACTGTGTGCGTATTTACTGTGTGCGTATTTACTGTGTGCGTCTTTACTGTGTGCGTCTTTACTGTGTGCGTCTTTACTGTGTGTGTATTTACTGTGTGTGTATTTACTGTGTGTGTATTTACTGTGTGTGTATTTACTGTGTGTGTATTTACTGTGTGTGTATTTACTGTGTGTGTATTTACTGTCTGTGTATTTACTGTGTGTGTATTTACTGTGTGTATTTACTGTGTGTGTATTTACTGTGTGTGTATTTACTGTGTGTGTATTTACTGTGTGTGTATTTACTGTGTGCGTATTTACTGTGCGCGTATTTACTGTGTGCGTATTTACTCTGTGCGTATTTACTGTGTGCGTATTTACAGTGTGCGTATCTACTGTGTGCGTATTTACTGTGTGCGTATTTACTGTGTGCATATTTACTGTGTGCGTCTTTACTGTGTGCGTCTTTACTGTGGGTGTATTTACTGTGTGTGTATTTACTGTGTGTGTATTTACTGTGTGTGTATTTACTGTGTGTGTATTTACTGTGTGTGTATATACTGTGTGTGTATTTACTGTGTGTGTCTTTACTGTGTGCGTATTTACTGGGTGCGTATTTACTGTGTGCGTATTTATTGTGTGCGTATTTACTGTGTGCGTATTTACTATGTGCGTATTTACTGTGTGCGTATTTACTGTGTGCGTTTTTACTGTGTGCGTATTTACTGTGTGCGTATTTACTGTGTGCGTATTTACTGTGTGCATATTTACTGTGTGCGTATTTACTGTGTGCATATTTACTGTGTGCGTATTTACTGTGTGCGTATTTACTGTGTGCGTATTTACTGTGTGCGTATTTACTGTGTGCGTTTTTACTGTGTGCGTATTTACTGTGTGCGTATTTACTGTGTGCGTATTTACTGTGTGCGTATGTACTGTGTGCGTATTTACTGTGTGCATATTTACTGTGTGCGTATTTACTGTGTGCGTATCTACTGTGTGCGTATTTACTGTGAGCGTATTTACTGTGTGCGTATTTACTGTGTGCGTATTTACTGTGTGCGTATTTACTGTGTGCGTATTTACTGTGTGCGTATGTACTGTGTGCGTATTTACTGTGTGTGTATTCACTGTTTGCGTATTTACTGTGTGCGTGTTTACTGTGTGCGTGTTTACTGAGTGCGTATTTACTGTGTGCGTATTTACTGTGTGCGTATTTACTGTGTGCGTATTTACTGTGTGCGTATCTACTGTGTGCGTATTTACTGTGTGCGTATTTACTGTGTGCGTATTTACTGTGTGCGTATTTACTGTGTGCGTGTTTACTGTGTGCGTGTTTACTGTGTGCGTATTTACTGTGTGCGTATTTACTGTGTGCGTATTTACTGTGTGCGCACTTACTGTGTGCGTACTTACTGTGTGCGTATTTATTGTGTGCGTATTTACTGTGTGCGTATTTACTATGTGCGTATTTACTGTGTGCGTATTTACTGTGTGCGTTTTTACTGTGTGCGTATTTACTGTGTGCGTATTTACTGTGTGCGTATTTACTGTGTGCATATTTACTGTGTGCGTAGTTACTGTGTGCGTATCTACTGTGTGCGTATTTACTGTGTGCGTATTTACTGTGTGCGTATTTACTGTGTGCGTATTTACTGTGTGCGTATTTACTGTGTGCGTTTTTACTGTGTGCGTATTTACTGTGTGCGTATTTACTGTGTGCGTATTTACTGTGTGCGTATTTACTGTGTGCGTATTTACTGTGTGCGTATTTACTGTGTGCGTATGTACTGTGTGCGTATTTACTGTGTGCGTATTCACTGTGTGCATATTTACTGTGTGCGTGTTTACTGTGTGCGTGTTTACTGTGTGCGTATTTACTGTGTGCATATTTACTGTGTGCGTATTTACTGTGTGCGTATTTACTGTGTGCGTATCTACTGTGTGCGTATTTACTGTGTGCGTATTTA
Source organism: Cryptosula pallasiana (assembly GCA_945261195.1). NCBI lineage: Eukaryota > Metazoa > Bryozoa > Gymnolaemata > Cheilostomatida > Cryptosulidae > Cryptosula > Cryptosula pallasiana. The sequence goes on from OX183130.1 coordinate 46,342,482, forward strand.
CTGTGTGCGTATTTACTGTGTGCGTATTTACTGTGTGCGTGTTTACTGTGTGCGTATTTACTGTGTGCGTATTTACTGTGTGCGTATTTACTGTGTGCGCACTTACTGTGTGCGTACTTACTGTGTGCGTATTTACTGTGTGCTTATTTAGTGTGTGCGTGTTTACTGTGTGCGTTTTTACTCTGTGCGTGTTTACTGTGTGCGTGTTTACTGTGTGCGTGTTTACTGTGTGCGTGTTTACTGTGTGCGTGTTTACTGTGTGCGTATTTACTGTGTGCGTATTCAATGTGTGCGTCATCACTGTGTGCGTATTTACTGTGTGCGTATTTACTGTGTGCGTATTTACTGTGTGCGTATATACTGTGTGCGTGTTTACTGTGTGCGTATTTACTGTTTGCGTACTTACTGTGTGCGTACTTACTGAGTGCGTATTTACTGTGTGCGTATTTACTCTGTGCGTGTTTACTGTGTGCGTATTTACTGTTTGCGTATTTACTGTGTGCGTCTTTACTGTGGGTGTATTTGATGTGTGTGTATTTACTGTGTGTGTATTTACTGTGTGTGTATTTACTGTGTGTGTAATTACTGTGTGTGTATTTACTGTGTGTGTATTTACTGTGTGTGTATTTACTGTGTGTGTATTTACTGTGTTTGTTATTACTGTGTGTGTTTACTGTGTGTGTGTTTACTGTGTGTGTATTTACTGTGTGCGTATTTACTGTGTGCGTATTTACTGTGTGCGTATTTGCTGTGTGCGTATTTGCTGTGCGCGTGTTTACTGTGTGCGTATTTACTGTGTGCGTATTTACTGTGTGCGTATTTACTGTCTGCGTATTTACTGTGTGCGTATTTATTGTGTGCGTATTTACTGTGTGCGTATTTACGGTGTGCGTTTTTACCGTGTGCGTGTTCACCGTGTGCGTATTTATCGTGTGCGTATTTACCGTGTGCGTATTTACTAAGTGCGTATTTACTGTGTGCATATTTACTGTGTGCGTATTTACTCTGTGCATCTTTACTGTGTGCGTGTTTACTGTGTGCGTGTTTACTGTGTGCTTGTTTACTGTGTGCGTTTTTACTGTGTGCAACTTTAATGTGTGCGTATTTACTGTGTGCGTATTTACTAAGTGCGTATTTACTGTGTTCGTATTTACTGTGTGCGTATTTACTGTGTGCGTATTTACTGTGTGCGTATTGACTGTGTGCGTATTTACTGTGTGCGTATTTACTGTGTGCGTATTTACTGTGTGCGTATTTACTGTGTGCGTATTTACTGTGTGCGTATTTACTGTGTGCGTATTTACTGTGTGCGTATTTACTGTGAGCGTATTCACTGTGAGCGTATTCACTGTGTGCGTAATCACTGTGTGCGTATTTACTGTGTGCGTATTTACTGTGTGCGTCTTTACTGTGTGCGTCTTTACTGTGTGTGTATTTACTGTGTGCGTAGTTACTGTGTGCGTATTTACTGTGTGCATCTTTACTGTGTGCGTCTTTACTGTGTGCGTATTTACTGTGTGCGTATTTACTGTTTGCGTATTTACTGTGTGCGTATTTACTGTGTGCGTATTTACTGTGTGCGTATTTACTGTGTGCGTATTTACTGTGTGCGTATTTACTCTGTGCGTACTTACTGTGTGCGTACTTACTGTGTGCGTACTTACTGTGTGCTTGTTTACTATGTGCGTATTTACTGTGTGCGTATTTACTGTGTGCGTGTTTACTGTGTGCGTGTTTACTGTGTGCGTGTTTACTGTGTGCTTGTTTACTGTGTGCGTTTTTACTGTGTGCAACTTTAATGTGTGCGTATTTACTGTGTGCGTACTTACTGTGTGCGTATTTACTGTGTGCGTATTTACTGTGTGCTTGTTTACTATGTGCGTATTTACTGTGTGCGTAATTACTGTGTGCGTATATACTGTGTGCGTATTTACTGTGTGAGTATTTACTGTGTGCGTATTTACTGTGTGCGTATTTACTGTGTGCGTATTTACTGTGTGCGTAGTTACTGTGTGCGTATTTACTGTGTGCGTATTTACTGTGTGCGTCTTTACTGTGTGCGTGTTTACTGTGTGCGTGTTTACTGTGTGCTTGTTTACTGTGTGCGTTTTTACTGTGTGCAAATTTAATGTGTGCGTATTTACTGTGTGCGTATTTACTGTGTGCGTATTTACTGTGTGCGTATTTACTGTGTGCTTGTTTACTGTGTGCGTGTTTACTGGGTGCGTGTTTACTGTGTTCCTGTTTACTGTGTGCCTGCTTACTGTGTGCGTGTTTACTGTGTGCTTGTTTACTGTGTGCGTTTTTACTGTGTGCAAATTTAATGTGTGCGTATTTACTGTGTGCGTATTTACTGTGTGCGTATTTACTGTGTGCGTATTTACTGTGTGCGTAATTACTGTGTGCTTGTTTACTGTGTGCGTGTTTACTGGGTGCGTGTTTACTGTGTTCCTGTTTCCTGTGTGCGTGCTTACTGTGTGCGTGTTTACTGTGTGCTTGTTTACTGTGTGCATATTTACTGTGTGCGTATTTACTGTGTGCGTATTTACTGTGTGCGTGTTTATTGTGTGCGTGTTTACTGGGTGCGTTTTTACTGTGTTCCTGTTTACTGTGTGCGTGCTTACTGTGTGCGTGTTTACTGTGTGCTTGTTTACTGTGTGCGTATTTACTGTGTGCGTATTTAATGTGTGTGTATTTACTGTGTACGTATTTACTGTGTGCGTATTTACTGTGTGCGTATTTACTGTGCGCGTATTTACTGTGTGCGTATTTACTGTGTGCGTGTTTACTGTGTGCGTATTTACTGTGTGCGTATTTACTGTGTGCCTTTTTACTGTGTGCGTATTTGCTGTGTGCGTATGTACTGTGTGCGTATTCACTGTGTGCGTATTCACTGTGTGCGTATTTACTGTGTGTGTTTACTGTGTGTGTATTTACTGTGTGTGTACTTACTGTGTGTGTACTTACTGTGTGTGTACTTACTGTGTGTGTACTTACTGTGTGTGAACTTACTGTGTGCGTACTTACTGTGTGCGTTTTTACTGTGTGCGTATTTACTGTGTGCGTATTTACTGTTTGCGTATTTACTGTGTGCGTATTTACTGTGTGCGTCATTACTGTGTGCGTATTTACTGTGTGCGTATTCACTGTGTGCGTATTTACTGTGTGCGTATTTACTGTGTGCGTATTTACTGTGTGCGTATGTACTGTGTGCTTATTTACTGTGTGCGTCTTTACTGTGTGCGTCTTTACTGTGTGTGTGTTTATTGTGTGCGTATTTACTGTGTGCGTATTTACCGTGGGCGTATTTACCGTGTGCGTATTTACTGTGTGCGTCTTTACTGTGTGCGTATTTACTGTGTGCGTAATTACTGTGTGCGTATTTACTGTGTGCGTATTTACTGTGTGCGTATTTACTGTGTGCGTATTTACTGTGTGCGTATTTACTGTGTGCGTATTTACTGTGTGCGTATTTACTGTGTGCGTATTTATTGTGTGCGTATTTACTGTGTGCGTATTTACTGTGTGCGTATTTACTGTGTTCGTATTTACTGTGTGCGTATTTACTGTGTGCGTATTTACTGTGTGCGTATTGACTGTGTGCGTATTTATTGTGTGCGTATTTACCGTGTGCGTATTTACTAAGTGCGTATTTACTGTGTGCATATTTACTCTGTGCGTATTTACTCTGTGCATCTTTACTGTGTGCGTGTTTACTGTGTGCGTATTTACTGTGTGCGTATTTACTGTGTGCGTGTTTACTGTGTGCGTGTTTACTGTGTGCGTCTTTACTGTGTGCGTATTTACTGTGTGCGTATTTACTGTGTGCGTTTTTACTGTGTGCGTATTTACTGTGTGCGTATTTACTGTGTGCGTATTTACTGTGTGCGTATTTACTGTGTGCGTATTTATTGTGTGCGTATTTAGTGTGTGTGTATTTACTGTGTGTGTATTTACTGTGTGTGTATTTACTCTGTGTGTATTTACTGTGTGCGTATTTACTGTGTGCGTATCTACTGTGTGCGTATTTACTGTGTGCGTATTTACCGTGGGCGTATTTACTGTGTGCGTATTTACTGTGTGCGTATTTACTGTGTGCGTATTTACTGTGTGCGTATTTACTGTGAGCGTATTCACTGTGAGCGTATTCACTGTGTGCGTATTCACTGTGTGCGTATTTACTGTGTGCGTATTTACTGTGTGCGTATTTACTGTGTGCGTTTTTACTGTGTGCGTCTTTACTGTGTGCGTATTTACTGTGTGTGTAATTACTGTGTGCGTTTTTACTGTGTGCGTATTTACTGTGTGCGTCATTACTGTGTGCGTATTTACTGTGTGCGTAATTACTGTGTGCGTATTTACTGTGTGCGTAATTACTGTGTGCGTGTTTACTGTGTGCGTATTTACTGTGTGCGTATTTACTGTGTGCATATTTACTGTGTGCGTGTTTACTGTGTGCGTATTTACTGTGTGCGTATTTAATGTGTGCGTGTTTACTGTGTGCGTATTTACTGTGTGCGTGTTTAATGTGTGCGCATTTACTGTGTGCGTATTAACTGTGTGCGTATTTACTGTGTGCGTATTTACTGTGTGCGTATTTACTGTGTGCGTATTTACTGTGTGCGTATTTACTGTGTGCGTATTTACTGTGTGTGTATTTACTGTGTGTGAATTTACTGTGTGTGTATTTACTGTGTGTGTCCTTACTGTGTGTGTATTTACTGTGTGTGTATTTACTGTGTGCGTATTTACTGTGTGCGTAAATACTGTGTGTGTATTTACTGTGTGCGTATTTACTGTGTGCGTATTTACTGTTTGCGTATTTACTGTGTGCGTATTTACTGTGTGCGTGTTTATTGTGTGCGTATTTACTGTGTGCGTATTTACGGTGTACGTATTTACCGTGTGCGTATTTACCGTGTGCGTATTTACCGTGTGCGTATTTACCGTGTGCGTAATTACTGTGTGCGTATTTACTGTAAGCATCTTTACTGTGTGCTTGTTTACTGTGTGCGTTTTTACTGTGTGCGTATTTAATGTGTGCGTATTTACTGTGTGCGTATTTACTGTGTGCGTATTTACTGTGTGCGTATTTACTGTGTGCGTAGTTACTGTGTGCGTATTTACTGTGTGCGTATTTACTGTGTGCGTCTTTACTGTGTGCGTGTTTACTGTGTGCGTGTTTACTGTGTGCTTGTTTACTGTGTGCGTTTTTACTGTGTGCAAATTTAATGTGTGCGTATTTACTGTGTGCGTATTTACTGTGTGCGTATTTACTGTGTGCGTATTTACTGTGTGCTTGTTTACTGTGTGCGTGTTTACTGGGTGCGTGTTTACTGTGTTCCTGTTTACTGTGTGCCTGCTTACTGTGTGCGTGTTTACTGTGTGCTTGTTTACTGTGTGCGTTTTTACTGTGTGCAAATTTAATGTGTGCGTATTTACTGTGTGCGTATTTACTGTGTGCGTATTTACTGTGTGCGTATTTACTGTGTGCGTAATTACTGTGTGCTTGTTTACTGTGTGCGTGTTTACTGGGTGCGTGTTTACTGTGTTCCTGTTTACTGTGTGCGTGCTTACTGTGTGCGTGTTTACTGTGTGCTTGTTTACTGTGTGCATATTTACTGTGTGCGTATTTACTGTGTGCGTATTTACTGTGTGCGTGTTTATTGTGTGCGTGTTTACTGGGTGCGTTTTTACTGTGTTCCTGTTTACTGTGTGCGTGCTTACTGTGTGCGTGTTTACTGTGTGCTTGTTTACTGTGTGCGTATTTACTGTGTGCGTATTTAATGTGTGTGTATTTACTGTGTACGTATTTACTGTGTGCGTATTTACTGTGTGCGTATTTACTGTGCGCGTATTTACTGTGTGCGTATTTACTGTGTGCGTGTTTACTGTGTGCGTATTTACTGTGTGCGTATTTACTGTGTGCCTTTTTACTGTGTGCGTATTTGCTGTGTGCGTATGTACTGTGTGCGTATTCACTGTGTGCGTATTCACTGTGTGCGTATTTACTGTGTGTGTTTACTGTGTGTGTATTTACTGTGTGTGTACTTACTGTGTGTGTACTTACTGTGTGTGTACTTACTGTGTGTGTACTTACTGTGTGTGAACTTACTGTGTGCGTACTTACTGTGTGCGTTTTTACTGTGTGCGTATTTACTGTGTGCGTATTTACTGTTTGCGTATTTACTGTGTGCGTATTTACTGTGTGCGTCATTACTGTGTGCGTATTTACTGTGTGCGTATTCACTGTGTGCGTATTTACTGTGTGCGTATTTACTGTGTGCGTATTTACTGTGTGCGTATGTACTGTGTGCTTATTTACTGTGTGCGTCTTTACTGTGTGCGTCTTTACTGTGTGTGTGTTTATTGTGTGCGTATTTACTGTGTGCGTATTTACCGTGGGCGTATTTACCGTGTGCGTATTTACTGTGTGCGTCTTTACTGTGTGCGTATTTACTGTGTGCGTAATTACTGTGTGCGTATTTACTGTGTGCGTATTTACTGTGTGCGTATTTACTGTGTGCGTATTTACTGTGTGCGTATTTACTGTGTGCGTATTTACTGTGTGCGTATTTACTGTGTGCGTATTTATTGTGTGCGTATTTACTGTGTGCGTATTTACTGTGTGCGTATTTACTGTGTTCGTATTTACTGTGTGCGTATTTACTGTGTGCGTATTTACTGTGTGCGTATTGACTGTGTGCGTATTTATTGTGTGCGTATTTACCGTGTGCGTATTTACTAAGTGCGTATTTACTGTGTGCATATTTACTCTGTGCGTATTTACTCTGTGCATCTTTACTGTGTGCGTGTTTACTGTGTGCGTATTTACTGTGTGCGTATTTACTGTGTGCGTGTTTACTGTGTGCGTGTTTACTGTGTGCGTCTTTACTGTGTGCGTATTTACTGTGTGCGTATTTACTGTGTGCGTTTTTACTGTGTGCGTATTTACTGTGTGCGTATTTACTGTGTGCGTATTTACTGTGTGCGTATTTACTGTGTGCGTATTTATTGTGTGCGTATTTAGTGTGTGTGTATTTACTGTGTGTGTATTTACTGTGTGTGTATTTACTCTGTGTGTATTTACTGTGTGCGTATTTACTGTGTGCGTATCTACTGTGTGCGTATTTACTGTGTGCCTATTTACCGTGGGCGTATTTACTGTGTGCGTATTTACTGTGTGCGTATTTACTGTGTGCGTATTTACTGTGTGCGTATTTACTGTGAGCGTATTCACTGTGAGCGTATTCACTGTGTGCGTATTCACTGTGTGCGTATTTACTGTGTGCGTATTTACTGTGTGCGTATTTACTGTGTGCGTTTTTACTGTGTGCGTCTTTACTGTGTGCGTATTTACTGTGTGTGTAATTACTGTGTGCGTTTTTACTGTGTGCGTATTTACTGTGTGCGTCATTACTGTGTGCGTATTTACTGTGTGCGTAATTACTGTGTGCGTATTTACTGTGTGCGTAATTACTGTGTGCGTGTTTACTGTGTGCGTATTTACTGTGTGCGTATTTACTGTGTGCGTATTTACTGTGTGCGTGTTTACTGTGTGCGTATTTAGTGTGTGCGTATTTAATGTGTGCGTGTTTACTGTGTGCGTATTTACTGTGTGCGTGTTTAATGTGTGCGTATTTACTGTGTGCGTATTAACTGTGTGCGTATTTACTGTGTGCGTATTTACTGTGTGCGTATTTACTGTGTGTGTATTTACTGTGTGTGAATTTACTGTGTGTGTATTTACTGTGTGTGTCCTTACTGTGTGTGTATTTACTGTGTGTGTATTTACTGTGTGCGTATTTACTGTGTGCGTAAATACTGTGTGTGTATTTACTGTGTGCGTATTTACTGTGTGCGTATTTACTGTTTGCGTATTTACTGTGTGCGTATTTACTGTGTGCGTGTTTATTGTGTGCGTATTTACTGTGTGCGTATTTACGGTGTACGTATTTACCGTGTGCGTATTTACCGTGTGCGTATTTACCGTGTGCGTATTTACCGTGTGCGTAATTACTAAGTGCGTATTTACTGTGTGCGTATTTACTGTGTGCGTATTTACTGTAAGCATCTTTACTGTGTGCTTGTTTACTGTGTGCGTTTTTACTGTGTGCGTATTTAATGTGTGCGTATTTACTGTGTGCGTATTTACTGTGTGCGTATTTACTGTGTGCGTATTTACTGTGTGCGTAATTACTCTGTGCGTATTTACTGTGTGCGTATTTACGCTGTGCGTATTTATTGTGTGCGTATTTACTGTGTGCGTATTTACGGTGTGCGTATTTACCGTGTGCGTGTTCACCGTGTGCGTATTTACCGTGTGCGTATTTACCGTGTGCGTATTTACTAAGTACGTATTTACTGTGTGCATATTTACTGTGTGCGTATTTACTCTGTGCATCTTTACTGTGTGCGTGTTTACTGTGTGCGTATTTACTGTGTGCGTATTTACCGTGTGCGTGTTTACTGTGTGCGTGTTTACTGTGTGCGTATTTACTGCGTGCGTATTTACTGTGTGCGTATTTACTGTGTGCGTTTTCACTGTGTGCGTATTTACTGTGTGCGTATTTACTGTGTGCGTATTTACTGTGTGCGTATTTACTGTGTGCGTATTTATTGTGTGCGTATTTAGTGTGTGCGTATTTACTGTGTGCGTATTTACTGTGTCCGTATCTACCGTGTGCGTATTTACTGTGTGCGTAATTACCGTGTGCGTATTTACCGTGTGCTTATTTACCGTTTGCGTATATACTGTGTGCGTATTTACCGTGTGCGTATTTACTGTGTGCGTATTTACTGTGTGCGTATTTACTGTGTGCGTATTTACTGTGTGCGTCTTTACTGTGAGCGTATTCACTGTGAGCGTATTCACTGTGTGCGTATTCACTGTGTGCGTATTTACTGTGTGCGTATTTACTGTGTGCGTCTTTACTGTGTGCGTCTTTACTGTGTGTGTATTTACTGTGTGCGTAGTTACTGTGTGCGTATTTACTGTGTGCATCTTTACTGTGTGCGTCTTTACTGTGTGCTTATTTACTGTGTGCGTATTTACTGTTTGCGTATTTACTGTGTGCATATTTACTGTGTGCGTATTTACTGTGTGCGTATTTACTGTGTGCGTATTTACTGTGTGCGTATTTACTGTGTGCGTACTTACTGTGTGCGTACTTACTGTGTGCGTACTTACTGTGTGCTTGTTTACTATGTGCGTATTTACTGTGTGCGTATTTACTGTGTGCGTGTTTACTGTGTGCGTGTTTACTGTGTGCTTGTTTACTGTGTGCGTTTTTACTGTGTGCAAATTTAATGTTTGCGTATTTACTGTGTGCGTATTTACTGTGTGCGTATTTACTGTGTGCGTATTTACTGTGTGCTTGTTTACTATGTGCGTATTTACTGTGGGCGTAATTACAGTGTGCGTATATACTGTGTGCGTATTTACTGTGTGAGTATTTACTGTGTGCGTATTTACTGTGTGCGTATTTACTGTGTGCGTATTTACTGCGTGCGTAGTTACTGTGTGCGTATTTACTGTGTGCGTATTTACTGTGTGCGTCTTTACTGTGTGCGTGTTTACTGTGTGCGTGTTTACTGTGTGCTTGTTTACTGTGTGCGTTTTTACTGTGTGCAAATTTAATGTGTGCGTATTTACTGTGTGCGTATTTACTGTGTGCGTATTTACTGTGTGCGTATTTACTGTGTGCTTGTTTACTGTGTGCGTGTTTACTGGGTGCGTGTTTACTGTGTTCCTGTTTACTGTGTGCGTGCTTACTGTGTGCGTGTTTACTGTGTGCTTGTTTACTGTGTGCGTTTTTACTGTGTGCAAATTTAATGTGTGCGTACTTACTGTGTGCGTATTTACTGTGTGCGTATTTACTGTGTGCGTATTTACTGTGTGCGTAATTACTGTGTGCTTGTTTACTGTGTGCGTGTTTACTGGGTGCGTGTTTACTGTGTTCCTGTTTACTGTGTGCGTGCTTACTGTGTGCGTGTTTACTGTGTGCTTGTTTACTGTGTGCATCTTTACTGTGTGCGTATATACTGTGTGCGTATTTACTGTGTGCGTGTTTACTGTGTGCGTGTTTACTGGGTGCGTGTTTACTGTGTTCCTGTTTACTGTGTGCGTGCTTACTGTGTGCGTGTTTACTGTGTGCTTGTTTACTGTGTGCGTATTTACTGTGTGCGTATTTAATGTGTGTGTATTTACTGTGTACGTATTTACTGTGTGCGTGTTTACTGTGTGCGTATTTACTGTGCGCGTATTTACTGTGTGCGTATTTACTGTGTGCGTGTTTACTGTGTGCGTATTTACTGTGTGCGTATTTACTGTGTGCGTTTTTACTGTGTGCGTCTTTGCTGTGTGCGTATGTACTGTGTGCGTATTCACTGTGTGCGTATTCACTGTGTGCGTATTTACTGTGTGTGTTTACTGTGTGTGTATTTACTGTGTGTGTACTTACTGTGTGTGTGCTTACTGTGTGTGTACTTACTGTGTGTGTACTTACTGTGTGTGAACTTACTGTGTGCGTACTTACTGTGTGCGTTTTTACTGTGTGCGTATTTACTGTGTGCGTATTTACTGTTTGCGTATTTACTGTGTGCGTATTTACTGTGTGCGTCATTACTGTGTGCGTATTTACTGTGTGCGTATTCACTGTGTGCGTATTTACTGTGTGCGTATTTACTGTGTGCGTATTTACTGTGTGCGTATGTACTGTGTGCTTATTTACTGTGTGCGTCTTTACTGTGTGCGTCTTTACTGTGTGCGTGTTTATTGTGTGCGTATTTACTGTGTGCGTATTTACCGTGGGCGTATTTACCGTGTGCGTATTTACTGTGTGCGTCTTTACTGTGTGCGTATTTACTGTGTGCGTAGTTACTGTGTGCGTATTTACTGTGGGCGTATTTACTGTGTGCGTATTTACTGTGTGCGTATTTACTGTGTGCGTATTTACTGTGTGCGTATTTACTGTGTGCGTATTTACTGTGTGCGTATTTATTGTGTGCGTATTTACTGTGTGCGTATTTACTGTGTGCGTGTTTACTGTGTTCGTATTTACTGTGTGCGTATTTACTGTGTGCGTATTGACTGTGTGCGTATTTACTGTGCGCGTATTTACTGTGTGCGTATTTACTGTGTGCGTATTTACTGTGAGCGTATTTACTGTGTGCGTATTTACTGTGTGCGTATTTACTGTGTGCGTATTTACTGTGTGCGCATTTACCGTGTGCGTATTTATTGTGTGCGTATTTACTGTGTGCGTATTTACGGTTTGCGTATTTACCGTGTGCGTGTTCACCGTGTGCGTATTTACTGTGTGCGTTTTTACTGTGTGCGTATTTACTGTGTGCGTATTTACTGTGTGCGTATTTACTGTGTGCGTATTTACTGTGTGCGTATTTATTGTGTGCGTATTTAGTGTGTGCGTATTTACTGTGTGCGTATTTACTGTGTGCGTATCTACCGTGTGCGTATTTACTGTGTGCGTATTTACCGTGTGCGTATTTACCGTGTGCTTATTTACCGTTTGCGTATTTACTGTGTGCGTATTTACCGTGTGCGTATTTACTGTGTGTGTATTTACTGTGTGCGTATTTACTGTGTGCGTATTTACTGTGTGCGTATTTACTGTGAGCGTATTCACTGTGAGCGTATTCACTGTGTGCGTATTCACTGTGTGCGTATTTACTGTGTGCGTATTTACTGTGTGCGTATTTACTGTGTGCGTTTTTACTGTGTGCGTCTTTACTGTGTGCGTATTTACTGTGTGTGTAATTACTGTGTGCGTTTTTACTGTGTGCGTATTTACTGTGTGCGTCATTACTGTGTGCGTATTTACTGTGTGCGTAATTACTGTGTGCGTATTTACTGTGTGCGTAATTACTGTGTGCGTGTTTACTGTGTGCGTGTTTACTGTGTGCGTATTTACTGTGTGCGTATTTACTGTGTGCGTGTTTACTGTGTGCGTATTTACTGTGTGCGTATTTAATGTGTGCGTGTTTACTGTGTGCGTATTTACTGTGTGGGTGTTTAATGTGTGCGTATTTACTGTGTGCGTATTAACTGTGTGCGTATTTACTGTGTGCGTGTTTACTGTGTGCGTATTTACTGTGTGCGTATTTACTGTGTGCGTGTTTACTGTGTGCGTATTTACTGTGTGGGTGTTTAATGTGTGCGTATTTACTGTGTGCGTATTAACTGTGTGCGTATTTACTGTGTGCGTATTTACTGTGTGCGTATTTACTGTGTGCGTATTTACTGTGTGCGTATTTACTGTGTGCGTGTTTACTGTGTGTGTATTTACTGTGTGAATTTACTGTGTGTATAATTTACTGTGTGTGTCCTTACTGTGTGTGTATTTACTGTGTGTGTATTTACTGTGTGCGTATTTACTGTGTGCGTAAATACTGTGTGTGTATTTACTGTGTGCGTATTTACTGTGTGCGTATCTACTGTGTGCGTATTTACTGTGTGCGTATTTACTGTGTGCGTATTTACTGTGTACGTATTTACTGTGTGCGTATTTACTGTGTGCGTGTTTACTGTGTGCGTATTTACTGTGTGCGTATTTACTGTGTGCGTATTTACTGTGTGCGTATTTACTGTGTGCGTACTTACTGTGTGCGTACTTACTGTGTGCGTACTTACTGTGTGCATACTTACTGTGTGCGTATTTACTGTGTGCGTATTTACTGTGTGCGTATTTACTTTGTGCGTATTCACTGTGTGCGTATTTACTGTGTGAGTATTTACTGTGTGCGTGTTTACTGTGTGCGTATTTACTGTGTGCGTATTTACTAAGTGCGTATTTACTGTGTGCGTATTTACTGTGTGCGTATTTACTGTAAGCATCTTTACTGTGTGCTTGTTTACTGTGTGCGTTTTCACTGTGTGCGTATTTAATGTGTGCGTATTTACTGTGTGCGTATTTACTGTGTGCGTATTTACTGTGTGCGTATTTACTGTGTGCGTATTTACTGTGTGCGTATTTACTGTGTGCGTATTTACGGTGTGCGTATTTATTGTGTGCGTATTTACTGTGTGCGTATTTACTGTGTGCGTATTTACTGTGTTCGTATTTACTGTGTGCGTATTTATTGTGTGCGTATTTACTGTGTGCGTATTGACTGTGTGCGTATTTACTGTGTGCGTATTTACTGTGTGCGTATTTACTGTGTGCGTATTTACTGTGTGCGTATTTACTGTGTGCGTATTTACTGTGTGCGTATTTACTGTGTGCGTATTTACTGTCTGCGTATTTACTGTGTGCGTATTTATTGTGTGCAAATTTACTGTGTGCGTAATTACTGTGTGCGTATCTACCGTGTGCGTATTTACTGTGTGCGTAATTACGGTGTGCGTATTTACCGTGTGCTTATTTACCGTTTGCGTATTTACTGTGTGCGTATTTACTGTGTGCGTATTTACTGTGTGTGTTTACCGTGTGTGTATTTACTGTGTGTGTATTTACTGTGTGTGTATTTACTGTGTGTGTATTTACTGTGTGTGTATTTACTGTGTGTGTATTTACTGTGTGTGTATTTACTGTGTGTGTATTTACTGTGTGTGTATTTACTGTGTGCGTATTTACTGCGTGTGTATTTACTGTGTGTGTATTTACTGTGTGTGTATTTACTGTGTGTGTATTCACTGTGCGTGTTATTACTGTGTGTGTACTCACTGTGCGTGTACTCACTGTGTGTGTCCTCACTGTGTGTGTACTTACTGTGTGTGTACTCACTGTGTGTGTACTCACTGTGTGTGTACTTACTGTGTGTGTACTTACTGTGTGTGTACTTACTGTGTGTGTATTTACTGTGTGTGTACTTACTGTGTGTGTACTTACTGTGTGTGTACTTACTGTGTGTGAACTTACTGTGTGCGTACTTACTGTGTGCGTTTTTTACTGTGTGCGTACTTACTGTGTGCGTATTTACTGTGTGCGTATTTACTTTGTGCGTATTTACTGTGTGCGTATTTACTGTGTGCGTAATTACTGTGTGCGTATATACTGTGTGCGTATTTACTGTGTGAGTATTTACTGTGTGCGTATTTACTGTGTGCGTATTTACTGTGTGCGTATTTACTGTGTGCGTAGTTACTGTGTGCGTATTTACTGTGTGCGTATTTACTGTGTGCGTCTTTACTGTTTGCGTGTTTACTGTGTGCGTGTTTACTGTGTGCTTGTTTACTGTGTGCGTTTTTACTGTGTGCAAATTTAATGTGTGCGTATTTACTGTGTGCGTATTTACTGTGTGCGTATTTACTGTGTGCGTATTTACTGTGTGCGTCTTTACTGTGTGCGTTTTTACTGTGTGCGTAATTACTGTGTGTGAACTTACTGTGTGCGTACTTACTGTGTGCGTTTTTACTGTGTGTGTATTTACTGTGTGCGTCTTTACTGTTTGCGTATTTACTGTGTGCGTATTTACTGTGTGCGTCATTACTGTGTGCGTATTTACTGTGTGCGTATTCACTGTGTGCGTATTTACTGTGTGCGTATTTACTGTGTGCGTATTTACTGTGTGCGTATGTACTGTGTGCTTCTTTACTGTGTGCGTCTTTACTGTGTGCGTCTTTACTGTGTGCGTGTTTATTGTGTGCGTATTTACTGTGTGCGTATTTACCGTGTGCGTATTTACCGTGTGCGTATTTACTGTGTGCGTCTTTACTGTGTGCGTATTTACTGTGTGCGTAATTACTGTGTGCGTATGTACTGTGTGCGTATTTACTGTGTGCGTATTTACTGTGTGCGTAATTACTGTGTGCGTATTTACTGTGTGCGTATTTACTGTGTGCGAATTTACTGTGTGCGTATTTACTGTGTGCGTATTGACTGTGTGCGTATTTACTGTGTGCGTAATTACTGTGTGCGTATTTACTGTGTGCGTATTTACTGTGTGCGTATTTACTGTGTGCGTATTTACTGTGTGCGTATTTACTGTGTGCGTATTTACTGTGTGCGTATTTACCGTGTGCGTATTTATTGTGTGCGTATTTACTGTGTGCGTATTTACGGTTTGCGTATTTACCGTGTGCGTGTTCACCGTGTGCGTATTTACCGTGTGCGTATTTACCGTGTGCGTATTTACTAAGTGCGTATTTACTGTGTGCATATTTACTCTGTGCGTATTTACTCTGTGCATCTTTACTGTGTGCGTATTTACTGTGTGAGTATTTACTGTGTGCGTATTTACTGTGTGCGTGTTTACTGTGTGCGTATTTACTGTGTGCGTATTTAATGTGTGCGTGTTTACTGTGTGCGTATTTACTGTGTGCGTGTTTAATGTGTGCGTCTTTACTGTGTCCGTATTAACTGTGTGCGTATTTACTGTGTGCGTATTTACTGTGTGCGTATTTACTGTGTGCGTATTTACTGTGTGCGTATTTACTGTGTGCGTATTTACTGTGTGCGTATTTACTGTGTGCGTATTTACTGTGTGCGTATTTACTGTGTGTGTATTTACTGTGTGTGAATTTACTGTGTGTGTATTTACTGTGTGTGTCCTTACTGTGTGTGTATTTACTGTGTGTGTATTTACTGTGTGCGTATTTACTGTGTGCGTAAAAACTGTGTGTGTATTTACTGTGTGCGTATTTACTGTGTGCGTATCTACTGTGTGCGTATTTACTGTGTGCGTATTTACTGTGTGCGTATTTACTGTGTGCGTATTTACTGTGTGCGTATTTACTGTGTGCGTATTTACTGTGTGCGTATTTACTGTGTGCGTATTTACTGTGTGCGTATTTACTGTGTGCGTATTCACTGTGTGCGTATATACTGTGTGCGTATTTACTGCGTGCGTACTTACTGTGTGCGTACTTACTGTATGCGTACTTACTGTGTGCGTATTTACTGTGTGCGTATTTACTGTGTGCGTATTTACTGTTTGCGTATTTACTGTGTGCGTATTTACTGTGTGCGTGTTTATTGTGTGCGTATTTACTGTGTGCGTATTTACGGTGTACGTATTTACCGTGTGCGTATTTACCGTGTGCGTATTTACCGTGTGCGTATTTACCGTGTGCGTATTTACTAAGTGCGTATTTACTGTGTGCGTATTTACTGTGTGCGTATTTACTGTAAGCATCTTTACTGTGTGCTTGTTTACTGTGTGCGTTTTTACTGTGTGCGTATTTAATGTGTGCGTATTTACTGTGTGCGTATTTAATGTGTGCGTATTTACTGTGTGCGTATTTACTGTGTGCGTAATTACTGTGTGCGTATTTACTGTGTGCGTATTTACGATGTGCGTATTTATTGTGTGCAAATTTACTGTGTGCGTATTTACTGTGTGCGTATTTACTGTGTTCGTATTTACTGTGTGCGTATTTACTGTGTGCGTATTTACTGTGTGCGTATTTACTGTGTGCGTATTTACTGTGTGCGTATTTACTGTGTGCGTATTTACTGTGTGCGTATTTTCTGTGTGCGTATTTACTGTGTGCGTATTTACTGTGTGCGTTTTTATTGTGTGCGTATTTACTGTGTGCGTATTTACTGTGTGCGTATTCACTGTGTGCGTATTTACGGTGTACGTATTTACCGTGTGCGTATTTACCGTGTGCGTATTTACCGTGTGCGTATTTACCGTGTGTGTATTTACTAAGTGCGTATTTACTGTGTGCGTATTTACTGTGTGCGTATTTACTGTAAGCATCTTTACTGTGTGCTTGTTTACTGTGTGCGTTTTTACTGTGTGCGTATTTAATGTGTGCGTATTTACTGTGTGCGTATTTACTGTGTGCGTATTTACTGTGTGCGTATTTACTGTGTGCGTATTTACTGTGTGCGTATTTACTGTGTGCGTATTTACTGTGTGCGTATTTACTGTGTGCGTATTTACTGTGTGCGTATTGACTGTGTGCGTATTTACTGTGTGCGTATTTACTGTGTGCGTATTTACTGTGTGCGTATTTACTGTGTGCGTATTTACTGTGTGCGTATTTACTGTGTGCGTAATTACTGTGTGCGTATTTACTGTGTGCGTATTTACGGTGTGCGTATTTATTGTGTGCGTATTTACTGTGTGCGTATTTACGGTTTGCGTATTTACCGTGTGCGTGTTCACCGTGTGCGTATTTACCGTGTGCGTATTTACCGTGTGCGTATTTACTAAGTGCGTATTTACTGTGTGCATATTTACTCTGTGCGTATTTACTCTGTGCATCTTTACTGTGTGCGTGTTTACTGTGTGCGTATTTACTGTGTGCGCATTTACTGTGTGCGTGTTTACTGTGTGCGTGTTTACTGTGTGCGTATTTTCTGTGTGCGTATTTACTGTGTGCGTATTTACTGTGTGCGTTTTTACTGTGTGCGTATTTACTGTGTGCGTATTTACTGTGTGCGTATTTACTGTGTGCGTATTTACTGTGTGCGTATTTATTGTGTGCGTATTTAGTGTGTGCGTATTTACTGTGTGCGTATTTACTGTGTGCGTATCTACCGTGTGCGTATTTACTGTGTGCGTATTTACCGTGTGCGTATTTACCGTGTGCTTATTTACCGTTTGCGTATTTACTGTGTGCGTATTTACCGTGTGCGTATTTACTGTGTGCGTAGTTACTGTGTGCGTATTTACTGTGTGCGTATTTACTGTGTGCCTATTTACTGTGAGCGTATTCACTGTGAGCGTATTCACTGTGTGCATATTCACTGTGTGCGTATTTACTGTGTGCGTATTTACTGTGTGCGTATTTACTGTGTGCATCTTTACTGTGTGCGTCTTTACTGTGTGCGTATTTACTGTGTGTGTAATTACTGTGTGCGTTTTTACTGTGTGCGTATTTACTGTCTGCGTCATTACTGTGTGCATATTTACTGTGTGCGTAATTACTGTGTGCGTATTTACTGTGTGCGTAATTACTGTGTGCGTGTTTACTGTGTGCGTATTTACTGTGTGCGTATTTACTGTGTGCGTATTTACTGTGTGCGTGTTTACTGTTTGCGTATTTACTGTGTGCGTATTTAATGTGTGCGTGTTTACTGTGTGCGTATTTACTGTGTGCGTGTTTAATGTGTGCGTATTTACTGTGTCCGTATTAACTGTGTGCGTATTTACTGTGTGCGTATTTACTGTGTGCGTATTTACTGTGTGCGTATTTACTGTGTGCGTATTTACTGTGTGCGTATTTACTGTGTGTGTATTTACTGTGTGTGAATTTACTGTGTGTGTATTTACTGTGTGTGTCCTTACTGTGTGTGTATTTAGTGTGTGTGTATTTACTGTGTGCGTATTTACTGTGTGCGTAAAAACTGTGTGTGTATTTACTGTGTGCGTATTTACTGTGTGCGTATCTACTGTGTGCGTATTTACTGTGTGCGTATTTACTGTGTGCGTATTTACTGTGTGCGTATTTACTGTCTGCGTATTTACTGTGTGCGTATTTACTGTGTTCGTATTTACTGTGTGCGTAATTACTGTGTGCGTATTTACTGTGTGCGTAATTACTGTGTGCGTGTTTACTGTGTGCGTGTTTACTGTGTGCGTATTTACTGTGTGCGTATTTACTGTGTGCGTGTTTACTGTGTGCGTATTTACTGTGTGCGTATTTAATGTGTGCGTGTTTACTGTGTGCGTATTTACTGTGTGCGTGTTTAATGTGTGCGTATTTACTGTGTGCGTATTAACTGTGTGCGTATTTACTGTGTGCGTATTTACTGTGTGCGTATTTACTGTGTGCGTATTTACTGTGTGCGTATTTACTGTGTGCGTATTTACTGTGTGCGTATTTACTGTGTGTGAATTTACTGTGTGTATAATTTACTGTGTGTGTCCTTACTGTGTGTGTATTTACTGTGTGTGTATTTACTGTGTGCGTATTTACTGTGTGCGTAAATACTGTGTGTGTATTTACTGTGTGCGTATTTACTGTGTGCGTATCTACTGTGTGCGTATTTACTGTGTGCGTATTTACTGTGTGCGTATTTACTGTGTGCGTATTTATTGTGTGCGTATTTACTGTGTGCGTAGTTACTGTGTGCGTATTTACTGTGTGCGGATTTACTGTGTGGGTATTTACTGTGTGCGTATTCACTGTGTGCGTATATACTGTGTGCGTATTTACTGCGTGCGTACTTACTGTGTGCGTACTTACTGTATGCGTACTTACTGTGTGCGTATTTACTGTGTGCGTATTTATTGTGTGCGTATTTACTGTTTGCGTATTTACTGTGAGCGTATTCACTGTGAGCGTATTCACTGTGTGCGTATTCACTGTGTGCGTATTTACTGTGTGCGTATTTACTGTGTGCGTCTTTACTGTGTGCGTCTTTACTGTGTGTGTATTTACTGTGTGCGTAGTTACTGTGTGCGTATTTACTGTGTGCATCTTTACTGTGTGCGTCTTTACTGTGTGCGTATTTACTGTGTGCATATTTACTGTGTGCGTATTTACTGTGTGCGTATTTACTGTGTGCGTATTTACTGTGTGCGTATTTACTGTGTGCGTATTTACTGTGTGCGTATTTACTGTGTGCGTACTTACTGTGTGCGTACTTACTGTGTGCGTACTTACTGTGTGCATACTTACTGTGTGCGTATTCACTGTGTGCGTATTTACTGTGTGCGTATTTACTTTGTGCGTATTCACTGTGTGCGTATTTACTGTGTGAGTATTTACTGTGTGCGTGTTTACTGTGTGCGTACTTACTGTGTGCGTATTTACTAAGTGCGTATTTACTGTGTGCGTATTTACTGTGTGCGTATTTACTGTGTGCGTATTTACTGTGTGCGTATTTACTGTGTGCGTATTCACTGTGTGCGTATATACTGTGTGCGTATTTACTGCGTGCGTACTTACTGTGTGCGTACTTACTGTATGCGTACTTACTGTGTGCGTATTTACTGTGTGCGTATTTACTGTGTGCGTATTTACTGTTTGCGTATTTACTGTGTGCGTATTTACTGTGTGCGTGTTTATTGTGTGCGTATTTACTGTGTGCGTATTTACGGTGTACGTATTTACCGTGTGCGTATTTACCGTGTGCGTATTTACCGTGTGCGTATTTACCGTGTGCGTATTTACTAAGTGCGTATTTACTGTGTGCGTATTTACTGTGTGCGTATTTACTGTAAGCATCTTTACTGTGTGCTTGTTTACTGTGTGCGTTTTTACTGTGTGCGTATTTAATGTGTGCGTATTTACTGTGTGCGTATTTACTGTGTGCGTATTTACTGTGTGCGTATTTACTGTGTGCGTAATTACTGTGTGCGTATTTACTGTGTGCGTATTTACGATGTGCGTATTTATTGTGTGCAAATTTACTGTGTGCGTATTTACTGTGTGCGTATTTACTGTGTTCGTATTTACTGTGTGCGTATTTACTGTGTGCATATTTACTGTGTGCGTATTTACTGTGTGCGTATTTACTGTGTGCGTATTTACTGTGTGCGTATTTACTGTGTGCGTATTTACTGTGTGCGTATTTACTGTGTGCGTATTTACTGTGTGCGTATTTACTGTGTGCGTTTTTACTGTGTGCGTATTTATTGTGTGCGTATTTACTGTGTGCGTATTTACGGTGTGCGTATTTACCGTGTGCGTGTTCACCGTGTGCGTATTTACCGTGTGCGTATTTACCGTGTGCGTATTTACTAAGTGCGTATTTACTGTGTGCATATTTACTGTGTGCGTATTTACTCTGTGCATCTTTACTGTGTGCGTGTTTACTGTGTGCGTATTTACTGTGTGCGTATTTACTGTGTGCGTGTTTACTGTGTGCGTGTTTACTGTGTGCGTATTTACTGCGTGCGTATTTACTGTGTGCGTATTTACTGTGTGCGTTTTTACTGTGTGCGTATTTACTGTGTGCGTATTTACTGTGTGCATATTTACTGTGTGCGTATTTACTGTGTGCGTATTTATTGTGTGCGTATTTAGTGTGTGCGTATTTACTGTGTGCGTATTTACTGTGTGCGTATCTACCGTGTGCGTATTTACTGTGTGCGTAATTACCGTGTGCGTATTTACCGTGTGCTTATTTACCGTTTGCGTATTTACTGTGTGCGTATTTACCGTGTGCGTATTTACTGTGTGCGTATTTACTGTGTGCGTATTTACTGTGTGCGTATTTACTGTGTGCGTATTTACTGTGAGCGTATTCACTGTTAGCGTATTCACTGTGTGCGTATTCACTGTGTGCGTATTTACTGTGTGCGTATTTACTGTGTGCGTATTTACTGTGTGCGTCTTAACTGTGTGCGTCTTTACTGTGTGCGTATTTACTGTGTGTGTAACTACTGTGTGCGTTTTTACTGTGTGCGTATTTACTGTGTGCGTCATTACTGTGTGCGTATTTACTGTGTGCGTAATTACTGTGTGCGTATTTACTGTGTGCGTAATTACTGTGTGTGAATTTACTGTGTGTGTATTTACTGTGTGTGTCCTTACTGTGTGTGTATTTACTGTGTGTGTATTTACTGTGTGCGTATTTACTGTGTGCGTAAATACTGTGTGTGTATTTACTGTGTGCGTCTTTACTGTGTGCGTATTTACTGTGTGCGTATTTACTGTGTGCGTACTTACTGTGTGCGTATTTATTGTGTGCGTATTTACTGTGTGCGTATTTACTGTGTGCGTATTTACTGTGTGCGTATTTACTGTGTGCGTATTTACTGTGTGCGTATTTACTGTGTGCGTATTCACTGTGTGCGTATATACTGTGTGCGTATTTACTGTGTGCGTACTTACTGTGTGCGTACTTACTGTGTGCGTACTTACTGTGTGCGTATTTACTGTGTGCGTATTTACTGTGTGCGTATTTACTGTTTGCGTATTTACTGTGTGCGTATTTACTGTGTGCGTGTTTATTGTGTGCGTATTTACTGTGTGCGTATTTACGGTGTACGTATTTACCGTGTGCGTATTTACCGTGTGCGTATTTACCGTGTGCGTATTGACCGTGTGCGTATTTACTAAGTGCGTATTTACTGTGTGCGTATTTACTGTGTGCGTATTTACTGTAAGCATCTTTACTGTGTGCTTGTTTACTGTGTGCGTTTTTACTGTGTGCGTATTTAATGTGTGCGTATTTACTGTGTGCGTATTTACTGTGTGCGTATTTACTCTGTGCATATTTACTGTGTGCTTGTTTACTATGTGCGTATTTACTGTGTGCGTATTTACTGTGTGCGTGTTTACTGTGTGCGTGTTTACTGGGTGCGTGTTTACTGTGTGCCTGTTTACTGTGTGCGTGCTTACTGTGTGCGTGTTTACTGTGTGCTTGTTTACTGTGTGCGTATTTACTGTGTGCGTATTTAATGTGTGCGTATTTACTGTGTACGTATTTACTGTGTGCGTATTTACTGTGTGCGTATTTACTGTGCGCGTATTTACTGTGTGCGTATTTACTGTGTGTGTATTTACTGTGTGCTTATTTACTGTGTGCGTATTTACTGTGTGCGTATTTACTGTGTGCGTATCTACTGTGTGCGTATTTACTGTGTTCGTATTTACTGTGTGCGTATTTACTGAGTGCGTATTTACTGTGTGCGTATTTACTGTGTGCGTATTTACTGTGTGCGTATTTACTGTGTGCGTATTTACTGTGTGCGTATTTACTGTGTGCGTATTTACTGTGTGCGTATTTACTGTGTGCGTACTTACTGTGTGCGTATTTACTGTGTGCGTATTTACTGTGTGCGTACTTACTGTGTGCGTACTTACTGTGTGCGTACTTACTGTGTGCGTACTTACTGTGTGCGTATTTACTGTGTGCGTATTTACTGTGTGCGTATTTACTGTGTGCGTATTTACTGTGTGCGTCTTTACTGTGTGCGTATTTACTGTGTGCGTAGTTACTGTGTGCGTGTTTACTGTGTGCGTATTTACTGTGTGCGTATTTACTGTGTGTGTTTACTGTGTGTGTATTTACTGTGTGTGTGTATTTACTGTGTGTGTATTTACTGTGTGTGTATTTACTGTGTGTGTATTTACTGCGTGTGTATTTACTGTGTGTGTATTTACTGTGTGCGTATTTACTGTGTGCGTCATTACTGTGTGCGTATTTACTGTGTGCGTATTTACTGTGTGCGTATTTACTGTGTGCGTATTTACTGTGTGCGTATTTACTGTGTGCGTATGTACTGTATGCTTATTTACTGTGTGCGTCTTTACTGCGTGCGTCTTTACTGTGTGCGTGTTTATTGTGTGCGTATTTACTGTGTGCGTATTTACCGTGTGCGTAGTTACCGTGTGCGTATTTACTGTGTGCGTCTTTACTGTGTGCGTATTTACTGTGTGCGTAATTATTGTGTGCGTATTTACTGTGTGCGTATTTACTGTGTGCGTATTTACTGTGTGCGTATTTACTGTGTGCGTATTTACTGTGTGCGTATTTACTGTGTGCGTATTTACTGTGCGCGTATTTATTGTGTGCGTATTTACTGTGTGCGTATTTACTGTGTGCGTATTTACTGTGTTCGTATTTACTGTGTGCGTATTTACTGTGTGCGTATTTACTGTGTGCGTACTTACTGTGTGCGTACTTACTGTGTGCGTATTTACTGTGTGCGTATTTACTCTGTGCGTTTTTACTGTGTGCGTATTTACTGTGTGCGTATTTACTGTGTGCGTATTTACTGTGTGCGTCTTTACTGTGGGTGTATTTACTGTGTGTGTATTTACTGTGTGTGTATTTACTGTGTGTGTATTTACTGTGTGTGTATTTACTGTGTGTGTATTTACTGTGTGTGTATTTACTGTGTGTGTATTTACTGTGTGTGTATTTACTGTGTGCGTATTTACTGTATGTGTATTTACTGTGTTTGTTATTACTGTGTGTGTGTTTACTGTGTGTGTGTTTACTGTGTGTGTATTTACTGTGTGCGTATTTACTGTGTGCGTATTTACTGTGTGCGTATTTACTGTGTGCGTATTTACAGTGTGCGTATTTACTGTGTGCGTCTTTACTGTGTGCGTATTCATTGTGTGCGTATTCACTGTGTGCGTATTTACTGTGTGCATATTTACTGTGTGCTTGTTTACTGTGTGCGTTTTTACTGTGTGCGTATTTAATGTGTGCGTATTTACTGTGTGCGTATTTACTGTGTGCGTATTTACTATGTGCATATTTACTGTGTGCTTGTTTACTATGTGCGTATTTACTGTGTGCGTATTTACTGTGTGCGTGTTTACTGTGTGCGTGTTTACTGGGTGCGTGTTTACTGTGTGCCTGTTTACTGTGTGCGTGCTTACTGTGTGCGTGTTTACTGTGTGCTTGTTTACTGTGTGCGTATTTACTGTGTGCGTATTTAATGTGTGCGTATTTACTGTGTACGTCTTTACTGTGTGCGTATTTACTGTGTGCGTATTTACTGTGCGCGTATTTACTGTGTGCGTATTTACTGTGTGTGTATTTACTGTGTGCTTATTTACTGTGTGCGTATTTACTGTGTGCGTATTTACTGTGTGCGTATCTACTGTGTGCGTATTTACTGTGTTCGTATTTACCGTGTGCGTATTTACCGTGTGCTTATTTACCGTTTGCGTATTTACTGTGTGCGTATTTACCGTGTGCGTATTTACTGTGTGCGTATTTACTGTGTGCGTATTTACTGTGTGCGTATTTACTGTGTGCGTATTTACTGTGAGCGTATTCACTGTGAGCGTATTCACTGTGTGCGTATTCAATGTGTGCGTATTTACTGTGTGCGTATTTACTGTGTGCGTATTTACTGTGTGCGTCTTTACTGTGTGCGTCTTTACTGTGTGCGTATTTACTGTGTGTGTAATTACTGTGTGCGTTTTTACTGTGTGCGTATTTACTGTGTGCGTCATTACTGTGTGCGTATTTACTGTGTGCGTAATTACTGTGTGCGTATTTACTGTGTGCGTAATTACTGTGTGCGTGTTTACTGTGTGCGTATTTACTGTGTGCGTATTTACTGTGTGCGTATTTACTGTGTGCGTGTTTACTGTGTGCGTATTTACTGTGTGCGTATTTAATGTGTGCGTGTTTACTGTGTGCGTATTTACTGTGTGCGTGTTTAATGTGTGCGTATTTACTGTGTCCGTATTAACTGTGTGCGTATTTACTGTGTGCGTATTTACTGTGTGCGTATTTACTGTGTGCGTATTTACTGTGTGCGTATTTACTGTGTGCGTATTTACTGTGTGTGTATTTACTGTGTGTGAATTTACTGTGTGTGTATTTACTGTGTGTGTCCTTACTGTGTGTGTATTTACTGTGTGTGTATTTACTGTGTGCGTATTTACTGTGTGCGTAAAAACTGTGTGTGTATTTACTGTGTGCGTATTTACTGTGTGCGTATCTACTGTGTGCGTATTTACTGTGTGCGTATTTACTGTGTGCGTATTTACTGTGTGCGTATTTACTGTGTGCGTATTTACTGTGTGCGTATTTACTGTGTGCGTATTTACTGTGTGCGTATTTACTGTGTGCGTATTTACTGTGTGCGTATTTACTGTGTGCGTATTCACTGTGTGCGTATATACTGTGTGCGTATTTACTGCGTGCGTACTTACTGTGTGCGTACTTACTGTATGCGTACTTACTGTGTGCGTATTTACTGTGTGCGTATTTACTGTGTGCGTATTTACTGTTTGCGTATTTACTGTGTGCGTATTTACTGTGTGCGTGTTTATTGTGTGCGTATTTACGGTGTACGTATTTACCGTGTGCGTATTTACCGTGTGCGTATTTACCGTGTGCGTATTTACCGTGTGCGTATTTACTAAGTGCGTATTTACTGTGTGCGTATTTACTGTGTGCGTATTTACTGTAAGCATCTTTACTGTGTGCTTGTTTACTGTGTGCGTTTTTACTGTGTGCGTATTTAATGTGTGCGTATTTACTGTGTGCGTTTTTACTGTGTGCGTATTTACTGTGTGCGTATTTACTGTGTGCGTAATTACTGTGTGCGTATTTACTGTGTGCGTATTTACGATGTGCGTATTTATTGTGTGCAAATTTACTGTGTGCGTATTTACTGTGTGCGTATTTACTGTGTTCGTATTTACTGTGTGCGTATTTACTGTGTGCGTATTTACTGTGTGCGTATTTACTGTGTGCGTATTTACTGTGTGCGTATTTACTGTGTGCGTATTTACTGTGTGCGTATTTTCTGTGTGCGTATTTACTGTGTGCGTATTTACTGTGTGCGTTTTTACTGTGTGCGTATTTACTGTGTGCGTATTTACTGTGTGCGTATTTACTGTGTGCGTATTTACGATGTACGTATTTACCGTGTGCGTATTTACCGTGTGCGTATTTACCGTGTGCGTATTTACCGTGTGCGTATTTACTAAGTGCGTATTTACTGTGTGCGTATTTACTGTGTGCGTGTTTACTGTAAGCATCTTTACTGTGTGCTTGTTTACTGTGTGCGTTTTTACTGTGTGCGTATTTAATGTGTGCGTATTTACTGTGTGCGTATTTACTGTGTGCGTATTTACTGTGTGCGTATTTACTGTGTGCGTATTTACTGTGTGCGTATTTACTGTGTGCGTATTTACTGTGTGCGTATTTACTGTGTGCGTATTTACTGTGTGCGTATTGACTGTGTGCGTATTTACTGTGTGCGTATTTACTGTGTGCGTATTTACTGTGTGCGTATTTACTGTGTGCGTATTTACTGTGTGCGTATTTACTGTGTGCGTATTTACTGTGTGCGTATTTACTGTGTGCGTATTTACCGTGTGCGTATTTATTGTGTGCGTATTTACTGTGTGCGTATTTACGGTTTGCGTATTTACCGTGTGCGTGTTCACCGTGTGCGTATTTACCGTGTGCGTATTTACCGTGTGCGTATTTACTAAGTGCGTATTTACTGTGTGCATATTTACTCTGTGCGTATTTACTCTGTGCATCTTTACTGTGTGCGTGTTTACTGTGTGCGTATTTACTGTGTGCGTATTTACTGTGTGCGTGTTTACTGTGTGCGTGTTTACTGTGTGCGTATTTTCTGTGTGCGTATTTACTGTGTGCGTATTTACTGTGTGCGTTTTTACTGTGTGCGTATTTACTGTGTGCGTATTTACTGTGTGCGTATTTACTGTGTGCGTATTTACTGTGTGCGTATTTATTGTGTGCGTATTTAGTGTGTGCGTAATTACTGTGTGCGTATTTACTGTGTGCGTATCTACCGTGTGCGTATTTACTGTGTGCGTATTCACCGTGTGCGTATTTACCGTGTGCTTATTTACCGTTTGCGTATTTACTGTGTGCGTATTTACCGTGTGCGTATTTACTGTGTGCGTATTTACTGTGTGCGTACTTACTGTGTGCGTATTTACTGTGTGCGTATTTACTGTGAGCGTATTCACTGTGAGCGTATTCACTGTGTGCGTATTCACTGTGTGCGTATTTACTGTGTGCGTATTTACTGTGTGCGTATTTACTGTGTGCGTCTTTACTGTGTGCGTCTTTACTGTGTGCGTATTTACTGTGTGTGTAATTACTGTGTGCGTTTTTACTGTGTGCGTATTTACTGTGTGCGTCATTACTGTGTGCGTATTTACTGTGTGCGTAATTACTGTGTGCGTATTTACTGTGTGCGTAATTACTGTGTGCGTGTTTACTGTGTGCGTATTTACTGTGTGCGTATTTACTGTGTGCGTATTTACTGTGTGCGTGTTTACTGTGTGCGTATTTACTGTGTGCGTATTTAATGTGTGCGTGTTTACTGTGTGCGTATTTACTGTGTGCGTGTTTAATGTGTGCGTATTTACTGTGTCCGTATTAACTGTGTGCGTATTTACTGTGTGCGTATTTACTGTGTGCGTATTTACTGTGTGCGTATTTGCTGTGTGCGTATTTACTGTGTGCGTATTTACTGTGTGTGTATTTACTGTGTGTGAATTTACTGTGTGTGTATTTACTGTGTGTGTCCTTACTGTGTGTGTCTTTACTGTGTGTGTATTTACTGTGTGCGTATTTACTGTGTGCGTAAAAACTGTGTGTGTATTTACTGTGTGCGTATTTACTGTGTGCGTATCTACTGTGTGCGTATTTACTGTGTGCGTATTTACTGTGTGCGTATTTACTGTGTGCGTATTTACTGTGTGCGTATTTACTGTGTGCGTATTTACTGTGTGCGTATTTACTGTGTGCGTATTTACTGTGTGCGTATTTACTGTGTGCGTATTTACTGTGTGCGTATTCACTGTGTGCGTATATACTGTGTGCGTATTTACTGCGTGCGTACTTACTGTGTGCGTACTTACTGTATGCGTACTTACTGTGTGCGTAATTACTGTGTGCGTATTTACTGTGTGCGTATTTACTGTTTGCGTATTTACTGTGTGCGTATTTACTGTGTGCGTGTTTATTGTGTGCGTATTTACTGTGTGCGTATTTACGGTGTACGTATTTACCGTGTGCGTATTTACCGTGTGCGTATTTACCGTGTGCGTATTTACCGTGTGCGTATTTACTAAGTGCGTATTTACTGTGTGCGTGTTTACTGTGTGCGTATTTACTGTAAGCATCTTTACTGTGTGCTTGTTTACTGTGTGCGTTTTTACTGTGTGCGTATTTAATGTGTGCGTATTTACTGTGTGCGTATTTACTGTGTGCGTATTTACTGTGTGCGTATTTACTGTGTGCGTAATTACTGTGTGCGTATTTACTGTGTGCGTATTTACGATGTGCGTATTTATTGTGTGCAAATTTACTGTGTGCGTATTTACTGTGTGCGTATTTACTGTGTTCGTATTTACTGTGTGCGTATTTACTGTGTGCGTATTTACTGTGTGCGTATTGACTGTGTGCGTATTTACTGTGTGCGTATTTACTGTGTGCGTATTTACTGTGTGCGTATTTACTGTGTGCGTATTTACTGTGTGCGTATTTACTGTGTGCGTATTTACTGTGTGCGTATTTACTGTGTGCGTATTTACTGTGTGCGTATTTATTGTGTGCGTATTTACTGTGTGCGTATTTACGGTGTGCGTATTTACCGTGTGCGTGTTCACCGTGTGCGTATTTACCGTGTGCGTATTTACCGTGTGCGTATTTACTAAGTGCGTATTTACTGTGTGCATATTTACTGTGTGCGTATTTACTCTGTGCATCTTTACTGTGTGCGTGTTTACTGTGTGCGTATTTACTGTGTGCGTATTTACTGTGTGCGTGTTTACTGTGTGCGTATTTAGTGTGTGCGTATTTACTGTGTGCGTATTTACTGTGTGCGTATCTACCGTGTGCGTATTTACTGTGTGCGTAATTACCGTGTGCGTATTTACCGTGTGCTTATTTACCGTTTGCGTATTTACTGTGTGCGTATTTACCGTGTGCGTATTTACTGTGTGCGTATTTACTGTGTGCGTATTTACTGTGTGCGTATTTACTGTGTGCGTATTTACTGTGAGCGTATTCACTGTGAGCGTATTCACTGTGTGCGTATTCACTGTGTGCGTATTTACTGTGTGCGTATTTACTGTGTGCGTATTTACTGTGTGCGTCTTAACTGTGTGCGTCTTTACTGTGTGCGTATTTACTGTGTGTGTAATTACTGTGTGCGTTTTTACTGTGTGCGTATTTACTGTGTGCGTCATTACTGTGTGCGTATTTACTGTGTGCGTAATTACTTTGTGCGTATTTACTGTGTGCGTAATTACTGTGTGTGAAATTACTGTGTGTGTATTTACTGTGTGTGTCCTTACTGTGTGTGTATTTACTGTGTGTGTATTTACTGTGTGCGTATTTACTGTGTGCGTATCTACTGTGTGCGTATTTACTGTGTTCGTATTTACCGTGTGCGTATTTACCGTGTGCTTATTTACCGTTTGCGTATTTACTGTGTGCGTATTTACCGTGTGCGTATTTACTGTGTGCGTATTTACTGTGTGCGTATTTACTGTGTGCGTATTTACTGTGTGCGTATTTACTGTGAGCGTATTCACTGTGAGCGTATTCACTGTGTGCGTATTCAATGTGTGCGTATTTACTGTGTGCGTATTTACTGTGTGCGTATTTACTGTGTGCGTCTTTACTGTGTGCGTCTTTACTGTGTGCGTATTTACTGTGTGTGTAATTACTGTGTGCGTTTTTACTGTGTGCGTATTTACTGTGTGCGTCATTACTGTGTGCGTATTTACTGTGTGCGTAATTACTGTGTGCGTATTTACTGTGTGCGTAATTACTGTGTGCGTGTTTACTGTGTGCGTATTTACTGTGTGCGTATTTACTGTGTGCGTATTTACTGTGTGCGTGTTTACTGTGTGCGTATTTACTGTGTGCGTATTTAATGTGTGCGTGTTTACTGTGTGCGTATTTACTGTGTGCGTGTTTAATGTGTGCGTATTTACTGTGTCCGTATTAACTGTGTGCGTATTTACTGTGTGCGTATTTACTGTGTGCGTATTTACTGTGTGCGTATTTACTGTGTGCGTATTTACTGTGTGCGTATTTACTGTGTGTGTATTTACTGTGTGTGAATTTACTGTGTGTGTATTTACTGTGTGTGTCCTTACTGTGTGTGTATTTACTGTGTGTGTATTTACTGTGTGCGTATTTACTGTGTGCGTAAAAACTGTGTGTGTATTTACTGTGTGCGTATTTACTGTGTGCGTATCTACTGTGTGCGTATTTACTGTGTGCGTATTTACTGTGTGCGTATTTACTGTGTGCGTATTTACTGTGTGCGTATTTACTGTGTGCGTATTTACTGTGTGCGTATTTACTGTGTGCGTATTTACTGTGTGCGTATTTACTGTGTGCGTATTTACTGTGTGCGTATTCACTGTGTGCGTATATACTGTGTGCGTATTTACTGCGTGCGTACTTACTGTGTGCGTACTTACTGTATGCGTACTTACTGTGTGCGTATTTACTGTGTGCGTATTTACTGTGTGCGTATTTACTGTTTGCGTATTTACTGTGTGCGTATTTACTGTGTGCGTGTTTATTGTGTGCGTATTTACTGTGTGCGTATTTACGGTGTACGTATTTACCGTGTGCGTATTTACCGTGTGCGTATTTACCGTGTGCGTATTTACCGTGTGCGTATTTACTAAGTGCGTATTTACTGTGTGCGTATTTACTGTGTGCGTATTTACTGTAAGCATCTTTACTGTGTGCTTGTTTACTGTGTGCGTTTTTACCGTGTGCGTATTTAATGTGTGCGTATTTACTGTGTGCGTTTTTACTGTGTGCGTATTTACTGTGTGCGTATTTACTGTGTGCGTAATTACTGTGTGCGTATTTACTGTGTGCGTATTTACGATGTGCGTATTTATTGTGTGCAAATTTACTGTGTGCGTATTTACTGTGTGCGTATTTACTGTGTTCGTATTTACTGTGTGCGTATTTACTGTGTGCGTATTTACTGTGTGCGTATTTACTGTGTGCGTATTTACTGTGTGCGTATTTACTGTGTGCGTATTTACTGTGTGCGTATTTTCTGTGTGCGTATTTACTGTGTGCGTATTTACTGTGTGCGTTTTTACTGTGTGCGTATTTACTGTGTGCGTATTTACTGTGTGCGTATTTACTGTGTGCGTATTTACGATGTACGTATTTACCGTGTGCGTATTTACCGTGTGCGTATTTACCGTGTGCGTATTTACCGTGTGCGTATTTACTAAGTGCGTATTTACTGTGTGCGTATTTACTGTGTGCGTGTTTACTGTAAGCATCTTTACTGTGTGCTTGTTTACTGTGTGCGTTTTTACTGTGTGCGTATTTAATGTGTGCGTATTTACTGTGTGCGTATTTACTGTGTGCGTATTTACTGTGTGCGTATTTACTGTGTGCGTATTTACTGTGTGCGTATTTACTGTGTGCGTATTTACTGTGTGCGTATTTACTGTGTGCGTATTGACTGTGTGCGTATTTACTGTGTGCGTATTTACTGTGTGCGTATTTACTGTGTGCGTATTTACTGTGTGCGTATTTACTGTGTGCGTATTTACTGTGTGCGTATTTACTGTGTGCGTATTTACTGTGTGCGTATTTACCGTGTGCGTATTTATTGTGTGCGTATTTACTGTGTGCGTATTTACGGTTTGCGTATTTACCGTGTGCGTGTTCACCGTGTGCGTATTTACCGTGTGCGTATTTACCGTGTGCGTATTTACTAAGTGCGTATTTACTGTGTGCATATTTACTCTGTGCGTATTTACTCTGTGCATCTTTACTGTGTGCGTGTTTACTGTGTGCGTATTTACTGTGTGCGTATTTACTGTGTGCGTGTTTACTGTGTGCGTGTTTACTGTGTGCGTATTTTCTGTGTGCGTATTTACTGTGTGCGTATTTACTGTGTGCGTTTTTACTGTGTGCGTATTTACTGTGTGCGTATTTACTGTGTGCGTATTTACTGTGTGCGTATTTACTGTGTGCGTATTTATTGTGTGCGTATTTAGTGTGTGCGTAATTACTGTGTGCGTATTTACTGTGTGCGTATCTACCGTGTGCGTATTTACTGTGTGCGTATTCACCGTGTGCGTATTTACCGTGTGCTTATTTACCGTTTGCGTATTTACTGTGTGCGTATTTACCGTGTGCGTATTTACTGTGTGCGTATTTACTGTGTGCGTACTTACTGTGTGCGTATTTACTGTGTGCGTATTTACTGTGAGCGTATTCACTGTGAGCGTATTCACTGTGTGCGTATTCACTGTGTGCGTATTTACTGTGTGCGTATTTACTGTGTGCGTATTTACTGTGTGCGTCTTTACTGTGTGCGTCTTTACTGTGTGCGTATTTACTGTGTGTGTAATTACTGTGTGCGTTTTTACTGTGTGCGTATTTACTGTGTGCGTCATTACTGTGTGCGTATTTACTGTGTGCGTAATTACTGTGTGCGTATTTACTGTGTGCGTAATTACTGTGTGCGTGTTTACTGTGTGCGTATTTACTGTGTGCGTATTTACTGTGTGCGTATTTACTGTGTGCGTGTTTACTGTGTGCGTATTTACTGTGTGCGTATTTAATGTGTGCGTGTTTACTGTGTGCGTATTTACTGTGTGCGTGTTTAATGTGTGCGTATTTACTGTGTCCGTATTAACTGTGTGCGTATTTACTGTGTGCGTATTTACTGTGTGCGTATTTACTGTGTGCGTATTTACTGTGTGCGTATTTACTGTGTGCGTATTTACTGTGTGTGTATTTACTGTGTGTGAATTTACTGTGTGTGTATTTACTGTGTGTGTCCTTACTGTGTGTGTCTTTACTGTGTGTGTATTTACTGTGTGCGTATTTACTGTGTGCGTAAAAACTGTGTGTGTATTTACTGTGTGCGTATTTACTGTGTGCGTATCTACTGTGTGCGTATTTACTGTGTGCGTATTTACTGTGTGCGTATTTACTGTGTGCGTATTTACTGTGTGCGTATTTACTGTGTGCGTATTTACTGTGTGCGTATTTACTGTGTGCGTATTTACTGTGTGCGTATTTACTGTGTGCGTATTTACTGTGTGCGTATTCACTGTGTGCGTATATACTGTGTGCGTATTTACTGCGTGCGTACTTACTGTGTGCGTACTTACTGTATGCGTACTTACTGTGTGCGTAATTACTGTGTGCGTATTTACTGTGTGCGTATTTACTGTTTGCGTATTTACTGTGTGCGTATTTACTGTGTGCGTGTTTATTGTGTGCGTATTTACTGTGTGCGTATTTACGGTGTACGTATTTACCGTGTGCGTATTTACCGTGTGCGTATTTACCGTGTGCGTATTTACCGTGTGCGTATTTACTAAGTGCGTATTTACTGTGTGCGTGTTTACTGTGTGCGTATTTACTGTAAGCATCTTTACTGTGTGCTTGTTTACTGTGTGCGTTTTTACTGTGTGCGTATTTAATGTGTGCGTATTTACTGTGTGCGTATTTACTGTGTGCGTATTTACTGTGTGCGTATTTACTGTGTGCGTAATTACTGTGTGCGTATTTACTGTGTGCGTATTTACGATGTGCGTATTTATTGTGTGCAAATTTACTGTGTGCGTATTTACTGTGTGCGTATTTACTGTGTTCGTATTTACTGTGTGCGTATTTACTGTGTGCGTATTTACTGTGTGCGTATTGACTGTGTGCGTATTTACTGTGTGCGTATTTACTGTGTGCGTATTTACTGTGTGCGTATTTACTGTGTGCGTATTTACTGTGTGCGTATTTACTGTGTGCGTATTTACTGTGTGCGTATTTACTGTGTGCGTATTTACTGTGTGCGTATTTATTGTGTGCGTATTTACTGTGTGCGTATTTACGGTGTGCGTATTTACCGTGTGCGTGTTCACCGTGTGCGTATTTACCGTGTGCGTATTTACCGTGTGCGTATTTACTAAGTGCGTATTTACTGTGTGCATATTTACTGTGTGCGTATTTACTCTGTGCATCTTTACTGTGTGCGTGTTTACTGTGTGCGTATTTACTGTGTGCGTATTTACTGTGTGCGTGTTTACTGTGTGCGTATTTAGTGTGTGCGTATTTACTGTGTGCGTATTTACTGTGTGCGTATCTACCGTGTGCGTATTTACTGTGTGCGTAATTACCGTGTGCGTATTTACCGTGTGCTTATTTACCGTTTGCGTATTTACTGTGTGCGTATTTACCGTGTGCGTATTTACTGTGTGCGTATTTACTGTGTGCGTATTTACTGTGTGCGTATTTACTGTGTGCGTATTTACTGTGAGCGTATTCACTGTGAGCGTATTCACTGTGTGCGTATTCACTGTGTGCGTATTTACTGTGTGCGTATTTACTGTGTGCGTATTTACTGTGTGCGTCTTAACTGTGTGCGTCTTTACTGTGTGCGTATTTACTGTGTGTGTAATTACTGTGTGCGTTTTTACTGTGTGCGTATTTACTGTGTGCGTCATTACTGTGTGCGTATTTACTGTGTGCGTAATTACTGTGTGCGTATTTACTGTGTGCGTAATTACTGTGTGTGAAATTACTGTGTGTGTATTTACTGTGTGTGTCCTTACTGTGTGTGTATTTACTGTGTGTGTATTTACTGTGTGCGTATTTACTGTGTGCGTAAATACTGTGTGTGTATTTACTGTGTGCGTATTTACTGTGTGCGTATTTACTGTGTGCGTATTTACTGTGTGCGTACTTACTGTGTGCGTATTTACTGTGTGCGTATTTACTGTGTGCGTATTTACTGTGTGCGTATTTACTGTGTGCGTATTTACTGTGTGCGTATTTACTGTGTGCGTATTTACTGTGTGCGTATTCACTGTGTGCGTATATACTGTGTGCGTATTTACTGTGTGCGTACTTACTGTGTGCGTACTTACTGTGTGCGTACTTACTGTGTTCGTATTTACTGTGTGCGTATTTACTGTGTGCGTATTTACCGTTTGCGTATTTACTGTGTGCGTATTTACTGTGTGCGTGTTTATTGTGTGCGTATTTACTGTGTGCGTATTTACGGTGTACGTATTTACCGTGTGCGTATTTACCGTGTGCGTCCTTACCGTGTGCGTATTTACCGTGTGCGTATTTACTAAGTGCGTATTTACTCTGTGCGTATTTACTGTGTGCGTATTTACTGTAAGCATCTTTACTGTGTGCTTGTTTACTGTGTGCGTTTTTACTGTGTGCGTATTTAATGTGTGCGTATTTACTGTGTGCGTATTTACTGTGTGCGTATTTACTGTGTGCATATTTACTGTGTGCTTGTTTACTATGTGCGTATTTACTGTGTGCGTTTTTACTGTGTGCGTGTTTACTGTGTGCGTGTTTACTGGGTGCGTGTTTACTGTGTGCCTGTTTACTGTGTGCGTGCTTACTGTGTGCGTGTTTACTGTGTGCTTGTGTACTGTGTGCGTATTTACTGTGTGCGTATTTAATGTGTGCGTATTTACTGTGTACGTATTTACTGTGTGCGTATTTACTGTGTGCGTATTTACTGTGCGCGTATTTACTGTGTGCGTATTTACTGTGTGTGTATTTACTGTCTGCTTATTTACTGTGTGCGTATTTACTGTGTGCGTATTTACTGTGTGCGTATCTACTGTGTGCGTATTTACTGTGTTCGTATTTACTGTGTGCGTATTTACTGAGTGCGTATTTACTGTGTGCGTATTTACTGTGTGCGTGTTTACTGTGTGCGTATTTACTGTGTGCGTATTTACTGTGTGCGTATTTACTGTGTGCGTATTTACTGTGTGCGTACTTACTGTGTGCGTATTTACTGTGTGCGTAATTACTGTGTGCGTACTTACTGTGTGCGTACTTACTGTGTGCGTACTTACTGTGTGCGTACTTACTGTGTGCGTATTTACTGTGTGCGTATTTACTGTGTGCGTATTTACTGTGTGCGTATTTACTGTGTGCGTCTTTACTGTGTGCGTATTTACTGTGTGCGTAGTTACTGTGTGCGTGTTTACTGTGTGCGTATTTACTGTGTGCGTATTTACTGTGTGTGTTTACTGTGTGTGTATTTACTGTGTGTGTATTTACTGTGTGAGTATTTACTGTGTGTGTATTTACTGTGTGTGTATTTACTGTGTGTGTATTTACTGTGTGTGTATTTACTGTGTGCGTATTTACTGTGTGCGTCATTACTGTGTGCGTATTTACTGTGTGCGTATTCACTGTGTGCGTATTTACTGTGTGCGTATTTACTGTGTGCGTATTTACTGTGTGCGTATGTACTGTATGCTTATTTACTGTGTGTGTCTTTACTGTGTGCGTCTTTACTGTGTGCGTGTTTATTGTGTGCGTATTTACTGTGTGCGTATTTACCGTGTGCGTAGTTACCGTGTGCGTATTTACTGTGTGCGTCTTTACTGTGTGCGTATTTACTGTGTGCGTAATTATTGTGTGCGTATTTACTGTGTGCGTATTTACTGTGTGCGTATTTACTGTGTGCGTATTTACTGTGTGCGTATTTACTGTGTGCGTATTTACTGTGTGCGTAATTACTGTGTGCGTATTTATTGTGTGCGTATTTACTGTGTGCGTATTTACTGTGTGCGTATTTACTGTGTTCGTATTTACTGTGTGCGTATTTACTGTGTGCGTCTTTACTGTGTGCGTATTTACTGTGTGCGTATTTACTGTGTGCGTATTTACTGTGTGCGTATTTACTGCGTGCATCTTTACTGTGTGCGTATTCACTGTGTGCGTATTTACTGTGTGCGTATTTACTGTGTGCGTATTCACTGTTTCGTATTTACTGTGTGCGTATTTACTGTGTGCAGCTTTACTGTGTGCGTATTTTTTGTGTGCGTATTTACTGTGTGCGTATTTACTGTGTGCGTATTTACTGTGTGCGTATTTACTGCGTGCGTTTTTACTGTGCGCGTGTTTACTGTGTGCATGTTTACTGTAGGCATGTTTACTGTGTGCGTGTTTACTGTGTGCGTGTTTACTTTGTGCGTGTTTACTGTGTGTGTGTTTACTGTGTGCGTGTTTACTGTGTGCGTGTTTGCTGTGAGCGTGTTTACTGTGTGCGTGTTTACTGTGTGCGTATTTACAGTGTGAGTATTTGCTGTGTGCGTATTTGCTGTGCGCGTATTTACTGTGTGCGTATTTACTGTGTGCGTATTTACTGTGTGCGTATTTACTGTGTGCGTGGTTACTGTGTGCATATTTACTGTGTGCAAAGTTACTGTGTGCGTATTTACTGTGTGCGTATTTACTGTGTGCGTATTTACTGTGTGCGTATTTACTGTGTGCGTTTTTACTGTGTGCGTTTTTACTGTGTGCGTTTTTACTGTGTGCGTATTTACTGTGTGCGTATTTACTGTGTGCGTATTTACTGTGTGCGTATTTACTGTGTGCGTATTTACTCTGTGCGTATTTACTGTGTGCGTACTTACTGTGTGCGTACTTACTGTGTGCGTATTTACTGTGTGCGTATTTACTCTGTGCGTTTTTACTGTGTGCGTATTTACTGTGTGCGTATTTACTGTGTGCGTATTTACTGTGTGCGTCTTTACTGTGGGTGTATTTACTGTGTGTGTATTTACTGTGTGTGTATTTACTGTGTGTGTATTTACTGTGTGTGTATTTACTGTGTGTGTATTTACTGTGTGTGTATTTACTGTGTGTGTATTTACTGTGTGTGTATTTACTGTGTGTGTATTTAATGTGTTTGTTATTACTGTGTGCGTGTTTACTGTGTGTGTGTTTACTGTGTGTGTATTTACTGTGTGCGTATTTACTGTGTGCGTATTTACTGTGTGCGTATTTACTGTGTGCGTGTTTACTTTGTGCGTATTTACTGTGTGCGTATTTACTGTGTGCGTATCTACTGTGTGCGTATTTACTGTGTGCGTATTTACTGTGTGCGTAATTACTGT
Source organism: Cryptosula pallasiana (assembly GCA_945261195.1). Lineage (NCBI taxonomy): Eukaryota > Metazoa > Bryozoa > Gymnolaemata > Cheilostomatida > Cryptosulidae > Cryptosula > Cryptosula pallasiana. Next base: position 46,380,709 of record OX183130.1, read on the forward strand.
GTGCGTGTTTACTGTGTGCGTGTTTACTGTTTGCGTATTTACTGTGTGCGTGTTTACTGTGTGCGTATTTACCGTGTGCGTATTTACCGTGTGCGTATTTACAGTGTGCGTATTTACTGTGTGCGTCTTTACTGTGTGCGTATTCATTGTGTGCGTATTCACTGTGTGCGTATTTACTGTGTGCGTACTTACTGTGTGCGTATTTACTGTGTGCGTATTTACTGTGTGCGTATTTACTGTGTGCGTATTTACTCTGTGCGTTTTTACTGTGTGCGTATTTACTGTGTGCGTATTTACTGTGTGCGTATTTACTGTGTGCGTTTTTACTGTGGGTGTATTTACTGTGTGCGTATCTACTGTGTGTGTATTTACTGTGTGTGTATTTACTGTGTGTGTATTTACTGTGTGTGTATTTACTGTGTGTGTATTTACTGTGTGTGTATTTACTGTGCGTGTATTTACTGTGTGTGTATTTACTGTGTGTGTATTTACTGTGTTTGTTATTACTGTGTGTGTGTTTACTGTGTGTGTGTTTACTGTGTGTGTATTTACTGTGTGCGTATTTACTGTGTGCGTATTTACTGTGTGCGTATTTACTGTGTGCGTATTTACTTTGTGCGTATTTACTGTGTGCGTATTTACTGTGTGCGTATCTACTGTGTGCGTATTTACTGTGTGCGTATTTACTGTGTGCGTAATTACTGTGTGCGTGTTTACTGTGTGCGTGTTTACTGTTTGCGTATTTACTGTGTGCGTCTTTACTGTGTGCGTATTCATTGTGTGCGTATTCACTGTGTGCGTATTTACTGTGTGCGTACTTACTGTGTGCGTATTTACTGTGTGCGTATTTACTGTGTGCGTATTTACTGTGTGCGTATTTACTGTGTGCGTATTTACTGTGTGCGTGTTTACTGTGTGCGTAGTTACTGTGTGCGTATTTACTGTGTGCGTATTTACTGTGTGCGTATTTACTGTGTGCGTATTTACTGTGTGCATCTTTACTGTGTGCGTATTCACTGTGTGCGTATTTACTGTGTGCGTATTTACTGTGTGCGTATTTACTGTTTCGTATTTACTGTGTGCGTATTTACTGTGTGCAGCTTTACTGTGTGCGTATTTTTTGTGTGCGTATTTACTGTGTGCGTATTTACTGTGTGCGTATTTACTGTGTGGGTATTTACTGCGTGCGTTTTTACTGTGCGCGTGTTTACTGTGTGCATGTTTACTGTAGGCATGTTTACTGTGTGCGTGTTTACTGTGTGCGTGTTTACTTTGTGCGTGTTTACTGTGTGTGTGTTTACTGTGTGCGTGTTTACTGTGTGCGTGTTTACTGTGAGCGTGTTTACTGTGTGCGTGTTTACTGTGTGCGTATTTACTGTGTGCGTATTTGCTGTGTGCGTATTTGCTGTGTGCGTATTTACTGTGTGCGTATTTACTGTGTGCGTATTTACTGTGTGCGTATTTACTGTGTGCGTGGTTACTGTGTGCGTATTTACTGTGTGCAAAGTTACTGTGTGCGTATTTACTGTGTGCGTATTTACTGTGTGCGTATTTACTGTGTGCGTATTTACTGTGTGCGTTTTTACTGTGTGCGTTTTTACTGTGTGCGTTTTTACTGTGTGCGTATTTACTGTGTGCGTATTTACTGTGTGCGTATTTACTGTGTGCGTATTTACTGTGTGCGTATTTACTCTGTGCGTATTTACTGTGTGCGTACTTACTGTGTGCGTACTTACTGTGTGCGTATTTACTGTGTGCGTATTTACTCTGTGCGTTTTTACTGTGTGCGTATTTACTGTGTGCGTATTTACTGTGTGCGTATTTACTGTGTGCGTCTTTACTGTGTGTGTATTTACTGTGTGTGTATTTACTGTGTGTGTATTTACTGTGTGTGTATTTTGTGTGTGTGTTTACTGTGTGTGTATTTACTGTGTGTGTATTTACTGTGTTTGTTATTACTGTGTGCGTGTTTACTGTGTGTGTGTTTACTGTGTGTGTATTTACTGTGTGCGTATTTACTGTGTGCGTATTTACTGTGTGCGTATTTACTGTGTGCGTATTTACTTTGTGCGTATTTACTGTGTGCGTATTTACTGTGTGCGTATCTACTTTGTGCGTATTTACTGTGTGCGTATTTACTGTGTGCGTAATTACTGTGTGCGTGTTTACTGTGTGCGTGTTTACTGTTTGCGTATTTACTGTGTGCGTATTTACTGTGTGCGTATTTACTGTGTGCGTGTTTACTGTGTGCATGTTTACTGTGTGCATGTTTACTGTGTGCATGTTTACTGTGTGCGTGTATACTTTGTGCGTGTTTACTGTGTGTGTATTTACTGTCTGTGTATTTACTGTGTGTGTCTTTACTGTGTGTATTTACTGTGTGTGTATTTACTGTGTGTGTATTTACTGTGTGTGTATTTTGTGTGTGTGTTTACTGTGTGTGTATTTACTGTGTGTGTATTTACTGTGTTTGTTATTACTGTGTGCGTGTTTACTGTGTGTGTGTTTACTGTGTGTGTATTTACTGTGTGCGTATTTACTGTGTGCGTATTTACTGTGTGCGTATTTACTGTGTGCGTATTTACTTTGTGCGTATTTACTGTGTGCGTATTTACTGTGTGCGTATCTACTTTGTGCGTATTTACTGTGTGCGTATTTACTGTGTGCGTAATTACTGTGTGCGTGTTTACTGTGTGCGTGTTTACTGTTTGCGTATTTACTGTGTGCGTATTTACTGTGTGCGTATTTACTGTGTGCGTATTTACTGTGTGCGTATTTTTTGTGTGCGTATTTACTGTGTGCGTATTTACTGTGTGCGTATTTACTGTGTGCGTATTTACTGTGTGCATTTTTACTGTGCGCGTGTTTACTGTGTGCATGTTTACTGTGTGCATGTTTACTGTGTGCATGTTTACTGTGTGCGTGTTTACTTTGTGCGTGTTTACTGTGTGTGTGTTTACTGTGTGCGTGTTTACTGTGTGTGTGTTTACTGTGTGCGTGTTTACTGTGTGCGTGTTTACTGTGTGCGTATTTACTGTGTGCGTATTTGCTGTGTGCGTATTTGCTGTGCGCGTATTTACTGTGTGCGTATTTACTGTGTGCGTATTTACTGTGTGCGTATTTACTGTGTGCGTGGTTACTGTGTGCGTATTTACTTTGTGCAAATTTACTGTGTGCGTATTCACTGTGTGCGTATTTACTGTGTGCGTATTTACTGTGTGCGTATTTACTGTGTGCGTTTTTACTGTGTGAGTTTTTACTGTGTGCGTTTTTACTGTGTGCGTATTTACTGTGTGCGTATTTACTGTGTGCGTCTTTAATGTGTGCGTATTTACTGTGTGTGTATTCACTGTGTGCGTATTTACTGCGTGCATATGTACTGTGTGCGTATTTACTGTGTGCGTATTTACTGTGTGCATATTTACTGTGTGCGTATTTACTGTGTGCGTATTTACTGTGTGCGTATTTCTGTGTGCGTATTTACTGTGTGGGTCTTTACTGTGTGCGTCTTTACTGCGTGCGTCTTTATTGTGTGCGTATTTACTGTGTGCGTATTTACTGTGTGCGTATTTACTGTTTACGTCTTTACTGTGTGCGTATTTACTGTGTGCGTATTTACTGTGTGCGTATTTACTGTGTGCGTATTTACTGTGTGCGTATTTACTGTGTGCGTATTTACTGTGTGCGTATTTACTGCGTGCGTATTTACTGTGTTCGTATTTACTGTGCGCGTGTTTGCTGTGTGCGTATTTACTGTGTGCGTGTTTACTGTGTGCGTATTTACTGTGTGCGTATTTGCTGTGTGCGTATTTACTGTGTGCCTATTTACTGTGTGCCTCTTTACTGTGTGCGTGTTTACTGTGTGCGTATTTACTGCGTGCGTATTTACTGTGTGCGTGTTTACGGTGTGCGTATTTACTGTGTGCGTATTTACTGTGTGCGTATTTACTATGTGCGTATTTACTGTGTGCGTGTTTACTGTGTGCGTGTTTACTATGTGCGTGTTTACTGTGTGCGTGTTTACTGTGTTCGTGCTTACTGTGTGCGTGTTTACTATGTGCGTGTTTACTGTGTGCGTGTTTACTGTGTTCGTGCTTACTGTGTGCGTGTTTACTGTGTGTGTTCTTACTGTGGGCGTATTTACTGTGTGCGTATTTACTGTGTGCGTCTTTACTGTGTGCGTATTTACTGTGTGCGTATTTACTGTGTGCGTATTTACTGTGTGCGTGTTTACTGTGTGCGTATTTACTGTGTGCGTATTTACTGTGTGCGTAGTTACTGTGTGCGTATTTACTGTGTGCGTATTTACTGTGTGCGTATTTACTGTGTGCGTATTTACTGTGTGCGTATTTACTGCGTGCGTATTTACTGTGTTCGTATTTACTGTGCGCGTGTTTGCTGTGTGCGTATTTACTGTGTGCGTGTTTACTGTGTGCGTATTTACTGTGTGCGTATTTACTGTGTGCGTATTTACTGTGTGCCTATTTACTGTGTGCCTCTTTACTGTGTGCGTGTTTACTGTGTGCGTATTTACTGCGTGCGTATTTACTGTGTGCGTATTTTTTGTGTGCGTATTTACTGTGTGCGTATTTACTGTGTGCGTATTTACTGTGTGCGTATTTACTGTGTGCGTTTTTACTGTGTGCGTTTTTACTGTGTGCGTTTTTACTGTGTGCGTATTTACTGTGTGCGTATTTACTGTGTGCGTCTTTAATGTGTGCGTATTTACTGTGTGTGTATTCACTGTGTGCGTATTTACTGCGTGCATATGTACTGTGTGCGTATTTACTGTGTGCGTATTTACTGTGTGCATGTTTACTGTGTGCGTATTTACTGTGTGCGTATTTACTGTGTGCGTATTTCTGTGTGCGTATTTACTGTGTGGGTCTTTACTGTGTGCGTCTTTACTGCGTGCGTCTTTATTGTGTGCGTATTTACTGTGTGCGTATTTACTGTGTGCGTATTTACTGTTTACGTCTTTACTGTGTGCGTATTTACTGTGTGCGTATTTACTGTGTGCGTATTTACTGTGTGCGTATTTACTGTGTGCGTATTTACTGTGTGCGTATTTACTGTGTGCGTATTTACTGCGTGCGTATTTACTGTGTTCGTATTTACTGTGCGCGTGTTTGCTGTGTGCGTATTTACTGTGTGCGTGTTTACTGTGTGCGTATTTACTGTGTGCGTATTTACTGTGTGCGTATTTACTGTGTGCCTATTTAATGTGTGCCTCTTTACTGTGTGCGTGTTTACTGTGTGCGTATTTACTGCGTGCGTATTTACTGTGTGCGTGTGTACGGTGTGCGTATTTACTGTGTGCGTATTTACTGTGTGCGTATTTACTATGTGCGTATTTACTGTGTGCGTGTTTACTGTGTGCGTGTTTACTATGTGCGTGTTTACTGTGTGCGTGTTTACTGTGTTCGTGCTTACTGTGTGCGTGTTTACTATGTGCGTGTTTACTGTGTGCGCGTTTACTGTGTTCGTGCTTACTGTGTGCGTGTTTACTGTGTGTGTTCTTACTGTGTGCGTATTTACTGTGTGCGTATTTACTGTGTGCGTCTTTACTGTGTGCGTATTTACTGTGTGCGTATTTACTGTGTGCGTATTTACTGTGTGCGTGTTTACTGTGTGCGTATTTACTGTGTGCGTATTTACTGTGTGCGTAGTTACTGTGTGCGTATTTACTGTGTGCGTATTTACTGTGTGCGTATTTACTGTGTGCGTATTTACTGTGTGCGTATTTACTGCGTGCGTATTTACTGTGTTCGTATTTACTGTGCGCGTGTTTGCTGTGTGCGTATTTACTGTGTGCGTGTTTACTGTGTGCGTATTTACTGTGTGCGTATTTACTGTGTGCGTATTTACTGTGTGCCTATTTACTGTGTGCCTCTTTACTGTGTGCGTGTTTACTGTGTGCGTATTTACTGCGTGCGTATTTACTGTGTGCGTATTTTTTGTGTGCGTATTTACTGTGTGCGTATTTACTGTGTGCGTATTTACTGTGTGCGTATTTACTGCGTGCGTTTTTACTGTGCGCGTGTTTACTGTGTGCATGTTTACTGTAGGCATGTTTACTGTGTGCGTGTTTACTGTGTGCGTGTTTACTTTGTGCGTGTTTACTGTGTGTGTGTTTACTGTGTGCGTGTTTACTGTGTGCGTGTTTACTGTGAGCGTGTTTACTGTGTGCGTGTTTACTGTGTGCGTATTTACTGTGTGCGTATTTGCTGTGTGCGTATTTGCTGTGCGCGTATTTACTGTGTGCGTATTTACTGTGTGCGTATTTACTGTGTGCGTATTTACTGTGTGCGTGGTTACTGTGTGCGTATTTACTGTGTGCAAAGTTACTGTGTGCGTATTTACTGTGTGCGTATTTACTGTGTGCGTATTTACTGTGTGCGTATTTACTGTGTGCGTTTTTACTGTGTGCGTTTTTACTGTGTGCGTTTCTACTGTGTGCGTATTTACTGTGTGCGTATTTACTGTGTGCGTATTTACTGTGTGCGTATTTACTGTGTGCGTATTTACTCTGTGCGTATTTACTGTGTGCGTACTTACTGTGTGCGTACTTACTGTGTGCGTATTTACTGTGTGCGTATTTACTCTGTGCGTTTTTACTGTGTGCGTATTTACTGTGTGCGTATTTACTGTGTGCGTATTTACTGTGTGCGTCTTTACTGTGGGTGTATTTACTGTGTGTGTATTTACTGTGTGTGTATTTACTGTGTGTGTATTTACTGTGTGTGTATTTACTGTGTGTGTATTTACTGTGTGTGTATTTTGTGTGTGTGTTTACTGTGTGTGTATTTACTGTGTGTGTATTTACTGTGTTTGTTATTACTGTGTGCGTGTTTACTGTGTGTGTGTTTACTGTGTGCGTATTTACTGTGTGCATATTTACTGTGTGCGTATTTACTGTGTGCGTATTTACTGTGTGCGTATTTACTGTGTGCGTATTTACTGTGTGCGTATGTACTGTGTGCGTATTTACTGTGTGCGTATTTACTGTGTGCGTATTTACTGTGTGCGTATTTACTGTGTGCGTATTTACTGTGTGCGTATTTACTGTGCGCGTATTTACTGTGTGCATATTTACTGTGTGCGTCTTTACTGTGTGCGTATTTACTGTGTGCGTATTTACTGTGTGCCTATTTACTGTGTGCGTATTCACTGTGTGCGTATTTACTGTGTGCGTATTTACTGTGTGCGTATTTACTGTGTGCGTTTTTGCTGTGTGCATTTTTACTGTGTGCGTATTTACTGTGTGCGTATTTACTGTGTGTGTCTTTACTGTGTGCGTATTTACTGTGTGCGTATTTACTGTGTGCGTATTTACTGTGTGCGTATTTACTGTGTGCGTATTTACTGTGTGTGTATTTACTGTGTGCGTTTTTACTGTGTGCGTATTTACTGTGTGCGTATTTACTGTGTGCGTAATTACTGTGTGCGTATTTACTGTGTGCGTATTTACTGTGTGCGTATTTACTGTGTGCGTATTTACTGTGTGCGTATTTACTGTGTGCGTATTTACTGTGTGCGTATTTACTGTGTGCGTATTCACTGTGTGCGTATTTACTGTGTGCGTATTTACTGTGTGCCTATTTACTGTGTGTGTATTTACTGTGTGCGTATTTACTGTGTGCGTGTTTACTGTGTGCGTGTTTACTGTGTGCGTATTTACTGTGTGCGTATTTACTGTGTGCGTGTTTACGGTGTGCGTATTTACTGTGTGCGTATTTACTGTGTGCGTATTTACTATGTGCGTATTTACTGTGTGCGTGTTTACTGTGTGCGTGTTTACTATGTGCGTGTTTACTGTGTGCGTGTTTACTGTGTTCGTGCTTACTGTGTGCGTGTTTACTATGTGCGTGTTTACTGTGTGCGTGTTTACTGTGTTCGTGCTTACTGTGTGCGTGTTTACTGTGTGTGTATTTACTGTGTGCGTATTTACTGTGTGCGTATTTACTGTGTGCGTATTTACTGTGTGCGTATTTACTGTGTGCATATTTACTGTGTGCGTATTTACTGTGTGCGTGTTTACTGTGTGCGTATTTACTGTGTGCGTATTTACTGTGTGCGTAGTTACTGTGTGCGTATTAACTGTGTGCGTATTTACTGTGTGCGTATTTACTGTGTGCGTATTTACTGTGTGCGTATTTACTGCGTGCGTATTTACTGTGTTCGTATTTACTGTGTGCGTGTTTGCTGTGTGCGTATTTACTGTGTGCATGTTTACTGTGTGCGTATTTACTGTGTGCGTATTTACTGTTTGCGTATTTACTGTGTGCCTAGTTACTGTGTGCCTCTTTACTGTGTGCGTGTTTACTGTGTGCGTGTTTACTGTGTGCGTGTTTACTGTGTGCGTGTTTACTGAGTGCGTGTTTACGGTGTGCGTATTTACTGTGTGCGTATTTACTGCTTGCGTATTTACTGTGTTCGTATTTACTGTGTGCGTGTTTGCTGTGTGCGTATTTACTGTGTGCGTGTTTACTGTGTGCATATTTACTGTGTGCGTATTTACTGTGTGCGTATTTACTGTGTGCCTCTTTACTGTGTGCCTCTTTACTGTGTGCGTGTTTACTGTGTGCGTGTTTACTGTGTGCGTGTTTACTGTGTGCGTGTTTACTGAGTGCGTGTTTACTGTGTGCGTGTTTACTGTGTGCGTGTTTACTGTGTGCGTGTTTAATGTGTGCGTATTTACTGTGTGCGTATTTACTGTGTGCGTATTTACTGTGTGCGTATTTACTGTGTGCGTATTTACTGTGTGCGTATTTACTTTCTGCGTATTTACTGTATGCGTATTTACTGTGTGCGTATTTACTCTGTGCGTATTTACTGTGTGCGTAAATACTGTGTGCGTATTTACTGTGTGCGTATTTACTGTGTGCGTATTTACTGTGTGCGTATTCACTGTGTGCGTATTTACTGTGTGCGTCTTTACTGTGTGCGTCTTTACTGTGAGCGTCTTTACTGTGTGTGTATTTACTGTGTGTGTATTTACTGTGTCTGTATTTACTGTGTGTGTATTTACTGTGTGTGTATTTACTGTGTGTGTATTTACTGTGTGTGTATTTACTGTCTGTGTATTTACTGTGTGTGTATTTACTGTGTGTATTTACTGTGTGTGTATTTACTGTGTGTGTATTTACTGTGTGTGTATTTACTGTGTGCGTATTTACTGTGTGCGTATTTACTGTGCGCGTATTTACTGTGTGCCTATTTACTGTGTGCGTATTTACTGTGTGCGTATTTACTGTGTGCGTATTTACTGTGTGCGTATTTACTGTGTGCGTATTTACTGTGTGCGTATTTACTGTGTGCGTATTTACTGTGTGCATATTTACTGTGTGCGTCTTTACTGTGTGCGTCTTTACTGTGGGTGTATTTACTGTGTGTGTATTTACTGTGTGTGTATTTACTGTGTGTGTATTTACTGTGTGCGTATTTACTGTGTGTGTATATACTGTGTGTGTATTTACTGTGTGTGTATTTACTGTGTGCGTATTTACTGGGTGCGTATTTACTGTGTGCATATTTATTGTGTGCGTATTTACTGTGTGCGTATTTACTTTGCGCGTATTTACTGTGTGCGTATTTACTGTGTGCGTTTTTACTGTGTGCGTATTTACTGTGTGCGTATTTACTGTGTGCGTAATTACTGTGTGCATATTTACTGTGTGCGTATTTACTGTGTGCGTGTCTACTGTGTGCGTATTTACTGTGTGCGTATTTACTGTGTGCGTATTTACTGTGTGCGTATGTACTGTGTGCGTTTTTACTGTGTGCGTATTTACTGTGTGCGTATTTACTGTGTGCGTATTTACTGCGTGCATATTTACTGTGTGCGTATTTACTGTGTGCGTACCTACTGTGTGCGTATTTACTGTGTGCGTATTTACTGTGTGCGTATTTACTGTGTGCGTATGTACTGTGTGCGTATTTACTGTGTGCGTGTTTACTGTGTGCGTATTTACTGTGTGCGTGTTTACTGTGTGCGTGTTTACTGTGTGCGTATTTACTGTGTGCGTATTTACTGTGTGCGTATTTACTGTGTGCGTATTTACTGTGTGCGTATCTACTGTGTGCGTATTTACTGTGTGCGTATTTACTGTGTGCGTATTTACTGTGTGCGTATTTACTGTGTGCGTATTTACTGTGTGCGTATTTACTGTGTGCGTATTTACTGTGTGCGTATTTACTGTGTGCGTATTTACTGTGTGCGTATTTACTGTGTGCGTATTTACTGTGTGCGTATTTACTGTGTGCGTATGTACTGTGTGCGTATTTACTGTGTGCGTATTTACTGTGTGCGTATTTACTGTGTGCGCACTTACTGTGTGCGTACTTACTGTGTGCGTATTTACTGTGTGCATATTTAGTGTGTGCGTGTTTACTGTGTGCGTGTATACTCTGTGCGTGTTTACTGTGCGCGTGTTTACTGTGTGCGTGTTTACTGTGTGCGTGTTTACTGTGTGCGTGTTTACTGTGTGCGTGTTTACTGTGTGCGTATTCAATGTGTGCGTCATTACTGTGTGCGTATTTACTGTGTGCATATTTACTGTGTGCGTATTTACTGTGTGCGTATTTACTGTGTGCGTGTTTACTGTGTGCGTATTTACTGTTTGCGTACTTACTGTGTGCGTACTTACTGAGTGCGTATTTACTGTGTGCGTATTTACTCTGTGCGTGTTTACTGTGTGCGTATTTACTGTGTGCGTAATTACTGTTTGCGTATTTACTGTGTGCGTCTTTACTGTGGGTGTCTTTACTGTGTGTGTATTTACTGTGTGTGTATTTACTGTGTGTGTATTTACTGTGTGTGTATTTACTGTGTGTGTATTTACTGTGTGTGTATTTACTGTGTGTGTATTTACTGTGTGTGTATTTACTGTGTTTGTTATTACTGTGTGTGTGTTTACTGTGTGTGTGTTTACTGTGTGTGTATTTACTGTGTGCGTATTTACTGTGTGCGTATTTACTGTGTGCGTATTTGCTGTGTGCGTATTTGCTGTGCGCGTATTTACTGTGTGCGTATTTACTGTGTGCGTATTTACTGTGTGCGTGTTTACTGTGTGCGTGGTTACTGTGTGCGTATTTACTTTGTGCAAATTTACTGTGTGCGTATTTACTGTGTGCGTATTCACTGTGTGCGTATTTACTGTGTGCGTATTTACTGTGTGCGTTTTTACTGTGTGCGTTTTTACTGTGCGCGTTTCTACTGTGTGCGTATTTACTGTGTGCGTATTTACTGTGTGCGTAAATACTGTGTGCGTATTTACTGTGTGCGTATTTACTGTGTGCGTATTTACTGTGTGCGTATTCACTGTGTGCGTATTTACTGTGTGCGTCTTTACTGTGTGCGTCTTTACTGTGAGCGTCTTTACTGTGTGTGTATTTACTGTGTGTGTATTTACTGTGTCTGTATTTACTGTGTGTGTATTTACTGTGTGTGTATTTACTGTGTGTGTATTTACTGTGTGTGTATTTACTGTCTGTGTATTTACTGTGTGTGTATTTACTGTGTGTATTTACTGTGTGTGTATTTACTGTGTGTGTATTTACTGTGTGTGTATTTACTGTGCGTGTATTTACTGTGTGCGTATTTACTGTGCGCGTATTTACTGTGTGCGTATTTACTGTGTGCGTATTTACTGTGTGCGTATTTACTGTGTGCGTATTTACTGTGTGCGTATTTACTGTGTGCGTATTTACTGTGTGCGTATTTACTGTGTGCATATTTACTGTGTGCGTCTTTACTGTGTGCGTCTTTACTGTGGGTGTATTTACTGTGTGTGTATTTACTGTGTGTGTATTTACTGTGTGTGTATTTACTGTGTGTGTATTTACTGTGTGTGTATATACTGTGTGTGTATTTACTGTGTGTGTATTTACTGTGTGCGTATTTACTGGGTGCGTATTTACTGTGTGCGTATTTACTGTGTGCGTATTTACTGTGTGCGTATTTACTGTGTGCGTATTTACTGTGTGCGTATTTACTGTGTGCGTATGTACTGTGTGCGTATTTACTGTGTGCATGTTTACTGTGTGCGTATTCACTGTGTGCATATCTACTGTGTGCGTATTTACTGTGTGCGTATTTACTGTGTGCGTATTTACTGTGTGCGTATTTACTGTGTGCGTATTTACTGTGTGCGTATTTACTGTGTGCGTATGTACTGTGTGCGTATTTACTGTGTGCGTGTTTACTGTGTGCGTATTTACTGTGTGCGTGTTTACTGTGTGCGTGTTTACTGTGTGCGTTTTTACTGTGTGCGTATTTACTGTGTGCGTATTTACTGTGTGCGTATTTACTGTGTGCGTATCTACTGTGTGCGTATTTACTGTGTGCGTATTTACTGTGTGCGTATTTACTGTGTGCGTATTTACTGTGTGCGTATTTACTGTGTGCGTATTTACTGTGTGCGTATTTACTGTGTGCGTATTTACTGTGTGCGTATTTACTGTGTGCGTATTTACTGTGTGCGTATTTACTGTGTGCGTATTTACTGTGTGCGTATGTACTGTGTGCGTATTTACTGTGTGCGTATTTACTGTGTGCGTATTTACTGTGTGCGCACTTACTGTGTGCGTACTTACTGTGTGCGTATTTACTGTGTGCATATTTAGTGTGTGCGTGTTTACTGTGTGCGTGTTTACTCTGTGCGTGTTTACTGTGTGCGTGTTTACTGTGTGCGTGTTTACTGTGTGCGTGTTTACTGTGTGCGTGTTTACTGTGTGCGTGTTTACTGTGTGCGTATTCAATGTGTGCGTCATTACTGTGTGCGTATTTACTGTGTGCATATTTACTGTGTGCGTATTTACTGTGTGCGTATTTACTGTGTGCGTGTTTACTGTGTGCGTCTTTACTGTTTGCGTACTTACTGTGTGCGTACTTACTGAGTGCGTATTTACTGTGTGCGTATTTACTCTGTGCGTGTTTACTGTGTGCGTATTTACTGTGTGCGTATTTACTGTTTGCGTATTTACTGTGTGCGTCTTTACTGTGGGTGTCTTTACTGTGTGTGTATTTACTGTGTGTGTATTTACTGTGTGTGTATTTACTGTGTGTGTATTTACTGTGTGTGTATTTACTGTGTGTGTATTTACTGTGTGTGTATTTACTGTGTGTGTATTTACTGTGTTTGTTATTACTGTGTGTGTGTTTACTGTGTGTGTGTTTACTGTGTGTGTATTTACTGTGTGCGTATTTACTGTGTGCGTATTTACTGTGTGCGTATTTGCTGTGTGCGTATTTGCTGTGCGCGTATTTACTGTGTGCGTATTTACTGTGTGCGTATTTACTGTGTGCGTATTTACTGTGTGCGTGGTTACTGTGTGCGTATTTACTTTGTGCAAATTTACTGTGTGCGTATTTACTGTGTGCGTATTCACTGTGTGCGTATTTACTGTGTGCGTATTTACTGTGTGCGTTTTTACTGTGTGCGTTTTTACTGTGCGCGTTTCTACTGTATGCGTATTTACTGTGTGCGTATTTACTGTGTGCGTATTTACTGTGCGCGTGTTTACTGTGTGTGTATTCACTGTGTGCGTAATTACTGCGTGCATATGTACTGTGTGCGTATTTACTGTGTGCGTATTTACTGTGTGCATGTTTACTGTGTGCGTATTTACTGTGTGCGTTTTTACTGTGTGCGTATTTCTGTGTGCGTATTTACTGTGTGGGTCTTTACTGTGTGCGTCTTTACTGCGTGCGTATTTACTGTGTGCGTATTTACTGTGTGCGTTTTACTGTATGCGTATTTACTGTGTGCGTGTTTACTGTGTGCGTATTTACTGTGTGCGTATTTACTGTGTGCGTATTTAATGTGTGCGTGTTTGCGGTGTGCGTATTTACTGTGTGCGTATCTACTGTGTGCGTATTTACTATGTGCGTATTTACTGTGTGCGTGTTTACTGTGTGCGTGTTTACTATGTGCGTGTTTACTGTGTGCGTGTTTACTGTGTTCGTGCTTACTGTGTGCGTGTTTGCTATGTGCGTGTTTACTGTGTGCTTGTTTACTGTGTTCGTGCTTACTGTGTGCGTGTTTACTGTGTGTGTATTTACTGTGTGCGTGTTTACTGTGTGCGTGTTTACTGAGTGCGTGTTTACTGTGTGCGTGTTTACTGTGTGCGTGTAAACTGTGTGCGTGTTTAATGTGTGCAGATTTACTGTGTGCGTATTTACTGTGTGCGTGTTTACTGTGTGAGTATTTACTGTGTGCGTATTTACTGTCTGCGGATTTACTGTGTGCGTATTTACTGTGTGCGTATTTACTCTGTGCGTATTTACTGTGTGCGTAATTACTGTGTGCGTATTTACTGTGTGCGTATTTACTGTGTGCGTATTTACTGTGTGCGTATTCACTGTGTGCGTATTTACTGTGTGCGTCTTTACTGTGTGCGTCTTTACTGTGTGCGTCTTTACTGTGTGCGTATTGACTGTGTGTGTATTTACTGTGTGTGTATTTACTGTGTGTGTATTTACTGTGTGTGTATTTACTGTGTGTGTATTTACTGTGTGTGTATTTACTGTGTGTGTAATTACTGTCTGTGTATTTACTGTGTTTGTATTTACTGTGTGTGTATTTACTGTGTGTGTATTTACTGTGTGTGTATTTACTGTGTGTGTATTTACTGTGTGTGTATTTACTGTGTGCGTATTTACTGTGCGCGTATTTACTGTGTGCGTATTTACTGTGTGCGTATTTACTGTGTGCGTATTTACTGTGTGCGTATTTACTGTGTGCGTATTTACTGTGTGCGTATTTACTGTGTGCGTATTTACTGTGTGCATATTTACTGTGTGCGTCTTTACTGTGTGCGTTTTTACTGTGGGTGTATTTACTGTGTGTGTATTTACTGTGTAAGTATTTACTGTGTGTGTATTTACTCTCTGTGTATTTACTGTGTGTGTATATACTGTGTGTGTATTTACTGTGTGTGTATTTACTGTGTGCGTATTTACTGGGTGCGTATTTACTGTGTGCGTATTTATTGTGTGCGTATTTACTGTGTGCATACTTACTATGTGCGTATTTACTGTGGGCGTATTTACTGTGTGCGTTTTTACTGTGTGCGTATTTACTGTGTGCGTATTTACTGTGTGCGTATTTACTGTGTGCATATTTACTGTGTGCGTATTTACTGTGTGCGTATCTACTGTGTGCGTATTTGCTGTGTGTATATTTACTGTGTGCGTATTCACTGTGTGCGTATTTACTGTGTGCGTATTTACTGTGTGCGTATTTACTGTGTGCGTTTTTACTGTGTGCGTATTTACTGTGTGCGTATTTACTGTGTGCGTATTTACTGTGTGCATATTTACTGTGTGCGTACTTATTGTGTGCGTATCTACTGTGTGCGTATTTACTGTGTGCTTATTTACTGTGTGCGTATTTACTGTGTGCGTATTTACTGTGTGCGTATTTACTGTGTGCGTATTTACTGTGTGCGTATGTACTGTGTGCGTATTTACTGTGTGCGTATTTACTGTGTGCGTATTTACTGTGTGCGTGTTTACTGTGTGCGTGTTTACTGTGTGCGTATTTACTGTGTGCGTATTTACTGTGTGCGTATTTACTGTGTGCGTATTTACTGTGTGCGTATCTACTGTGTGCGTATTTACTGTGTGCGTATTTACTGTGTGCGTGTTTACTGTGTGTGTATTTACTGTGTGCGTGTTTACTGTGTGCGTGTTTACTGTGTGCGTATTTACTGTGTGCGTATTTACTGTGTGCGTATTTACTGTGTGCGCACTTACTGTGTGCGTACTTACTGTGTGCGTATTTACTGTGTGCATATTTAGTGTGTGCGTGTTTACTGTGTGCGTGTTTACTCTGTGCGTGTTTACTGTGTGCGTGTTTACTGTGTGCGTGTTTACTGTGTGCGTGTTTACTGTGTGCGTGTTTACTGTGTGCGTGTTTACTGTGTGCGTATTCAATGTGTGCGTCATTACTGTGTGCGTATTTACTGTGTGCGTATTTACTGTGTGCGTATTTACTGTGTGCGTATTTACTGTGTGCGTGTTTACTGTGTGCGTATTTACTGTTTGCGTACTTACTGTGTGCGTACTTACTGAGTGCGTATTTACTGTCTGCGTATTTACTCTGTGCGTGTTTACTGTGTGCGTATTTACTGTGTGCGTATTTACTGTTTGCGAATTTACTGCGTGCGTCTTTACTGTGGGTGTATTTACTGTGTGTGTATTTACTGTGTGTGTATTTACTGTGTGTGTATTTACTGTGTGTGTATTTACTGTGTGTGTGTTTACTGTGTGTGTCTTTACTGTGTGTGTATTTACTGTGTGTGTATTTACTGTGTTTGTTATTACTGTGTGTGTGTTTACTGTGTGTGTGTTTACTGTGTGTGTATTTACTGTGTGCGTATTTACTGTGTGCGTCTTTACTGTGTGCGTATTTGCTGTGTGCGTATTTGCTGTGCGCGTCTTTACTGTGTGCGTAATTACTGTGTGCGTATTTACTGTGTGCGTATTTACTGTGTGCGTGGTTACTGTGTGCGTATTTACTTTGTGCAAATTTACTGTGTGCGTATTTACTGTGTGCGAATTTACTGTGTGCGTATTTACTGTGTGCGTATTTACTGTGTGCGTTTTTACTGTGTGCGTTTTTACTGTGTGCGTTTTTACTGTGTGCGTATTTACTGTGTGCGTATTTACTGTGTGCGTATTTACTGTGTGCGTATTTACTGTGTGTGTATTCACTGTGTGCGTATTTACTGCATGCATATGTACTGTGTGCGTATTTACTGTGTGCGTATTTACTGTGTGCATATTTACTGTGTGCGTATTTACTGTGTGCGTAGTTACTGTGTGCAGATTTCTGTGTGCGTATTTACTGTGTGGGTCTTTACTGTGTGCGTCTTTACTGCGTGCGTATTTACTGTGTGCGTATTTACTGTGTGCGTATTTACTGTGTGCGCATTTACTGTTTGCGTCTTTACTGTGTGCGTATTTACTGTGTGCGTGTGTACTGTGTGCGTATTTACTGTGTGCGTATTCACTGTGTGCGTCTTTACTGTGTGCGTCTTTACTGTGTGCGTCTTTACTGTGTGTGTATTTACTGTGTGTGTCTTTACTGTGTGTGTATTTACTGTGTGTGTATTTACTGTCTGTGTATTTACTGTGTGTGTATTTACTGTGTGTATTTACTGTGTGTGTATTTACTGTGTGTGTATTTACTGTGTGTGTATTTACTGTGTGTGTATTTACTGTGTGCGTATTTACTGTGCGCGTATTTACTGTGCGCGTATTTACTGTGTGCGTAGTTACTGTGTGCGTATTTACTGTGTGCGTATTTACTGTGTGCGTGTTTACTGTGTGCGTATTTACTGTGTGCATATTTACTGTGTGCGTCTTTACTGTGTGCGTCTTTACTGTGGGTGTATTTACTGTGTGTGTATTTACTGTGTGTGTATTTACTGTGTGTGTATTTACTGTGTGTGTATTTACTGTGTGTGTATATACTGTGTGTGTATTTACTGTGTGTGTCTTTACTGTGTGCGTATTTACTGGGTGCGTATTTACTGTGTGCGTATTTATTGTGTGCGTATTTACTGTGTGCATATTTACTATGTGCGTCTTTACTGTGTGCGTATTTACTGTGTGCGTTTTTACTGTGTGCGTATTTACTGTGTGCGTATTTACTGTGTGCGTATTTACTGTGTGCATATTTACTGTGTGCGTATTTACTGTGTGCATATTTACTGTGTGCGTATTTACTGTGTGCGTAATTACTGTGTGCGTATTTACTGTGTGCGTTTTTACTGTGTGCGTATTTACTGTGTGCGTATTTACTGTGTGCGTATTTACTGTGTGCGTGTTTACTGTGTGCGTATGTACTGTGTGCGTATTTACTGTGTGCATATTTACTGTGTGCGTATTTACTGTGTGCGTATCTACTGTGTGCGTATTTACTGTGTGCGTATTTACTGTGTGCGTATTTACTGTGTGCGTATTTACTGTGTGCGTATTTACTGTGTGCGTATTCACTGTGTGCGTATGTACTGTGTGCGTATTTACTGTGTGCGTATTCACTGTGTGCGTATTTACTGTGTGCGTGTTTACTGTGTGCGTGTTTACTGAGTGCGTATTTACTGTGTGCGTATTTACTGTGTGCGTATTTACTGTGTGCGTATTTACTGTGTGCGTATCTACTGTGTGCGTATTTACTGTGTGCGTATTTACTGTGTGCGTATTTACTGTGTTCGTAATTACTGTGTGCGTGTTTACTGTGTGCGTGTTTACTGTGTGCGTATTTACTGTGTGCGTATTTACTGTGTGCGTATTTACTGTGTGCGCACTTACTGTGTGCGTACTTACTGTGTGCGTATTTATTGTGTGCGTATTTATTGTGTGCGTATTTACTGTGTGCGTATTTACTGTGTGCGTATTTACTGTGTGCGTTTTTACTGTGTGCGTATTTACTGTGTGCGTATTTACTGTGTGCGTATTTACTGTGTGCATATTTACTGTGTGCGTATTTACTGTGTGCGTATCTACTGTGTGCGTATTTACTGTGTGCGTTTTTACTGTGTGCGTATTTACTGTGTGCGTATTTACTGTGTGCGTATTTACTGTGTGCATTTTTACTGTGTGCGTATTTACTGTGTGCGTATCTACTGTGTGCGTATTTACTGTGTGCGTATTTACTGTGTGCGTATTTA
This sequence comes from Cryptosula pallasiana, assembly GCA_945261195.1. Lineage (NCBI taxonomy): Eukaryota > Metazoa > Bryozoa > Gymnolaemata > Cheilostomatida > Cryptosulidae > Cryptosula > Cryptosula pallasiana. The sequence goes on from OX183130.1 coordinate 46,399,390, forward strand.
CTGTGTGCGTATTTACTGTGTGCGTATTTACTGTGTGCGTATTTACTGTGTGCGTATGTACTGTGTGCGTATTTACTGTGTGTATTCACTGTGTGCGTATTTACTGTGTGCGTGTTTACTGTGTGCGTGTTTACTGTGTGCGTATTTACTGTGTGCGTATTTACTGTGTGCGTATTTACTGTGTGCGTATTTACTGTGTGCGTATCTACTGTGTGCGTATTTACTGTGTGCGTATTTACTGTGTGCGTATTTACTGTGTGCGTATTAACTGTGTGCGTGTTTACTGTGTGCGTATTTACTGTGTGCGTATTTACTGTGTGCGTATTTACTGTGTGCGTATTTACTGTGTGCGTTTTTACTGTGTGCGTTTTTACTGTGTGCGTTTTTACTGTGTGCGTATTTACTGTGTGCGTATTTACTGTGTGCGTATTTACTGTGTGCGTATTTACTGTGTGTGTATTCACTGTGTGCGTATTTACTGCATGCATATGTACTGTGTGCGTATTTACTGTGTGCGTATTTACTGTGTGCATATTTACTGTGTGCGTATTTACTGTGTGCGTAGTTACTGTGTGCGTATTTCTGTGTGCGTATTTACTGTGTGGGTCTTTACTGTGTGCGTCTTTACTGCGTGCGTATTTACTGTGTGCGTATTTACTGTGTGCGTATTTACTGTGTGCGTATTTACTGTTTGCGTCTTTACTGTGTGCGTATTTACTGTGTGCGTATTTACTGTGTGCGTATTTACTGTGTGCGTATTTACTGTGTGCGTATTTACTGTGTGCGTGTTTGCGGTGTGCGTATTTACTGTGTGCGTCTTTACTGTGTGCGTATTTACTATGTGCGTATTTACTGTGTGCGTGTTTACTGTGTGCGTGTTTACTATGTGCGTGTTTACTGTGTGCGTGTTTACTGTGTTCGTGCTTACTGTGTGCGTGTTTACTATGTGTGTGTTTACTGTGTGCTTGTTTACTGTGTTCGTGCTTACTGTGTGCGTGTTTACTGTGTGTGTACTTACTGTGTGCGTATTTACTGTGTGCGTATTTACTGTGTGCGTATTTACTGTGTGCGTATTTACTGTGTGCGTATTTACTGTGTGCGTATTTACTGTGTGCGTGTTCACTGTGTGCGTGTTTACTGTGTGCGTATTTACTGTGTGCGTAGTTACTGTGTGCGTATTTACTGTGTGCGTATTTACTGTGTGCGTATTTACTGTGTGCGTTTTTACTGTGTGCGTATTTACTGCGTGCGTATTTACTGTGTTCGTATTTACTGTGTGCGTATTTGCTGTGTGCGTATTTACTGTGTGCGTGTTTACTGTGTGCGTATTTACTGTGTGCGTATTTACTGTGTGCGTATTTACTGTGTGCCTATTTACTGTGTGCCTCTTTACTGTGTGCGTGTTTACTGTGTGCGTGTTTACTGTGTGCGTGTTTACTGTGTGCGTGTTTACTGAGTGCGTGTTTACTGTGTGCGTGTTTACTGTGTGCGTGTTTACTGTGTGCGTGTTTAATGTGTGCGTATTTACTGTGTGCGTATTTAGTGTGTGCGTATTTACTGTGTGCGTATTTACTGTGTGCGTATTTACTGTGTGGGTATTTACTGTCTGCGTATTTACTGTGTGCGTATTTACTGTGTGCGTATTTACTCTGTGCGTATTTACTGTGTGCGTAATTACTGTGTGCGTATTTACTGTGCGCGTAATTACTGTGTGCGTATTTACTGTGTGTGTATTCACTGTGTGCGTATTTACTGTGTGCGTCTTTACTGTGTGCGTCTTTACTGTGTGCGTCTTTACTGTGTGTGTATTTACTGCGTGTGTATTTACTGTGTGTGTATTTAGTGTGTGTGTATTTACTGTGTGTGTATTTACTGTGTGTGTATTTACTGTGTGTGTGTTTACTGTCTGTGTAGTTACTGTGTGTGTATTTACTGTGTGTATTTACTGTGTGTGTATTTACTGTGTGTGTATTTACTGTGTGTGTATTTACTGTGTGTGTATTTACTGTGTGCGTATTTACTGTGCGCGTATTTACTGTGTGCGTATTTACTGTGTGCGTATTTACTGTGTGCGTATTTACTGTGTGCGTATTTACTGTGTGCGTATTTACTGTGTGCGTATTTACTGTGTGCATATTTACTGTGTGCGTCTTTACTGTGTGCGTCTTTACTGTGGGTGTATTTACTGTGTGTGTATTTACTGTGTGTGTATTTACTGTGTGTGTATTTACTGTGTGTGTATTTACTGTGTGTGTATATACTGTGTGTGTATTTACTGTGTGTGTATTTACTGTGTGCGTATTTACTGGGTGCGTATTTACTGTGTGCGTATTTTTTGTGTGCGTATTTACTGTGTGCGTACTTACTATGTGCGTATTTACTGTGTGCGTATTTACTGTGTGCGTATTTACTGTGTGCATATTTACTGTGTGCGTATTTACTGTGTGCGTATTTACTGTGTGCGTATCTACTGTGTGCGTATTTACTGTGTGCGTATTTACTGTGTGCGTATTTACTGTGTGCGTATTTACTGTGTGCGTATTTACTGTGTGCGTGTTTACTGTGTGCGTATTTACTGTGTGCGTATCTACTGTGTGCGTATTTACTGTGTGCGTATTTACTGTGTGCGTATTTACTGTGTGCGTGTTTACTGTGTGCGTGTTTACTGTGTGCGTGTTTACTGTGTGCATATTTACTGTGTGCGTATTTACTGTGTGCGTATTTACTGTGTGCGCACTTACTGTGTGCGTACTTACTGTGTGCGTCTTTACTGTGTGCATATTTAGTGTGTGCGTGTTTACTGTGTGCGTGTTTACTCTGTGCGTGTTTACTGTGTGCGTGTTTACTGTGTGCGTGTTTACTGTGTGCGTGTTTACTGTGTGCGTGTTTACTGTGTGCTTATTCAATGTGTGCGTCATTACTGTGTGCGTATTCAATGTGTGCGTCATTACTGTGTGCGTCTTTACTGTGTGCGTATTTACTGTGTGCGTATTTACTGTGTGCGTATTTACTGTGTGCGTGTTTACTGTGTGCGTATTTACTGTTTGCGTACTTACTGTGTGCGTACTTACTGAGTGCGTATTTACTGTGTGCGTCTTTCCTCTGTGCGTGTTTACTGTGTGCGTATTTACTGTGTGCGTATTTACTGTGTGCGTATTTACTGTGTGCGTCTTTACTGTGGGTGAATTCACTGTGTGTGTATTTACTGTGTGTGTATTTACTGTGTGTGTATTTACTGTGTGTGTATTTACTGTGTGTGTATTTACTGTGTGTGTATTTACTGTGTGTGTATTTACTGTGTGTGTAATTTATTGTGTTTGTTATTACTGTGTGTGTGTTTACTGTGTGTGTGTTTACTGTGTGTGTATTTACTGTGTGCGTAGTTACTGTGTGCGTATTTACTGTGTGCGTATTTACTGTGTGCGTACTTACTGTGTGCGTGTCTACTGTGTGCGTATCTACTGTGTGCGTATCTACTTTGTGCGTATTTACTGTGCGCGTATTTACTGTGTGCGTATTTACTGTGTGTGTATTCACTATGTGCGTATTTACTGTGTGCGTCTTTACTGTGTGCGTCTTTACTGTGTGCGTCTTTACTGTGTGTGTATTTACTGTGTGTGTATTTACTGTGTGTGTATTTAGTGTGTGTGTATTTACTGTGTGTGTATTTACTGTGTGTGTATTTACTGTGTGTGTGTTTACTGTCTGTGTATTTACTGTGTGTGTATTTACTGTGTGTATTTACTGTGTGTGTATTTACTGTGTGTGTAATTACTGTGTGTGTATTTACTGTGTTTGTATTTACTGTGTGCGTGTTTACTGTGCGCGTATTTACTGTGTGCGTATTTACTGTGTGCGTATTTACTGTGTGCGTATTTACTGTGTGCGTATTTACTGTGTGCGTATTTACTGTGTGCGTTTTTACTGTGTGCGTATTTACTGTTTGCGTATTTACTGTGTGCGTATTTACTGTGTGCATATTTACTGTGTGCGTATTTACTGTGTGCGTATCTACTGTGTGCGTATTTACTGTGTGCGTATTTACTGTGTGCGTATTTACTGTGTGCTTATTTACTGTGTGCGTATTTACTGTGTGCGTATTTACTGTGTGCGTATGTACTGTGTGCGTATTTACTGTGTGCGTATTCACTGTGTGCGTATTTACTGTGTGCGTGTTTACTGTGTGCGTGTTTACTGTGTGCGTATTTACTGTGTGCGTATTTACTGTGTGCGTATTTACTGTGTGCGTATTTACTGTGTGCGTATCTACTGTGTGCGTATTTACTGTGTGCGTATTTACTGTGTGCGTATTTACTGTGTGCGTATTTACTGTGTGCGTGTTTACTGTGTGCTTGTTTACTGTGTGCGTATTTACTGTGTGCGTATTTACTGTGTGCACATTTACTGTGTGCGCACTTACTGTGTGCGTACTTACTGTGTGCGTATTTACTGTGTGCTTATTTAGTGTGTGCGTGTTTACTGTGTGCGTGTTTACTCTGTGCGTGTTTACTGTGTGCGTGTTTACTGTGTGCGTGTTTACTGTGTGCGTGTTTACTGTGTGCGTGTTTACTGTGTGCGTGTTTACTGTGTGCGTATTCAATGTGTGCGTCATCACTGTGTGCGTATTTACTGTGTGCGTATTTACTGTGTGCGTATTTACTGTGTGCGTCTTTACTGTTTGCGTATTTACTGTGTGCGTCTTTACTGTGGGTGTATTTAATGTGTGTGTATTTACTGTGTGTGTATTTACTGTGTGTGTATTTACTGTGTGTGTATTTACTGTGTGTGTATTTACTGTGTGTGTATTTACTGTGTGTGTATTTACTGTGTGTGTATTTACTGTGTTTGTTATTACTGTGTGTGTGTTTACTGTGTGTGTGTTTACTGTGTGTGTATTTACTGTGTGCGTATTTACTGTGTGCGTATTTACTGTGTGCGTATTTGCTGTGTGCGTATTTGCTGTGCGCGTATTTACTGTGTGCGTATTTACTGTGTGCGTACTTACTGTGTGCGTATTTACTGTGTGCGTATTTACTGTGTGCGTATTTACTGTGTGCGTATTTACTGTGTGCGTATTTACTGTGTGCGTATTTACTGTGTGCGTTTTTACTGTGTGCATAGTTACTGTGTGCGTATTTACTGTGTGCGTATTTACTGTGTGCATATTTACTGTGTGCGTATTTACTGTGTGCGTATCTACTGTGTGCATATTTACTGTGTGCGTATTTACTGTGTGCGTATTTACTGTGTGCGTATTTACTGTGTGCGTATTTACTGTGTGCGTATTTACTGTGTGCGTATGTACTGTGTGCGTATTTACTGGGTGCGTATTCACTGTGTGCGTATTTACTGTGTGCGTGTTTACTGTGTGCGTGTTTACTGTGTGCGTATTTACTGTGTGCGTATTTACTGTGTGCGTATTTACTGTGTGCGTATTTACTGTGTGCGTATCTACTGTGTGCGTGTTTACTGTGTGCGTATTTACTGTGTGCGTATTTACTGTGTGCGTATTTACTGTGTGCGTGTTTACTGTGTGCGTGTTTACTGTGTGCGTATTTACTGTGTGCGTATTTACTGTGTGCACATTTACTGTGTGCGCACTTACTGTGTGCGTACTTACTGTGTGCGTATTTACTGTGTGCTTATTTAGTGTGTGCGTGTTTACTGTGTGCGTGTTTACTCTGTGCGTGTTTACTGTGTGCGTGTTTACTGTGTGCGTGTTTACTGTGTGCGTGTTTACTGTGTGCGTGTTTACTGTGTGCGTGTTTACTGTGTGCGTATTCAATGTGTGCGTCATCACTGTGTGCGTATTTACTGTGTGCGTATTTACTGTGTGCGTATTTACTGTGTGCGTATTTACTGTGTGCGTGTTTACTGTGTGGGTATTTACTGTTTGCGTACTTACTGTGTGCGTACTTACTGAGTGCGTATTTGCTGTGTGCGTATTTACTCTGTGCGTGTTTACTGTGTGCGTATTTACTGTGTGCGTATTTACTGTTTGCGTTTTTACTGTGTGCGTCTTTACTGTGGGTGTATTTAATGTGTGTGTATTTACTGTGTGTGTATTTACTGTGTGTGTATTTACTGTGTGTGTATTTACTGTGTGTGTATTTACTGTGTGTGTATTTACTGTGTGTGTATTTACTGTGTGTGTATTTACTGTGTTTGTTATTACTGTGTGTGTGTTTACTGTGTGTGTGTTTACTGTGTGTGTATTTACTGTGTGCGTATTTACTGTGTGCGTATTTACTGTGTGCGTATTTGCTGTGTGCGTATTTGCTGTGTGCGTATTTACTGTGTGCGTATTTACTGTGTGCGTATTTACTGTGTGCGTATTTACTGTGTGCGTGGTTACTGTGTGCGTATTTACTTTGTGCAAATTTACTGTGTGCGTATTTACTGTGTGCGTATTTACTGTGTGCGTATTTACTGTGTGCGTATTTACTGTGTGCGTTTTTACTGTGTGCGTTTTTACTGTGTGCGTTTTTACTGTGTGCGTATTTACTGTGTGCGTATTTACTGTGTGCGTATTTACTGTGTGCGTATTTGCTGTGTGTGTATTCACTGTGTGCGTATTTACTGCATGCATATGTACTGTGTGCGTATTTACTGCGTGCGTATTTACTGTGTGCATATTTACTGTGTGCGTATTTACTGTGTGCGTAGTTACTGTGTGCGTATTTCTGTGTGCGTATTTACTGTGTGGGTCTTTACTGTGTGCGTCTTTACTGCGTGCGTATTTACTGTGTGCGTATTTACTGTGTGCGTATTTACTGTGTGCGTATTTACTGTTTGCGTCTTTACTGTGTGCGTATTTACTGTGTGCGTATTTACTGTGTGCGTATTTACTGTGTGCGTATTTACTGTGTGCGTATTTACTGTGTGCGTGTTTGCGGTGTGCGTATTTACTGTGTGCGTATTTACTGTGTGCGTATTTACTATGTGCGTATTTACTGTGTGCGTGTTTACTGTGTGCGTGTTTACTATGTGCGTGTTTACTCTGTGCGTGTTTACTGTGTTCGTGCTTACTGTGTGCGTGTTTACTATATGCGTGTTTACTGTGTGCTTGTTTACTGTGTTCGTGCTTACTGTGTGCGTGTTTACCGTGTGTGTACTTACTGTGTGCGTATTTACTGTGTGCGTATTTACTGTGTGCGTATTTACTGTGTGCGTATTTACTGTGTGCGTATTTACTGTGTGCGTAATAACTGTGTGCGTGTTTACTGTGTGCGTATTTACTGTGTGCGTATTTACTGTGTGCGTAGTTACTGTGTGCGTATTTACTGTGTGCGTATTTACTGTGTGCGTATTTACTGTGTGCGTATTTACTGTGTGCGTATTTACTGCGTGCGTATTTACTGTATTCGTATTTACTGTGTGCGTATTTGCTGTGTGCGTATTTACTGTGTGCGTGTTTACTGTGTGCGTATTTACTGTGTGCGTATTTACTGTGTGTATTTACTGTGTGTGTATTTACTGTGTGTGTACTGACTGTGTGTGTATTTACTGTGTGTGTATTTACTGTGTGCGTATTTACTGTGCGCGTATTTACTGTGTGCGTATTTACTGTGTGCGTATTTACTGTGTGCGTATTTACTGTGTGCGTATTTACTGTGTGCGTATTTCCTGTGTGCGTATTTACTGTGTGCATATTTACTGTGTGCGTCTTTACTGTGTGCGTCTTTACTGTGGGTGTATTTACTGTGTGTGTATTTACTGTGTGTGTATTTACTGTGTGTGTATTTACTGTGTGTGTATTTACTGTGTGTGTATATACTGTGTGTGTATTTACTGTGTGTGTATTTACTGTGTGCGTATTTACTGGGTGCGTATTTACTGTGTGCGTATTTTTTGTGTGCGTATTTACTGTGTGCGTACTTACTATGTGCGTATTTACTGTGTGCGTATTTACTGTGTGCGTATTTGCTGTGTGCATATTTACTGTGTGCGTATTTACTGTGTGCGTATTTACTGTGTGCGTATCTACTGTGTGCGTATTTACTGTGTGCGTATTTACTGTGTGCGTATTTACTGTGTGCGTATTTACTGTGTGCGTATTTACTGTGTGCGTGTTTACTGTGTGCGTATTTACTGTGTGCGTATCTACTGTGTGCGTATTTACTGTGTGCGTATTTACTGTGTGCGTATTTACTGTGTGCGTGTTTACTGTGTGCGTGTTTACTGTGTGCGTGTTTACTGTGTGCGTTCTTACTGTGTGCGTATTTACTGTGTGCGTATTTACTGTGTGCGCACTTACTGTGTGCGTACTTACTGTGTGCGTCTTTACTGTGTGCATATTTAGTGTGTGCGTGTTTACTGTGTGCGTGTTTACTCTGTGCGTGTTTACTGTGTGCGTGTTTACTGTGTGCGTGTTTACTGTGTGCGTGTTTACTGTGTGCGTGTTTACTGTGTGCGTGTTTACTGTGTGCGTATTCAATGTGTGCGTCATTACTGTGTGCGTATTCAATGTGTGCGTCATTACTGTGTGCGTCTTTACTGTGTGCGTATTTACTGTGTGCGTATTTACTGTGTGCGTATTTACTGTGTGCGTGTTTACTGTGTACGTATTTACTGTTTGCGTACTTACTGTGTGCGTACTTACTGAGTGCGTATTTACTGTGTGCGTCTTTCATCTGTGCGTGTTTACTGTGTGCGTATTCACTGTGTGCGTATTTACTGTGTGCGTATTTACTGTGTGCGTCTTTACTGTGGGTGTATTCACTGTGTGTGTATTTACTGTGTGTGTATTTACTGTGTGTGTATTTACTGTGTGTGTATTTAGTGTGTGTATTTACTGTGTGTGTATTTACTGTGTGTGTATTTACTGTGTGTGTAATTTACTGTGTTTGTTATTACTGTGTGTGTGTTTACTGTGTGTGTGTTTACTGTGTGTGTAATTACTGTGTGCGTAGTTACTGTGTGCGTATTTACTGTGTGCGTATTTACTGTGTGCGTACTTACTGTGTGCGTGTCTACTGTGTGCGTATCTACTGCGTGCGTATCTACTTTGTGCGTATTTACTGTGCGCGTATTTACTGTGTGCGTATTTACTGTGTGTGTATTCACTATGTGCGTATTTACTGTGTGCGTCTTTACTGTGTGCGTCTTTACTGTGTGCGTCTTTACTGTGTGTGTATTTACTGTGTGTGTATTTACTGTGTGTGTATTTAGTGTGTGTGTATTTACTGTGTGTGTATTTACTGTGTGTGTATTTACTGTGTGTGTGTTTACTGTCTGTGTATTTACTGTGTGTGTATTTACTGTGTGTATTTACTGTGTGTGTATTTACTGTGTGTGTAATTACTGTGTGTGTATTTACTGTGTGTGTATTTACTGTGTGCGTATTTACTGTGCGCGTATTTACTGTGTGCGTATTTACTGTGTGCGTATTTACTGTGTGCGTATTTACTGTGTGCGTATTTACTGTGTGCGTATTTACTGTGTGCGTTTTTACTGTGTGCGTATTTACTGTGTGCGTATTTACTGTGTGCGTATTTACTGTGTGCATATTTACTGTGTGCGTATTTACTGTGTGCGTATCTACTGTGTGCGTATTTACTGTGTGCGTATTCACTGTGTGCGTATTTACTGTGTGCGTATTTACTGTGTGCGTATTTACTGAGTGCGTATTTACTGTGTGCGTATGTACTGTGTGCGTATTTACTGTGTGCGTATTCACTGTGTGCGTATTTACTGTGTGCGTGTTTACTGTGTGCGTGTTTACTGTGTGCGTATTTACTGTGTGCGTATTTACTGTGTGCGTATTTACTGTGTGCGTATTTACTGTGTGCGTATCTACTGTGTGCGTATTTACTGTGTGCGTATTTACTGTGTGCGTATTTACTGTGTGCGTATTTACTGTGTGCGTGTTTACTGTGTGCGTGTTTACTGTGTGCGTATTTACTGTGTGCGTATTTACTGTGTGCACATTTACTGTGTGCGCACTTACTGTGTGCGTACTTACTGTGTGCGTATTTACTGTGTGCTTATTTAGTAAGTGCGTGTTTACTGTGTGCGTGTTTACTCTGTGCGTGTTTACTGTGTGCGTGTTTACTGTGTGCGTGTTTACTGTGTGCGTGTTTACTGTGTGCGTGTTTACTGTGTGCGTGTTTACTGTGTGCGTATTCAATGTGTGCGTCATCACTGTGTGCGTATTTACTGTGTGCGTATTTACTGTGTGCGTATTTACTGTGTGCGTATTTACTGTGTGCGTGTTTACTGTGTGCGTATTAACTGTTTGCGTACTTACTGTGTGCGTACTTACTGAGTGCGTATTTACTGTGTGCGTATTTACTCTGTGCGTGTTTACTGTGTGCGTATTTACTGTGTGCGTATTTACTGTTTGCGTATTTACTGTGTGCGTCTTTACTGTGGGTGTATTTAATGTGTGTGTATTTACTGTGTGTGTATTTACTGTGTGTGTATTTACTGTGTGTGTATTTACTGTGTGTGTATTTACTGTGTGTGTATTTACTGTGTGTGTATTTACTGTGTGTGTATTTACTGTGTTTGTTATTACTGTGTGTGTGTTTACTGTGTGTGTGTTTACTGTGTGTGTATTTACTGTGTGCGTATTTACTGTGTGCGTATTTACTGTGTGCGTATTTGCTGTGTGCGTATTTGCTGTGCGCGTATTTACTGTGTGCGTATTTACTGTGTGCGTATTTACTGTGTGCGTATTTACTGTGTGCGTATTTACTGTGTGCGTATTTACTGTGTGCGTATTTACTGTGTGCGTATTTACTGTGTGCGTATTTACTGTGTGCGTTTTTACTGTGTGCGTATTTACTGTGTGCGTATTTACTGTGTGCGTATTTACTGTGTGCATATTTACTGTGTGCGTATTTACTGTGTGCGTATCTACTGTGTGCATATTTACTGTGTGCGTATTTACTGTGTGCGTATTTACTGTGTGCGTATTTACTGTGTGCGTATTTACTGTGTGCGTATTTACTGTGTGCGTATGTACTGTGTGCGTATTTACTGGGTGCGTATTCACTGTGTGCGTATTTACTGTGTGCGTGTTTACTGTGTGCGTGTTTACTGTGTGCGTATTTACTGTGTGCGTATTTACTGTGTGCGTATTTACTGTGTGCGTATTTACTGTGTGCGTATCTACTGTGTGCGTGTTTACTGTGTGCGTATTTACTGTGTGCGTATTTACTGTGTGCGTATTTACTGTGTGCGTGTTTACTGTGTGCGTGTTTACTGTGTGCGTATTTACTGTGTGCGTATTTACTGTGTGCACATTTACTGTGTGCGCACTTACTGTGTGCGTACTTACTGTGTGCGTATTTACTGTGTGCTTATTTAGTGTGTGCGTGTTTACTGTGTGCGTGTTTACTCTGTGCGTGTTTACTGTGTGCGTGTTTACTGTGTGCGTGTTTACTCTGTGCGTGTTTACTGTGTGCGTGTTTACTGTGTGCGTGTTTACTGTGTGCGTATTCAATGTGTGCGTCATCACTGTGTGCGTATTTACTGTGTGCGTATTTACTGTGTGCGTATTTACTGTGTGCGTATTTACTGTGTGCGTGTTTACTGTGTGCGTATTTACTGTTTGCGTACTTACTGTGTGCGTACTTACTGAGTGCGTATTTACTGTGTGCGTATTTACTCTGTGCGTGTTTACTGTGTGCGTATTTACTGTGTGCGTATTTACTGTTTGCGTATTTACTGTGTGCGTCTTTACTGTGGGTGTATTTAATGTGTGTGTATTTACTGTGTGTGTATTTACTGTGTGTGTATTTACTGTGTGTGTATTTACTGTGTGTGTATTTACTGTGTGTGTATTTACTGTGTGTGTATTTACTGTGTGTGTATTTACTGTGTTTGTTATTACTGTGTGTGTGTTTACTGTGTGTGTGTTTACTGTGTGTGTATTTACTGTGTGCGTATTTACTGTGTGCGTATTTACTGTGTGCGTATTTGCTGTGTGCGTATTTGCTGTGCGCGTATTTACTGTGTGCGTATTTACTGTGTGCGTATTTACTGTGTGCGTATTTACTGTGTGCGTGGTTACTGTGTGCGTATTTACTTTGTGCAAATTTACTGTGTGCGTATTTACTGTGTGCGTATTTACTGTGTGCGTATTTACTGTGTGCGTATTTACTGTGTGCGTTTTTACTGTGTGCGTTTTTACTGTGTGCGTTTTTACTGTGTGCGTATTTACTGTGTGCGTATTTACTGTGTGCGTATTTACCGTGTGCGTATTTACTGTGTGTGTATTCACTGTGTGCGTATTTACTGCATGCATATGTACTGTGTGCGTATTTACTGTGTGCGTATTTACTGTGTGCATCTTTACTGTGTGCGTATTTACTGTGTGCGTAGTTACTGTGTGCGTATTTACTGGGTGCGTATTTACTGTGTGGGTCTTTACTGTGTGCGTCTTTACTGCGTGCGTATTTACTGTGTGCGTATTTACTGTGTGCGTATTTACTGTTTGCGTCTTTACTGTGTGCGTATTTACTGTGTGCGTATTTACTGTGTGCGTATTTACTGTGTGCGTGTTTACTGTGTGCGTGTTTACTGTGTGCGTGTTTGCGGTGTGCTTATTTACTGTGTGCGTATTTACTGTGTGCGTATTTACTATGTGCGTATTTACTGTGTGCGTGTTTACTGTGTGCGTGTTTACTATGTGCGTGTTTACTCTGTGCGTGTTTACTGTGTTCGTGCTTACTGTGTGCGTGTTTACTATGTGCGTGTTTACTGTGTGCTTGTTTACTGTGTTCGTGCTTACTGTGTACGTGTTTACTGTGTGTGTACTTACTGTGTGCGTATTTACTGTGTGCGTATTTACTGTGTGCGTATTTACTGTGTGCGTAATTACTGTGTGCGTATTTACTGTGTGCGTATTTACTGTGTGCGTGTTTACTGTGTGCGTATTTACTGTGTGCGTATTTACTGTGTGCGTAGTTACTGTGTGCATATTTACTGTGTGCGTATTTACTGTGTGCGTATTTACTGTGTGCGTATTTACTGTGTGCGTATTTACTGCGTGCGTATTTACTGTATTCGTATTTACTGCGTGCGTATTTGCTGTGTGCGTATTTACTGTGTGCGTGTTTACTGTGTGCGTATTTACTGTGTGCGTATTTACTGTGTGCGTATTTACTGTGTGCCTATTTACTGTCTGCCTCTTTACTGTGTGCGTGTTTACTGTGTGCGTGTTTACTGTGTGCGTGTTTACTGTGTGCGTGTTTACTGAGTGCGTGTTTACTGTGTGCGTGTTTACTGTGTGCGTGTTTACTGGGTGCGTGTTTAATGTGTGCGTATTTACTGTGTGCGTATTTACTGTGTGCGTATTTACTGTGTGCGTATTTACTGTGTGCGTATTTACTGTGTGGGTATTTACTGTCTGCGTATTTACTGTGTGCATATTTACTGTGTGCGTATTTACTCTGTGCGTATTTACTGTGTGCGTAATTACTGTGTGCGTATTTACTGTGCGCGTATTTACTGTGTGCGTATTTACTGTGTGTGTATTCACTGTGTGCGTATTTACTGTGTGCGTCTTTACTGTGTGCGTCTTTACTGTGTGCGTCTTTACTGTGTGTGTATTTACTGTGTGTGTATTTACTGTGTGTGTATTTAGTGTGTGTGTATTTACTGTGTGTGTATTTACTGTGTGTGTATTTACTGTGTGTGTGTTTACTGTCTGTGTATTTACTGTGTGTGTATTTACTGTGTGTATTTACTGTGTGTGTATTTACTGTGTGTGTAATTACTGTGTGTGTATTTACTGTGTGTGTATTTACTGTGTGCGTATTTACTGTGCGCGTATTTACTGTGTGCGTATTTACTGTGTGCGTATTTACTGTGTGCGTATTTACTGTGTGCGTATTTACTGTGTGCGTATTTACTGTGTGCGTATTTACTGTGTGCATCTTTACTGTGTGCGTCTTTACTGTGTGCGTCTTTACTGTGGGTGTATTTACTGTGTGTGTATTTACTGTGTGTGTATTTACTGTGTGTGTATTTACTGTGTGTGTATTTACTGTGTGCGTATATACTGTGTGTGTATTTACTGTGTGTGTATTTACTGTGTGCGTATTTACTGGGTGCGTATTTACTGTGTGCGTATTTTTTGTGTGCGTATTTACTGTGTGCGTATTTACTATGTGCGTATTTACTGTGTGCGTATTTACTGTGTGCGTATTTACTGTGTGCATATTTACTGTGTGCGTATTTACTGTGTGCGTATCTACTGTGTGCGTATTTACTGTGTGCGTATTTACTGTGTGCGTATTTACTGTGTGCGTATTTACTGTGTGCGTATTTACTGTGTGCGTATTTACTGTGTGCGTATTTACTGTGTGCGTATCTACTGTGTGCGTATTTACTGTGTGCGTATTTACTGTGTGCGTATTTACTGTGTGCGTGTTTACTGTGTGCGTGTTTACTGTGTGCGTGTTTACTGTGTGCGTATTTACTGTGTGCGTATTTACTGTGTGCGTATTTACTGTGTGCGCACTTACTGTGTGCGTACTTACTGTGTGCGTATTTACTGTGTGCATATTTAGTGTGTGCGTGTTTACTGTGTGCGTGTTTACTCTGTGCGTGTTTACTGTGTGCGTGTTTACTGTGTGCAAGTTTACTGTGTGCGTGTTTACTGTGTGCGTGTTTACTATGTGCGTGTTTACTGTGTGCGTATTCAATGTGTGCGTCATTACTGTGTGCGTATTCAATGTGTGCGTCATTACTGTGTGCGTCTTTACTGTGTGCGTATTTACTGTGTGCGTATTTACTGTGTGCGTATTTACTGTGTGCGTGTTTACTGTGTGCGTATTTACTGTTTGCGTACTTACTGTGTGCGTACTTACTGAGTGCGTAATTACTGTGTGCGTATTTCCTCTGTGCGTGTTTACTGTGTGCGTATTTACTGTGTGCGTATTTACTGTGTGCGTATTTACTGTGTGCGTCTTTACTGTGGGTGTATTCACTGTGTGTGTATTTACTGTGTGTGTTTACTGTGTGTGTATTTACTGTGTGTGTATTTACTGTGTGTGTATTTACTGTGTGTGTATTTACTGTGTGTGTATTTACTGTGTGTGTAATTTACTGTGTTTGTTATTACTGTGTGTGTGTTTACTGTGTGTGTGTTTACTGTGTGTGTATTTACTGTGTGCGTAGTTACTGTGTGCGTATTTACTGTGTGCGTTTTTACTGTGTGCGTACTTACTGTGTGCGTGTCTACTGTGTGCGTATGTACTGTGTGCTTATCTACTTTGTGCGTATTTACTGTGCGCGTATTTACTGTGTGCGTATTTACTGTGTGTGTATTCACTGTGTGCGTATTTACTGTGTGCGTCTTTACTGTGTGCGTCTTTACTGTGTGCGTCTTTACTGTGTGTGTATTTACTGTTTGTGTTTACTGTGTGTGTATTTAGTGTGTGTGTATTTACTGTGTGTGTATTTACTGTGTGTGTATTTACTGTGTGTGTGTTTACTGTCTGTGTATTTACTGTGTGTGTATTTACTGTGTGTATTTACTGTGTGTGTATTTACTCTGTGTGTAATTACTGTGTGTGTATTTACTGTGTGTGTATTTACTGTGTGCGTATTTACTGTGCGCGTATTTACTGTGAGCGTATTTACTGTGTGCGTATTTACTGTGTGCGTATTTACTGTGTGCGTATTTACTGTGTGCGTATTTACTGTGTGCGTTTTTACTGTGTGCGTATTTACTGTGTGCGTATTTACTGTGTGCGTATTTACTGTGTGCATATTCACTGTGTGCGTATTTACTGTGTGCGTATCTACTGTGTGCGTATTTACTGTGTGCGTATTTACTGTGTGCGTATTTACTGTGTGCGTATTTACTGTGTGCGTATTTACTGTGTGCGTATTTACTGTGTGCGTATGTACTGTGTGCGTATTTACTGTGTGCGTATTCACTGTGTGCGTATTTACTGTGTGCGTGTTTACTGTGTGCGTGTTTACTGTGTGCGTATTTACTGTGTGCGTAATTACTGTGTGCGTATTTACTGTGTGCGTATTTACTGTGTGCGTATCTACTGTGTGCGTATTTACTGTGTGCGTATTTACTGTGTGCGTATTTACTGTGTGCGTATTTACTGTGTGCGTGTTTACTGTGTGCGTGTTTACTGTGTGCGTATTTACTGTGTGCGTATTTACTGTGTGCGTATTTACTGTGTGCGTGTTTACTATGTGCGTGTTTACTGTGTGCTTGTTTACTGTGTTCGTGCTTACTGTGTGCGTGTTTACTGTGTGTGTACTTACTGTGTGCGTATTTACTGTGTGCGTATTTACTGTGTGCGTATTTACTGTGTGCGTAATTACTGTGTGCGTATTTACTGTGTGCGTATTTACTGTGTGCGTGTTTACTGTGTGCGTATTTACTGTGTGCGTATTTACTGTGTGCGTAGTTACTGTGTGCGTATTTACTGTGTGCGTATTTACTGTGTGCGTATTTACTGTGTGCGTATTTACTGTGTGCGTATTTACTGCGTGCGTATTTACTGTATTCGTATTTACTGTGTGCGTATTTGCTGTGTGCGTATTTACTGTGTGCGTGTTTACTGTGTGCGTATTTACTGTGTGCGTATTTACTGTGTGCGTACTTACTGTGTGCCTATTTACTGTCTGCCTCTTTACTGTGTGCGTGTTTACTGTGTGCGTGTTTACTGTGTGCGTGTTTACTGTGTGCGTGTTTACTGAGTGCGTGTTTACTGTGTGCGTGTTTACTGTGTGCGTGTTTACTGGGTGCGTGTTTAATGTGTGCGTATTTACTGTGTGCGTCTTTACTGTGTGCGTATTTACTGTCTGCGTATTTACTGTGTGCGTATTTACTGTGTGCGTATCTACTGTGTGCGTATTTACTGTGTGCGTATTTACTGTGTGCGTATTTACTGTGTGCATCTTTACTGTGTGCGTATTTACTGTGAGCGTATTCACTGTGAGTGTATTTACTGTGTGCATAATTACTGTGTGCGTATTTACTGTGTGCGTCTTTACTGTGTGCGTCTTTACTGTGTGCGTATTTACTGTGTGCGTATTAACTGTGTGTGTATTTACTGTGTGCGTTTTTACTGTGTGCGTCTTTACTGTGTGCGTCTTTACTGTGTGCGTATTTACTGTCTGCGTATTTACTGTGTGCGTATTTACTGTGTGCGTATCTACTGTGTGCGTATTTACTGTGTGCGTATTTACTGTGTGCGTATTTACTGTGTGCATCTTTACTGTGTGCGTTTTTACTGTTTGCGTAGTTACTGTGTGCGTATTTACTGTGTGCGTATTTACTGTGTGCGTATTTATTATGTGCGTATTTACTGTGTTCGTATTTACTGTGGGCGTATTTACTGTGTGCGTATTTACTGTGTGCGTATTTACGGTGTGTGTATTTACTGTGTGCGTATTTACCGTGTGCGTGTTTACTGTGTGCGTATTTACTGTGTGCGTGTTTACTGTGTGCGTATTAAATGTGTCTGTCTTTACTGTGTGCCTCTTTACTGTGTGCGTATTTACTGTGCGCGTATTTACTGTGTGCGTACTTACTGGGTGCGTATTTACTGTGTGCATATTTACTGTTTGCGTCTTTACTGTGTACTTATTTACTGTGTGCGTACTTACTGTGGGCGTATTTACTGTGTGCGTATTTACTGTGTGCGTATTTACTGTGTGCGTATTTACTGTGTGCATCTTTACTGTGTGCGTATTTACTGTGTGCCTATATACTGTGTGCGTATTTACTGTGTGAGTATTTACTGTGTGCGTGTTTACTGTGTGCGTGTTTACTGTGTGCGTGTTTACTGTGTGCGTATTTATTGTGTGCGTATTTACTGTGTGCGTATTTACCGTGTGCGTATTTACCGTGTGCGTCTTTACTGTGTGTGTAATTACTGTAAGCGTTTTTACTGTGTGCGTATTTACTGTGTGCGTCTTTACTGTGTGCGTATTTACTGTGTGAGTAAGTACTGTGTGCGTCTTTACTCTGTGCGTATTTACTGTGTGCGTATTGACTTTGTGCGTATTTACTGTGTGCGTATTTACTGTGTGCGTATTTACTGTGTGCGTTTTTACTGTGTGCGTATTTACTGTGTGTGTAGTTACTGTGTGCGTATTTACTGTGTGCGTAAAAAATGTGTGCATTTTTAATGTGTGCGTAAATACTGTGTGCGTCTTTACTGTGTGCGTATTTACTGTGTGCGTATTTACTGTGTGCGTATTTACTGTGTGCGTATTTACTGTGTGCGTGTTTACTGTGTGCGTATTTACTGTGTGCGTATTAACTGTGTGCGTATTTACTGTGTGCGTATTTACTGTGTGCGTGTTTACTGTGTGCGTGTTTACCGTGTGCGTGTTTACTGTGTGCGTATTTATTGTGTGCGTATTTACTGTGTGCGTATTTACCGTGTGCGTATTTATTGTGTGCGTATTTACTGTGTGCGTAATTACCGTGTGCGTATTTATTGTGTGCGTATTTACTGTGTGCGTGTTTACTGTGTGCGTATTTACTGTGTGCGTATTTACTGTGTGCGTATTTACTGTGTGCGTATTTACTGTGTGCATATTTACTGTGTGCGTATTTACTGTGTGCGTTTTTACTGTGTGCGTATTTACTGTGTGCGTATTTACTGTGTGCGTATTTACTGTGTGCATATTTACTGTGTGCGTAATTACTGTGTGCGTATTTATTGTGTGCGTATTTACTGTGTTTGTATTTACTGTGTGCGTATTTACTGTGTACGTATTTACTGTGTGCGTATTTACTGTGTGCGTATTTACTGTGTGCGTATTTACTGTGTGCGTATTTACTGTGTGCGTGTTTACTGTGTGCGTATTTACTGTGTGCGTTTTTACTGTGTGCGTATTTACTGTGTGCGTCTTTACTGTGTGCGTCTTTACTGTGTGTGTTTTTAATGTGTGCGTATTTACTGTGTGGGTAGTTACTGTGTGCGTTTTTACTGTGTGCGTATTTACTGTGTGCGTATTTACTGTGTGCGTATTTACTGTGTGCGTATTTACTGTGTGCGTATTTCCTGTGTGCGTATTTACTGTGTGCGTATTTACTGTGTGCGTATTTACTGTATGCGTATTTACTGTGTGCGTATTTACTGTGTGCGTATTTACTGTGTGTGTATTTACTGTGTGCGTATTTACTGTGTGCGTATTTACTGTGAGCGTATTCACTGTGAGTGTATTTACTGTGTGCATAATTACTGTGTGCGTATTTACTGTGTGCGTCTTTACTGTGTGCGTCTTTACTGTGTGCGTATTTACTGTGTGCGTATTAACTGTGTGTGTATTTACTGTGTGCGTTTTTACTGTGTGCGTCTTTACTGTGTGCGTCTTTACTGTGTGCGTATTTACTGTCTGCGTATTTACTGTGTGCGTATTTACTGTGTGCGTATCTACTGTGTGCGTATTTACTGTGTGCGTATTTACTGTGTGCGTATTTACTGTGTGCGTATTTACTGTGTGCGTAGTTACTGTGTGCGTATGTACTGTGTGCGTATTTACTGTGTGCGTATTTACTGTGTGCGTATTTACTGTGTGCGCACTTACTGTGTGCGTACTTACTGTGTGCGTATTTACTGTGTGCATATTTAGTGTGTGCGTGTTTACTGTGTGCGTGTTTACTCTGTGCGTGTTTACTGTGTGCGTGTTTACTGTGTGCGTGTTTACTGTGTGCGTGTTTACTGTGTGCGTGTTTACTGTGTGCGTGTTTACTGTGTGCGTATTCAATGTGTGCGTCATTACTGTGTGCGTCTTTACTGTGTGCGTATTTACTGTGTGCGTATTTACTGTGTGCGTATTTACTGTGTGCGTGTTTACTGTGTGCGTATTTACTGTTTGCGTATTTACTGTGTGCGTACTTACTGAGTGCGTATTTACTGTGTGCGTAATTACTCTGTGCGTGTTTACTGTGTGCGTATTTACTGTGTGCGTATTTACTGTGTGCGTATTTACTGTGTGCGTCTTTACTGTGGGTGTATTTACTGTGTGTGTATTTACTGTGTGTGTATTTACTGTGTGTGTATTTACTGTGTGTGTATTTACTGTGTGTGTATTTACTGTGTGTGTATTTACTGTGTGTGTATTTACTGTGTGTGTAATTTACTGTGTTTGTTATTACTGTGTGTGTGTTTACTGTGTGTGTGTTTACTGTGTGTGTATTTACTGTGTGCGTATTTACTGTGTGCATATTTACTGTGTGCGTTTTTACTGTGTGCGTACTTACTGTGTGCGTGTCTACTGTGTGCGTATCTACTGTGTGCGTATCTACTTTGTGCGTATTTACTGTGTGTGTATTTACTGTGTGCGTCTTTACTGTGTGCGTTTTTACTGTGTGCGTATTTACTGTGTGCGTATTTACTGTGTGCGTATTTACTGTGTGCGTATTTACTGTGTGCGTATTTACTGTGTGCGTATTTACTGTGTGCGTGTTTACTGTGTGCGTATTTACTGTGTGCGTTTTTACTGTGTGCGTATTTACTGTGTGCGTCTTTACTGTGTGCGTCTTTACTGTGTGTGTTTTTACTGTGTGCGTATTTATTGTGTGGGTAGTTACTGTGTGCGTATTTACTGTGTGCGCATTTACTGTGTGCGTATTTATTGTGTGCGTAATTACTGTGTTCCTATTTACTGTGTGCGTATATACTGTGTGGGTAGTTACTGTGTGCGTATTTACTGTGTGCGTATTTACTGTGTGTGTATTTACTGTGTGCGTATTTACTGTGTGCATGTTTACTGTGTGCGTATTTACTGTGTGCGTATTTACTGTGTGCGTATTTACTGTGTGCGTCTTTACTGTGTGCGTCTTTACTGTGTGTGTATTTACTGTGTGTGTATTTACTGTGTGTGTATTTACTGTGTGTGTTATTACTGTGTGTGTACTCACTGTGTGTGTACTCACTGTGTGTGTACTCACTGTGTGTGTACTTACTCTGTGTGTACTTACTGTGTGTGTACTTACTGTGTGTGTACTTACTGTGTGTGTACTTACTGTGTGTGTACTTACTGTGTGTGTACTTACTGTGTGTGTACTTACTGTGTGCGTACTTACTGTGTGCGTATTTACTGTGTGCGTATGTACTGTGTGCGTATTTACTCTGTGCGTATTTACTGTGTGCGTATTTACTGTGTGCGTATTTACTGTGTGCGTATTTACTGTGTGCGTATTTACTGTGTGCGTAGTTACTGTGTGCATATTTACTGTGTGCGTATTTACTGTGTGCCTATATACTGTGTGCGTATTTACTGTGTGAGTATTTACTGTGTGCGTGTTTACTGTGTGCGTGTTTACTGTGTGCGTGTTTACTGTGTGCGTATTTATTGTGTGCGTATTTACTGTGTGCGTATTTACCGTGTGCGTATTTACCGTGTGCGTAATTACTGTGTGTGTACTTACTGTGTGCGATTTTACTGTGTGCGTATTTACTGTGTGCGTCTTTACTGTGTGCGTATTTACTGTGTGAGTAAGTACTGTGTGCGTATTTACTCTGTGCGTATTTACTGTGTGCGTATTGACTGTGTGCGTATTTACTGTGTGCGTTTTTACTGTGTGCGTATTTACTGTGTGCGTATTTACTGTGTGCATATTTACTGTGTGTGTAGTTACTGTGTGCGTATTTACTGTGTGCGTAAAAACTGTGTGCATTTTTAATGTGTGCGTAAATACTGTGTGCGTATTTACTGTGTGCGTATTTACTGTGTGCGTATTTACTGTGTGCGTATTTACTGTGTGCGTATTTACTGTGTGCGTGTTTACTGTGTGCGTATTTACTGTGTGCGTATTAACTGTGTGCGTATTTACTGTGTGCGTATTTACTGTGTGCGTGTTTACTGTGTGCGTGTTTACCGTGTGCGTGTTTACTGTGTGCGTATTTATTGTGTGCGTATTTACTGTGTGCGTATTTACCGTGTGCGTATTTATTGTGTGCGTATTTACTGTGTGCGTAATTACCGTGTGCGTATTTATTGTGTGCGTATTTACTGTGTGCGTGTTTACTGTGTGCGTATTTACTGTGTGCGTATTTACTGTGTGCGTATTTACTGTGTGCGTATTTACTGTGTGCATGTTTACTGTGTGCGTATTTACTGTGTGCGTATTTACTGTGTGCGTCTTTACTGTGTGTGTATTTACTGTGTGCGTATTTACTGTGTGCATATTTACTGTGTGCGTATTTACTGTGTGCGTATTTATTGTGTGCGTATTTACTGTGTGCGTATTTACTGTGTGCGTAATTACCGTGTGCGTATTTATTGTGTGCGTATTTACTGTGTGCGTGTTTACTGTGTGCGTATTTACTGTGTGCGTATTTACTGTGTGCGTATTTACTGTGTGCGTATTTACTGTGTGCATTTTTACTGTGTGCGTATTTACTGTGTGCGTATTTACTGTGTGCGTATTTACTGTGTGTGTATTTACTGTGTGCGTATTTACTGTGTGCATATTTACTGTGTGCGTATTTACTGTGTGCGTATTTATTGTGTGCGTATTTACTGTGTTCGTGTTTACTGTGTGCGTATTTACTGTGTGCGTATTTACTGTGTGCGTATTTACTGTGTGCGTATTTACTGTGTGCGTATTTACTGTGTGCGTATTTACTGTGTGCGTATTTACTGTGTGCGTATTTACTGTGTGCGTATTTACTGTGTGCGTATTTACTGTGTGCGTATTTACTGTGTGCGTATTTACTGTGTGCGTATTTACTGTGTGTGTATTTACTGTGTGCGTGTTTACTGTGTGCGTGTTTACTGTGTGCGTGTTTACTGTGTGCGTATTTATTGTGTGCGTATTTACTGTGTGCGTATTTACCGTGTGCGTATTTACCGTGTGCGTATTTACTGTGTGTGTAATTACTGTGTGCGTTTCACTGTGTGCGTATTTACTGTGTGCGTCTTTACTGTGTGCGTATTTACTGTGTGAGTAAATACTGTGTGCGTATTTACTCTGTGCGTATTTACTGTGTGCGTATTGACTGTGTGCGTGTTTACTGTGTGCTTGTTTACTGTGTGCGTATTTACTGTGTGCGTATTTAATGTGTGCGTATTTACTGTGTGCGTATTTACTGTCTGCGTATTTACTGTGTGCGTATTTACTGTGTGCGTATTTACTGTGTGAGTATTGACTGTGTGCGTGTTTACTGTGTGCGTGTTCACTGTGTGCGTGTTTTCTGTGTGCGTGTTTATTGTCTGCGTATTTACTGTGTGCGTATTTACTGTGTGCGTATTTACTGTGTGCGTATTTACTGTGTGCATTTTTACTGTGTGCGTATTTACTGTGTGCGTATTTACTGTGTGCGTATTTACTGTGTGCGTATTTACTGTGAGCGTATTCACTGTGAGTGTATTTACTGTGTGCATAATTACTGTGTGCGTATTTACTGTGTGCGTATTTACTGTGAGCGTATTCACTGTGAGTGTATTTACTGTGTGCATAATTACTGTGTGCGTATTTACTGTGTGCGTCTTTTCTGTGTGCGTCTTTACTGTGTGCGTATTTACTGTGTGCGTATTAACTGTGTGTGTATTTACTGTGTGCGTTTTTACTGTGTGCGTCTTTACTGTGTGCGTCTTTACTGTGTGCGTATTTACTGTGTGCGTATTTACTGTGTGCGTATTTACTGTGTGCGTATTTACTGTGTGCGTTTTTACTGTGTGCGTATTTACTGTGTGCGTATTTACTGTGTGTGTATTTACTGTGTGCGTATTTACTGTGTGCGTATTTACTGTGTGCGTGTTTACTGTGTGCGTGTTTACTGGGTGTGTGTTTACTGTGTGCGTGTTTACTGTGTGCTTCTTTACTGTGTGCGTGTTTACAATGTGCGTGTTTACTGTGTGCGTGTTTACTTGGTGCGTGTTTACTGTGTGCGTGTTTACTGTGTGCGTGTTTACTGTGTGCGTGTTTACTGTGTGCTTGTTTACTGTGTGCGTATTTACTGTGTGCGTATTTAATGTGTGCGTATTTACTGTGTGCGTATTTACTGTCTGCGTATTTACTGTGTGCGTATTTACTGTGTGCGTATTTACTGTGTGAGTATTTACTGTGTGCGTGTTTACTGTGTGCGTGTTCACTGTGTGCGTGTTTTCTGTGTGCGTGTTTATTGTCTGCGTATTTACTGTGTGCGTATTTACCGTGTGCGTATTTACCGTGAGGGTATTTACTGTGTGCGTGTTTACTGTGTGCGTAGTTACTGTGTGCGTATTTACTGTGTGCGTATTTACTGTGTGCGTATTTACTGTGTGCGTATTTACTGTGTGCGTATTTACTGTGTGCGTATTTACTGTGTGCGTATTCACTGTGTGCGTATTTACTGTGTGCGTATTTACTGTGTGCGTCTTTACTGTGTGCGTATTTACTGTGTGCATATTGATTGTGTGCGTATTTACTGTGTGCGTACTTACCGTGTGCGTATTTATTGTGTGCGTATTTACCGTGTGCGTATTAACCGTGTGCGTATTTACTGTGTGTGCGTCTTTATTGTGTGCGTGTTTACTGTGTGCGTATTTACTGTGTGCGTATTTACTGTGTGCATCTTTACTGTTTGCGTTTTTACTGTTTACGTATTTACTGTGTGCATATTTACTGTGTGCGTATTTACTGTGTGCGTATTTACTGTGTGAGTGTTTACTGTGTGCGTATTTACTGTGTGCGTATTTACTGTGTGCCTATTTACTGTGAGCGTATTCACTGTGAGCTTATTTACTGTGTGAGTATTTACTGTGTGCGTATTTACTGTGTGTGTATTTACTGTGTGCGTATTTACTGTGTGTGTATTTACTGTGTGTGTATTTACTGTGTATGTATTTACTGTGTGTGTATTTACTGTGTGTGTATTTACTGTGTGTGTATTTACTGTGTGTGTATTTACTGTGTGTGTATTCACTGTGTGTGTACTCACTGTGTGTGTACTCACTGTGTGTGTACTCACTGTGTGTGTACTCACTGTGTGTGTACTCACTGTGTGTGTACTCACTGTGTGTGTACTCACTGTGTGTGTACTCACTGTGTGTGTACTCACTGTGTGTGTACTCACTGTGTGTGTACTAACTGTGTGTGTACTCACTGTGTGTGTACTCACTGTGTGTGTACTTACTGTGTGTGTACTTACTGTCTGTGTATTTACTGTGTGCGTATTTACTGTGTGCGTGTTTACTGTGTGCGTATTTACTGTTTGCGTATTTACTGTGTGCGTATTTACTGTGTGCGTGTTTACTGTGTGTGTCTTTACTGTGTGCGTATTTACTGTGTGCGTGATTACTGTGTGTGTGTTTACTGTGTGTGTATTTACTGTGTGCGTATTGTAAAGGATTTTGCCGCACCTTTACCAAACAGCTACTAGAGAAGTGTACTTGTTTAGCAATGTAACAGCAATTGCTAATGAGAGCTACTTGTTTACTAGTAGTGGCTCTATTTGTAGATGAGCTATGAGTCAATAAGCTCCGTGTTGTGCCGTGCCGTGTGCAAGTATCCTAATACTTTTTGGCCAACTGCCAAGTGAACACACCGGGTTACAATAGCTAACACTTTATTGCTTCAAGAGACAAAAGCTTACTCAGAGTACCTCTCTTCATAAGCGCACAATCTAATCTGCCCACTGGGCCATATGTCAACAAAGTTATGCAGTAGATATGCTAATCAAGCAGTTGAAAAATAACATAATATGATTGGTGCATAACAATAATATAGGTCAACACAATAACAAGAACAAGCAGGCGCAATGAAAACATATACTTAGCAATAGGTAACAACAATAAAGCGCCAGTCCAGCTTCTCAGTAAGGCGGGAAATCCCCTGCTGAATTCTTGACTCATCCATCCTTGCGGTAGGCAACGCATACATCTCTGTACTGAGGGCAGTCAGGCGGAGCTGAGTCTAGTATACTTAGGAATGTTTACGCACTGCCTGCTGGCCAGCTTAGCATCAATGAGAGAGAGGCCACCTATGCCAAATTCCATTACATAGGCCGCTTCAACTATTAGTATCGCCGTACTCATAGTTAACCAGTCATAAGGTGGCCGCTCCAAGAGAGGAGAGAGGTCTACGCTTACAGCGCAACCCTTTGCACAAGTCCATGTGCGTTTAAAGTTGGGGGAATCACGCCCTGCTTAGTTGGCAGAGGGAGTGAAGGGGGCCCACAACCAGTGGGCTAATAAAAGGGGGTGAGAAGGATAACACATCACCCGGTGGTTAATACGGTAGAAGGTACACACAACCAGTATGACCGACTGAGAGAGTTGCACACAACCAGTGTGACTAACGGAGGGAGGGTTGCACACAACCCGTGTGACTGACGAAGGGAGCGGAGGAACACCGTTCCTAGAACAGCTGGCCTCGCACTGTCTGTGCGGCTTGCTTCAGTTCAACTATCTCTCCCTTCAGGAGTTCTGCTTGCGCCTTGAGCCTGGCGACTTCCACCCCTGAGAGGGTGCCCGTGACCACCTTCATCCGAAGGCCCTGCAACTGAGCGTCCAGTTCAGCGGCGCCCTGCTCTATCGCAGCAGCCCATCGCGCCCTGTTCTGCATAAACCGTACTGGCAGATCTACCTCACCAACTGGAGGTTCTACTGGCGAGAGCACGGAGGGAACACTAGGTGCTGAGGTCCCGCATACTGCAAGGGGAGCAGGGGGTGGAGAAGAAGGGGGCACAGGGGAGACAATCATGGCCTCAGGACTCGGTACAACCACAGTGTGTGACTTCTTTGGTATCTTGTACCCGGTTAGGGGTAAAGCCATCAAAGGCACAATGCCAGGTGGTGTAGCGGAGGTTCCTGGGAGGGGAGCCGTGACTGCATCACACCTCGAAGGTGCTGGGGGAGGAGACTGGATCTTTCCAGTCTGGGTGGGTTGGCAGGTACCGAAAGGCGCTGGATTTGTCCATTTCTGGTACCTGCAGAAAGCCGAGTAACTCTCTCGGTCTACAGCATAAATATAACCAAGGCGTTGGTAGTGATCAGTATCTTCTGGACCTCCACGCGCCCTCTGGTGACAGTATATGCTGTCTCTGCTGCTACTCGAGTATCTACAGCGGCAAAAGTAGCGTACGTGGTGCTGGTGGACATGCACCGACAGTTGTCTCATGTTCTTTGCTGAGAACTTACAACTGGGGCAGGTACTGCGCCGTGCCCTCTTCAAATCTCTCTGGATGGCTTTCTCCGTCTTGGGGGCAACCCACTGCAAGAGCCGCCGGGCAATAGGAGGTTTCCGGCCTACCAGGTGAGGAGCTACCACCTCTTCCTCTACGGTTGGTGAGGAAGGGCGGGAGGCAGCAATGTCAACTAACTTGACTACAGGCGTAGACACCGACAGAGGTGGTTCGTCTACTGGCAAAGGGGAGGTGGGTACAGGTGCTGGGGGCACAGCAGGAGTCCTCGCCTTCCTCCGTGTAGGAATCAGGTCGAGGAGCGGGATCTGTCCACTGGACTCCGTGCAGCCAGGCAAAGTGACAATGGCTCGCACAGTCAGTGGAGGAGAACCTAGTGTAGAGGAGGGGGTGGCTGTAAGGGGGGAGTTACCCCGCTTAGAAGGTCCAGCCAAGAGCTCTGCTCCTCTCCTCTTACTAGGGACGATCTTCCCCAGCGCCTGCATACGCTCCCTGGTGACCGCGTGAGGCAGTCTAGTACCTATGGGTGGCTTTTCCTGTACCACTACTGTACTCAGACTCAACTCCGGGTCATACCGGGTCGGGGGAGGGGGGCCCCGGGTCGGGGGTGAAGTGCTCAACACCCGGGAGGGGGTGGGGGGCCCACGGGAGGCAGAAGAACTGGCAGAAAGTTTCGCAACACTCTGGCTACAGGGGAGAGTGTTTGCTGCCGGCACCGTGGGCACACTGGGGAGTGTAGGGGCAGCTGGGAGTGGTGGAGACTCCGTGGACTGCCACTGAGGAGGAGGTATCTGCTTGAGTGCCAAGGGGTCACGGGAGGAGCTATGGCGGCGAATCCAATTGTCCATCAGCTCACTCTGACTAGTGACTCCTAAGAGCTCGTTCTCTCTCTCTATCTCTTTCTTCATTCCCTCTGCGCAGGGTACCCGGTGGGTAACAGCAATCTTCTGTGCAGAAGGGGTGGACTGAGAAGTGGGACAGTCCCGTGAAGAAGGGGAGGGAGGCAGCTGTGCAGCAACAGAGGTAATCTCGTCCTCGAACTCTTCTTCGACTTGCAGTTGAAGGCATTCATCTCCTTCCTGAGGCAAAACACTGGCAGAGAAATCCATGTAAGGGTTGGCACGTCCAGTCACTTTGGGTACTTGTTCACAAATGCCTGTTCCCGCGCGCGGCAGGCCTGTTTGATCTTGACTAGAAGCAGTGCAAACAACAGGCAGGGGTGGATCCGCAAAGACTGACTGGTGGTTCAACTCAGATTTTGACCGGCCGTAGTTCTCTGATGGAGAGGAATATTCTCCTGGATTTTTTCTGGCACCTTTGCTAGAGTGTCTTCTTTCCAACGACACCCAGTATGGGGGTGTGGCTACATCCCGTCCGGAGCTATTCTTCTTTCCGGGCGGCACTGACCGTTTTTGGAAATCATTACCCCTAGGTGGAAAACGGGTCAACTTTGGGTCCTCAGCGCTTGATGGGTTTTGCTGCCAGCAATCTAAATCTTGGCAGGCAGCAGCGCTAGAACCTGGCCTTTCTGCAGATACCCAGTTTGTGGGGGTTTCCGTGAGAACTCCACCCAGGAGAGCCGTTTGAATCTCAGGCATCTTGGCATTTTCAGACATTCTATCCACTTCTTTTGCAGTTGCAATCAGATGGCATAGTGGCTGTCCATAGTGCCTGGGTGGGCCGACGTTCCTTCTTGGCCGTTGTGATGACCCAAGTGGTGGTTGGTTCTCAGTCTCTGCAGGGGGTGAGGGTGTCTCAGCTATTGGGGGAGACAACTCCTGCACGTCTTGGCCATTTCTAGCTGAACCGCTTGTCCGATCTTCACCAGATTTGCTGTCAACAACTGGGGGAGTGGCAGGCCTTCTTGCAACTGGCCGCTCCAAATTTGACACTCTCCTTTCTGGTGGAAGGGGCATGGCAACCGCCTCGGTCGGCTCAACCTCTCCAGGGTTCGCTCCTCTGTAGTGGTCTCTTGTGCTTCCCGCCTTCAGTTCTACTGGCTGAGCAGTCGGGTTCATACACCTCACCACTACAGGTCCTTTGCTATCTGGTTCGTTCAGACTAGCAGCAATTGGAGGGCCGCCGCGTGGGAGCTGCGTGGTACGTAGGACCTGGACATTGTTCATCAACAGTGTACCGTCCTTGTCAGTACAGTGCATCTCTTTTCCTGCTACGACAGTAGCACACTCATTGAACCTCATTCGGCAATCATGGTCGGTGAGGAAGGGCATCCCCAAGATAGCGTCTTCGTTTATGTGACTGACAACAAATGTGGCTTCAGTTTTCACACCACGGAGACGGAGGGTAGCTCTCACCGTGCCATAGAAGGGGATCTGGGTACCGTCGGCTAGGATACCGTGTGGCTCACTCTCCTGTACTGACTGTCTTACTGACTCAGGTAACTGGTTAAAGACGTGCTTGGATAGGAGGTTTGTGGTGCAGCCGGTATCGACTAGAAGGGTAACTGACTTGCCTTCAAGCTTCCCTGGGAGGAAGTAGCTTGCCCGGTATGGCCGTTCTATCTCAGTGTTAGACAAGCAGTTAGGTTGAACCTTTGCAGCGCGGGAGGGGGGAGGCGACGCTCTATTTCTAGGGCGTGAAGGGCACTCCACTGACGGGCTGACTGGTGCAACTACTGGTTGGTGTCTCTGAGCGAGGGCAGGCTGGTTGTTCCTCGACACGGGTTTTGCTCTGCTTACGGTGGTTGTCTTAGGTTTAGACGGACAGCCTCTACTGTAGTGGCCTGTCCGTCCACAGCCCCAACACTGAGGGGGAACCAACTGCGCCGTAGCAGGCTGTGACACCGTGTGTGGAGAGATCTGTTCCATGACAGGGATGGCAGGTGTAGCCGGTGAAAGGTTTGGCACCACATTAGGAGTGTAGTGGGGAACACGGGCAGGAGCTTGCATCGCCGCAGGAGCAGGGTATACGCCAACAGGGGGTGTATGCATACCCGGCTGTGGCCACTGCCTCATTTGTTGCAACTCCATAGCCATGTTCTGCACTGTCTGGAGTAGATGAGTCATCACACCTTCCGACACGGGCGCTGGCTGCTGGGGTGGAGGGGAGTAGCTCACTGTGGGGTGGTTGTTAGTAACCCGACATGGGTGAGCCATCCCTCCCGGAGCTTGCGACACCATGGCAGAAGTCTGATAATGATGGAATGGTTTCATGGAAGGCTTACTGGGTTCTTCTTCTTCTTCATCACTTTCTACAGCTCGTACCCTGTATGGTTTCGAGTCAGGAACTGCCTTGATGTGAAGGAACTCGCTTCCAGCACGAACTGCGTCTTCCAGGCTCTGTGGGTCCACTGCTAACAAATGGCGTTGCAGAAATGGGTTACCCAAGGTGGAGGAAAACGTCTCTAGTATCATGCGTTCCACGTGTCTGTCTGGCAAATCTTCATAGGCTATTCGAACTAGTCTTTCCACCTCGCTAGCATGTTCTTGGAGGGAAGTCTTCGATGCCTTCTTCAAGTGTGCTACACTCTGTAGTGCCTCTCTGCGTGTAAGGCCAAAGCGAGCACGGAGCGCTGTGAACACTGCTTGCAGGGTGTTGGGTCTACCACAATCCAGTGCTTCATCACGAAGTGCCTCTCTCACATGGAGCAGGGTTTGGCGAGCAGTCCACTCATTTGCTTCAGCGACCTCTAGAAACCGTGTGATGAAGTACTCTACATCACCTTGTCCATTGAACTTAGGAGGTTTGAAGTCCCGTGTAGGAGCAGGGGGTGGTGCAGGGTGTTGCAACACTCCTCGCAGGGTCTGTGTGAGTCTGTCTAAAGCCTCAGCTTCAGCTGTGCCCACTGGCGACCGCCCAGTGCTCCTGGCTCTCTGTGTGGTCATCAACGTGGAGTATAGTCTTCCCAATCAGCAGGGTCTGTCATCACGGGAGGAGACAACTCCGTGTACCAGATGAACAGTGGAAGACTGACAGCACACCGCGTCAATGCCGTGTCAACACTGGGTGAGAAACTCTGGCCTAATATAGGCAGGACAGTTTCTATATCACTCGGTACAGCGTACGCAGGGTACACTGCATAGCTGAGAGGGGTACCCTGCAGAGCTGAGAGGGGTACCCAGGGTTCGAAAGAGATGCCTGTACGATCTCGCGTGAGCAGTACAGCGACTACCGAGTTCACCGAGCAGGGTGACTGTAGTTCTCTTATCAAACACAACAAGGGGAGGGGGGTGTTCTGCCGGGTGGGGGGTACCACCGGGTCAGAGCAAGGGGTGTAACAGTGTCCCTGGGTGGTAGTTTGGCTGCTACCAGGCAACTATTACAGTATAGCAAACACCAATACTCGGGGAATGAGTAGGGGTGGTGTTTGGCAGTGTACAGCTTCTCTAGTAGTGTCTAACGTTCACTAACATCCCACCGCTGCCACCAATGTAAAGGATTTTGCCGCACCTTTACCAAACAGCTACTAGAGAAGTGTACTTGTTTAGCAATGTAACAGCAATTGCTAATGAGAGCTACTTGTTTACTAGTAGTGGCTCTATTTGTAGATGAGCTATGAGTCAATAAGCTCCGTGTTGTGCCGTGCCGTGTGCAAGTATCCTAATACTTTTTGGCCAACTGCCAAGTGAACACACCGGGTTACAATAGCTAACACTTTATTGCTTCAAGAGACAAAAGCTTACTCAGAGTACCTCTCTTCATAAGCGCACAATCTAATCTGCCCACTGGGCCATATGTCAACAAAGTTATGCAGTAGATATGCTAATCAAGCAGTTGAAAAATAACATAATATGATTGGTGCATAACAATAATATAGGTCAACACAATAACAAGAACAAGCAGGCGCAATGAAAACATATACTTAGCAATAGGTAACAACAATAAAGCGCCAGTCCAGCTTCTCAGTAAGGCGGGAAATCCCCTGCTGAATTCTTGACTCATCCATCCTTGCGGTAGGCAACGCATACATCTCTGTACTGAGGGCAGTCAGGCGGAGCTGAGTCTAGTATACTTAGGAATGTTTACGCACTGCCTGCTGGCCAGCTTAGCATCAATGAGAGAGAGGCCACCTATGCCAAATTCCATTACAGTATTTACTGTGTGCGTATTTACTGTGTGCCTATTTACTGTGTGCCTCTTTACTGTGTGCGTGTTTACTGTGTGCGTGTTTACTGTGTGCGTGTTTACTGTGTGCGTGTTTACTGAGTGCGTGTTTACTGTGTGCGTGTTTGCTGTGTGCGTGTTTACTGTGTGCGTGTTTAATGTGTGCGTATTTACTGTGTGCGTATTTACTGTGTGCGTGTTTACTGTGTGCGTATTTATTGTGTGCGTATTTACTGTCTGCGTATTTACTGTGTGCGTATTTACTGTGTGCGTATTTACTCTGTGCGTATTTACTGTGTGCGTAATTACTGTGTGCGTATTTACTGTGTGCGTATTTACTGTGTGCGTATTTACTGTGTGTGTATTCACTGTGTGCGTATTTACTGTGTGCGTCTTTACTGTGTGCGTCTTTACTGTGTGCGTCTTTACTGTGTGTGTATTTACTGTGTGTGTATTTACTGTGTGTGTATTTACTGTGTGTGTATTTACTGAGTGTGTATTTACTGTGTGTGTATTTACTGTGTGTGTATTTACTGTCTGTGTATTTACTGTGTGTGTATTTACTGTGTGTCTTTACTGTGTGTGTATTTACTGTGTGTGTATTTACTGTGTGTGTATTTACTGTGTGTGTATTTACTGTGTGCGTATTTACTGTGCGCGTATTTACTGTGTGCGTATTTACTGTGTGCGTATTTACTGTGTGCGTATTTACTGTGTGCGTATTTACTGTGTGCGTATTTACTGTGTGCGTATGTACTGTGTGCGTATTTACTGTGTGCGTATTTACTGTGTGCGTATTTACTGTGTGCGTGTTTACTGTGTGCGTGCTTACTGTGTGCGTATTTACTGTGTGCGTATTTACTGTGTGCGTATTTACTGTGTGCGTATTTACTGTGTGCGTATCTACTGTGTGCGTATTTACTGTGTGCGTATTTACTGTGTGCGTATTTACTGTGTGCGTATTTACTGTGTGCGTGTTTACTGTGTGCGTGTTTACTGTGTGCGTATTTACTGTGTGCGTATTTACTGTGTGCGTATTTACTGTGTGCGGACTTACTGTGTGCGTACTTACTGTGTGCGTATTTACTGTGTGCATATTTAGTGTGTGCGTGTTTACTGTGTGCGTGTTTACTCTGTGCGTGTTTACTGTGTGTGTGTTTACTGTGTGCGTGTTTACTGTGTGCGTGTTTACTGTGTGCGTGTTTACTGTGTGCTTGTTTACTGTGTGCGTATTCAATGTGTGCGTCATTACTGTGTGCGTATTTACTGTGTGCGTATTTACTGTGTGCGTATTTACTGTGTGCGTATTTACTGTGTGCGTCTTTACTGTGTGCGTATTTACTGTTTGCGTACTTACTGTGTGCGTACTTACTGAGCGCGTATTTACTGTCTGCGTATTTACTCTGTGCGTGTTTACTGTGTGTGTATTTACTGTGTGCGTATTTACTGTTTGCGTATTTACTGCGTGCGTCTTTACTGTGGGTGTATTTACTGTGTGTGTATTTACTGTGTGTGTATTTACTGTGTGTGTAGTTACTGTGTGTGTATTTACTGTGTGTGTGTTTACTGTGTGTGTATTTACTGTGTGTGTATTTACTGTGTGTGTATTTACTGTGTTTGTTATTACTGTGTGTGTGTTTACTGTGTGTGTGTTTACTGTGTGTGTATTTACTGTGTGCGTATTTACTGTGTGCGTCTTCACTGTGTGCGTATTTGCTGTGTGCAGATTTGCTGTGCGCGTATTTACTGTGTGCGTATTTACTGTGTGCGTATTTACTGTGTGCGTATTTACTGTGTGCGTGGTTACTGTGTGCGTATTTACTTTGTGCAAATTTACTGTGTGCCTATTTACTGTGTGCGTATTTACTGTGTGCGTATTTACTGTGTGCGTATTTACTGTGTGCGTTTTTACTGTGTGCATATTTACTGTGTGCGTATTTACTGTGTGCGTAGTTACTGGGTGTGTATTTACTGTGTGCGTATTTACTGTGTGCGTATTTACTGTGTGTGTATTTACTGTGTGCGTATTTACTGTGTGCATATTTACTGTGTGCGTATTTACTGTGTGCGTATTTATTGTGTGCGTATTTACTGTGTTCGTATTTACTGTGTGCGTATTTACTGTGTGCGTATTTACTGTGTGCGTATTTACTGTGTGCGTATTTACTGTGTGCGTCTTTACTGTGTGCGTCTTTACTGTGTGTGTTTTTACTGTGTGCGTATTTACTGTGTGGGTAGTTACTGTGTGCGTATTTACTGTGTGCGCATTTACTGTGTGCGTATTTATTGTGTGTGTATTTACTGTGTTCCTATTTACTGTGTGCGTATTTACTGTGTGGGTAGTTACTGTGTGCGTATTTACTGAGTGCGTGTTTACTGTGTGTGTATTTACTGTGTGCGTATTTACTGTGTGCATGTTTACTGTGTGCGTATTTACTGTGTGCGTATTTACTGTGTGCGTATTTACTGTGTGCGTCTTTACTGTGTGCGTCTTTACTGTGTGTGTATTTAGGGTGTGTGTATTTACTGTGTGTGTATTGACTGTGTGTGTTATTACTGTGTGTGTACTCACTGTGTGTGTACTCACTGTGTGTGTACTCACTGTGTGTGTACTTACTCTGTGTGTACTTACTGTGTGTGTACTTACTGTGTGTGTACTTACTGTGTGTGTACTTACTGTGTGTGTACTTACTGTGTGTGTACTTACTGTGTGTGTACTTACTGTGTGCGTACTTACTGTGTGCGTATTTACTGTGTGCGTATTTACTGTGTGCGTATTTACTCTGTGCGTATTTACTGTGTGCGTATTTACTGTGTGCGTATTTACTGTGTGCGTATTTACTGTGTGCGTTTTTACTGTGTGCGTATTTACTGTGTGCGTATTTACTGTGTGCGTATTTACTGTGTGCGTATTTACTGTGTGCGTATTTACTGTGTGCGTATTTACTGTGTGCGTATTTACTGTGTGCGTATTTACTGTATGCGTATTTACTGTGTGCGTATTTACTGTGTGCGTATTTACTGTGTGTGTATTTACTGTGTGCGTATTTACTGTGTGCGTATTTACTGTGAGCGTATTCACTGTGAGTGTATTTACTGTGTGCGTATTGACTGTGTGCGTATTTACTGTGTGCGTATTTACTGTGTGCGTATTTACTGTGTGCGTATTTACTGTGTGCGTATTTACTGTGTGTGTAGTTACTGTGTGCGTATTTACTGTGTGCGTAAAAACTGTGTGCATTTTTAATGTGTGCGTAAATACTGTGTGCGTATTTACTGTGTGCGTATTTACTGTGTGCGTATTTACTGTGTGCGTATTTACTGTGTGCGTATTTACTGTGTGCGTGTTTACTGTGTGCGTATTTACTGTGTGCGTATTAACTGTGTGCGTATTTACTGTGTGCGTATTTACTGTGTGCGTGTTTACTGTGTGCGTGTTTACCGTGTGCGTGTTTACTGTGTGCGTATTTATTGTGTGCGTATTTACTGTGTGCGTATTTACCGTGTGCGTATTTATTGTGTGCGTATTTACTGTGTGCGTAATTACCGTGTGCGTATTTATTGTGTGCGTATTTACTGTGTGCGTGTTTACTGTGTGCGTATTTACTGTGTGCGTATTTACTGTGTGCGTATTTACTGTGTGCGTATTTACTGTGTGCATGTTTACTGTGTGCGTATTTACTGTGTGCGTATTTACTGTGTGCGTTTTTACTGTGTGTGTATTTACTGTGTGCGTATTTACTGTGTGCATATTTACTGTGTGCGTATTTACTGTGTGCGTACTTATTGTGTGCGTATTTACTGTGTGCGTATTTACTGTGTGCGTAATTACCGTGTGCGTATTTATTGTGTGCGTATTTACTGTGTGCGTGTTTACTGTGTGCGTATTTACTGTGTGCGTATTTACTGTGTGCGTATTTACTGTGTGCGTATTTACTGTGTGCATTTTTACTGTGTGCGTATTTACTGTGTGCGTATTTACTGTGTGCGTATTTACTGTGTGTGTATTTACTGTGTGCGTATTTACTGTGTGCATATTTACTGTGTGCGTATTTACTGTGTGCGTATTTATTGTGTGCGTATTTACTGTGTTCGTGTTTACTGTGTGCGTATTTACTGTGTGCGTATTTACTGTGTGCGTATTTACTGTGTGCGTATTTACTGTGTGCGTATTTACTGTGTGCGTATTTACTGTGTGCGTATTTACTGTGTGCGTATTTACTGTGTGCGTATTTACTGTGTGCGTATTTACTGAATGCGTATTTACTGTGTGCGTATTTACTGTGTGCGTATTTACTGTGTGTGTATTTACTGTGTGCGTGTTTACTGTGTGCGTGTTTACTGTGTGCGTGTTTACTGTGTGCGTATTTATTGTGTGCGTATTTACTGTGTGCGTATTTACCGTGTGCGTATTTACCGTGTGCGTATTTACTGTGTGTGTAATTACTGTGTGCGTTTTACTGTGTGCGTATTTACTGTGTGCGTCTTTACTGTGTGCGTATTTACTGTGTGAGTAAATACTGTGTGCGTATTTACTCTGTGCGTATTTACTGTGTGCGTATTGACTGTGTGCGTATTTACTGTGTGCGTATTTACTGTGTGCGTCTTTACTGTGTGCGTATTTACTGTGTGCGTATTTACTGTGTGTGTAGTTACTGTGTGCGTATTTACTGTGTGCGTAAAAACTGTGTGCATTTTTAATGTGTGCGTAAATACTGTGTGCGTATTTACTGTGTGCGTATTTACTGTGTGCGTATTTACTGTGTGCGTATTTACTGTGTGCGTATTTACTGTGTGCGTATTTACTGTGTGCGTGTTTACTGTGTGCGTATTTACTGTGTGCGTATTTACTGTGTTCGTATTTACTGTGTGCGTATTTACTGTGTGCGTATTTACTGTGTGCGTATTTACTGTGTGCGTATTTACTGTATGCGTATTTACTGTTTGCGTATTTACTGTGTGCGTATTTACTGTGTGTGTATTTACTGTGTGCGTATTTACTGTGTGCGTATTTACTGTGAGCGTATTCACTGTGAGTGTATTTACTGTGTGCATAATTACTGTGTGCGTATTTACTGTGTGCGTCTTTTCTGTGTGCGTCTTTACTGTGTGCGTATTTACTGTGTGCGTATTAACTGTGTGTGTATTTACTGTGTGCGTTTTTACTGTGTGCGTCTTTACTGTGTGCGTCTTTACTGTGTGCGTATTTACTGTGTGCGTATTTACTGTGTGCGTATTTACTGTGTGCGTATTTACTGTGTGCGTTTTTACTGTGTGCGTATTTACTGTGTGCGTATTTACTGTGTGTGTATTTACTGTGTGCGTATTTACTGTGTGCGTATTTACTGTGTGCGTGTTTACTGTGTGCGTGTTTACTGGGTGTGTGTTTACTGTGTGCGTGTTTACTGTGTGCTTCTTTACTGTGTGCGTGTTTACAATGTGCGTGTTTACTGTGTGCGTGTTTACTTGGTGCGTGTTTACTGTGTGCGTGTTTACTGTGTGCGTGTTTACTGTGTGCGTGTTTACTGTGTGCTTGTTTACTGTGTGCGTATTTACTGTGTGCGTATTTAATGTGTGCGTATTTACTGTGTGCGTATTTACTGTCTGCGTATTTACTGTGTGCGTATTTACTGTGTGCGTATTTACTGTGTGAGTATTTACTGTGTGCGTGTTTACTGTGTGCGTGTTCACTGTGTGCGTGTTTTCTGTGTGCGTGTTTATTGTCTGCGTATTTACTGTGTGCGTATTTACCGTGTGCGTATTTACCGTGAGGGTATTTACTGTGTGCGTGTTTACTGTGTGCGTAGTTACTGTGTGCGTATTTACTGTGTGCGTATTTACTGTGTGCGTATTTACTGTGTGCGTATTTACTGTGTGCGTATTTACTGTGTGCGTATTTACTGTGTGCGTATTCACTGTGTGCGTATTTACTGTGTGCGTATTTACTGTGTGCGTCTTTACTGTGTGCGTATTTACTGTGTGCATATTGATTGTGTGCGTATTTACTGTGTGCGTACTTACCGTGTGCGTATTTATTGTGTGCGTATTTACCGTGTGCGTATTAACCGTGTGCGTATTTACTGTGTGTGCGTCTTTATTGTGTGCGTGTTTACTGTGTGCGTATTTACTGTGTGCGTATTTACTGTGTGCATCTTTACTGTTTGCGTTTTTACTGTTTGCGTATTTACTGTGTGCATATTTACTGTGTGCGTATTTACTGTGTGCGTATTTACTGTGTGAGTGTTTACTGTGTGCGTATTTACTGTGTGCGTATTTACTGTGTGCCTATTTACTGTGAGCGTATTCACTGTGAGCTTATTTACTGTGTGAGTATTTACTGTGTGCGTATTTACTGTGTGTGTATTTACTGTGTGCGTATTTACTGTGTGTGTATTTACTGTGTGTGTATTTACTGTGTATGTATTTACTGTGTGTGTATTTACTGTGTGTGTATTTACTGTGTGTGTATTTACTGTGTGTGTATTTACTGTGTGTGTATTCACTGTGTGTGTACTCACTGTGTGTGTACTCACTGTGTGTGTACTCACTGTGTGTGTACTCACTGTGTGTGTACTCACTGTGTGTGTACTCACTGTGTGTGTACTCACTGTGTGTGTACTCACAGTGTGTGTACTCACTGTGTGTGTACTCACTGTGTGTGTACTAACTGTGTGTGTACTCACTGTGTGTGTACTCACTGTGTGTGTACTTACTGTGTGTGTACTTACTGTCTGTGTATTTACTGTGTGCGTATTTACTGTGTGCGTGTTTACTGTGTGCGTATTTACTGTTTGCGTTATTACTGTGTGCGTATTTACTGTGTGCGTGTTTACTGTGTGTGTCTTTACTGTGTGCGTATTTACTGTGTGCGTGATTATTGTGTGTGTGTTTACTGTGTGTGTATTTACTGTGTGCGTATTTACTGTGTGCGTATTTACTGTGTGCCTATTTACTGTGTGCCTCTTTACTGTGTGCGTGTTTACTGTGTGCGTGTTTACTGTGTGCGTGTTTACTGTGTGCGTGTTTACTGAGTGCGTGTTTACTGTGTGCGTGTTTGCTGTGTGCGTGTTTACTGTGTGCGTGTTTAATGTGTGCGTATTTACTGTGTGCGTATTTACTGTGTGCGTGTTTACTGTGTGCGTATTTACTGTGTGCGTATTTACTGTCTGCGTATTTACTGTGTGCGTATTTACTGTGTGCGTATTTACTCTGTGCGTATTTACTGTGTGCGTAATTACTGTGTGCGTATTTACTGTGTGCGTATTTACTGTGTGCGTATTTACTGTGTGCGTATTCACTGTGTGCGTATTTACTGTGTGCGTCTTTACTGTGTGCGTCTTTACTGTGTGCGTCTTTACTGTGTGTGTATTTACTGTGTGTGTATTTACTGTGTGTGTATTTACTGTGTGTGTATTTACTGAGTGTGTATTTACTGTGTGTGTATTTACTGTGTGTGTATTTACTGTCTGTGTATTTACTGTGTGTGTATTTACTGTGTGTCTTTACTGTGTGTGTATTTACTGTGTGTGTATTTACTGTGTGTGTATTTACTGTGTGTGTATTTACTGTGTGCGTATTTACTGTGCGCGTATTTACTGTGTGCGTATTTACTGTGTGCGTATTTACTGTGTGCGTATTTACTGTGTGCGTATTTACTGTGTGCGTATTTACTGTGTGCGTATGTACTGTGTGCGTATTTACTGTGTGCGTATTTACTGTGTGCGTATTTACTGTGTGCGTGTTTACTGTGTGCGTGTTTACTGTGTGCGTATTTACTGTGTGCGTATTTACTGTGTGCGTATTTACTGTGTGCGTATTTACTGTGTGCGTATCTACTGTGTGCGTATTTACTGTGTGCGTATTTACTGTGTGCGTATTTACTGTGTGCGTATTTACTGTGTGCGTGTTTACTGTGTGCGTGTTTACTGTGTGCGTGTTTACTGTGTGCGTATTTACTGTGTGCGTATTTACTGTGTGCGTATTTACTGTGTGCGCACTTACTGTGTGCGTACTTACTGTGTGCGTATTTACTGTGTGCATATTTAGTGTGTGCGTGTTTACTGTGTGCGTGTTTACTCTGTGCGTGTTTACTGTGTGTGTGTTTACTGTGTGCGTGTTTACTGTGTGCGTGTTTACTGTGTGCGTGTTTACTGTGTGCTTGTTTACTGTGTGCGTATTCAATGTGTGCGTCATTACTGTGTGCGTATTTACTGTGTGCGTATTTACTGTGTGCGTATTTACTGTGTGCGTATTTACTGTGTGCGTGTTTACTGTGTGCGTATTTACTGTTTGCGTACTTACTGTGTGCGTACTTACTGAGCGCGTATTTACTGTCTGCGTATTTACTCTGTGCGTGTTTACTGTGTGCGTATTTACTGTGTGCGTATTTACTGTTTGCGTATTTACTGCGTGCGTCTTTACTGTGGGTGTATTTACTGTGTGTGTATTTACTGTGTGTGTATTTACTGTGTGTGTAGTTACTGTGTGTGTATTTACTGTGTGTGTGTTTACTGTGTGTGTATTTACTGTGTGTGTATT
The DNA here is from genome assembly GCA_945261195.1 of Cryptosula pallasiana. Taxonomy (NCBI): domain Eukaryota; kingdom Metazoa; phylum Bryozoa; class Gymnolaemata; order Cheilostomatida; family Cryptosulidae; genus Cryptosula; species Cryptosula pallasiana. The sequence continues at coordinate 46,440,063 of OX183130.1, forward strand.
TACTGTGTGTGTATTTACTGTGTTTGTTATTACTGTGTGTGTGTTTACTGTGTGTGTGTTTACTGTGTGTGTATTTACTGTGTGCGTATTTACTGTGTGCGTCTTTACTGTGTGCGTATTTGCTGTGTGCAGATTTGCTGTGCGCGTATTTACTGTGTGCGTATTTACTGTGTGCGTATTTACTGTGTGCGTATTTACTGTGTGCGTGGTTACTGTGTGCGTATTTACTTTGTGCAAATTTACTGTGTGCCTATTTACTGTGTGCGTATTTACTGTGTGCGTATTTACTGTGTGCGTATTTACTGTGTGCGTTTTTACTGTGTGCGTTTTTACTGTGTGCGTTTTTACTGTGTGCGTATTTACTGTGTGCGTATTTACTGTGTGCGTATTTACTGTGTGCGTATTTACTGTGTGTGTATTCACTGTGTGCGTATTTACTGCATGCATATGTACTGTGTACGTATTTACTGTGTGCGTATTTACTGTGTGCATATTTACTGTGTGCGTATTTACTGTGTGCGTAGTTACTGGGTGTGTATTTACTGTGTGCGTATTTACTGTGTGCATATTTACTGTGTGCGTATTTACTGTGTGCGTATTTATTGTGTGCGTATTTACTGTGTGGGTATTTACTGTGTGCGTAATTACCGTGTGCGTTTTTATTGTGTGCGTATTTACTGTGTGCGTATTTACTGTGTGCGTATTTACTGTGTGCGTATTTACTGTGTGCGTATTTACTGTGTGCGTATTTACTGTGTGCATATGTACTGTGTGCGTATTTACTGTGTGCGTATTTACTGTGTGCGTATTTACTGTGTGTGTATTTACTGTGTGCGTATTTACTGTGTGCATATTTACTGTGTGCGTATTTACTGTGTGCGTATTTATTGTGTGCGTATTTACTGTGTTCGTATTTACTGTGTGCGTATTTACTGTGTGCGTATTTACTGTGTGCGTATTTACTGTGTGCGTATTTACTGTGTGCGTATTTACTGTGTGCGTATTTACTGTGTGCGTGTTTACTGTGTGCGTATTTACTGTGTGCGTTTTTACTGTGTGCGTATTTACTGTGTGCGTCCATAGTGTGTGCGTCTTTACTGTGTGTGTTTTTACTGTGTGCGTATTTACTGTGTGGGTAGTTACTGTGTGCGTATTTACTGTGTGCGCATTTACTGTGTGCGTATTTATTGTGTGTGTATTTACTGTGTTCCTATTTACTGTGTGCGTATTTACTGTGTGGGTAGTTACTGTGTGCGTATTTACTGAGTGCGTGTTTACTGTGTGTGTATTTACTGTGTGCGTATTTACTGTGTGCATGTTTACTGTGTGCGTATTTACTGTGTGCGTATTTACTGTGTGCGTATTTACTGTGTGCGTCTTTACTGTGTGCGTCTTTACTGTGTGTGTATTTAGGGTGTGTGTATTTACTGTGTGTGTATTGACTGTGTGTGTTATTACTGTGTGTGTACTCACTGTGTGTGTACTCACTGTGTGTGTACTCACTGTGTGTGTACTTACTCTGTGTGTACTTACTGTGTGTGTACTTACTGTGTGTGTACTTACTGTGTGTGTACTTACTGTGTGTGTAATTACTGTGTGTGTACTTACTGTGTGTGTACTTACTGTGTGCGTACTTACTGTGTGCGTATTTACTGTGTGCGTATTTACTGTGTGCGTATTTACTCTGTGCGTATTTACTGTGTGCGTATTTACTGTGTGCGTATTTACTGTGTGCGTATTTACTGTGTGCGTTTTTACTGTGTGCGTATTTACTGTGTGCGTATTTACTGTGTGCGTATTTACTGTGTGCGTATTTACTGTGTGCGTATTTACTGTGTGCGTATTTACTGTGTGCGTATTTACTGTGTGCGTATTTACTGTATGCGTATTTACTGTGTGCGTATTTACTGTGTGCGTATTTACTGTGTGTGTATTTACTGTGTGCGTATTTACTGTGTGCGTATTTACTGTGAGCGTATTCACTGTGAGTGTATTTACTGTGTGCATAATTACTGTGTGCGTATTCACTGTGTGCGTCTTTTCTGTGTGCGTCTTTACTGTGTGCGTATTTACTGTGTGCGTATTAACTGTGTGTGTATTTACTGTGTGCGTTTTTACTGTGTGCGTTTTTACTGTGTGCGTCTTTACTGTTTGCGTATTTACTGTGTGCGTATTTACTGTGTGCGTATTTACTGTGTGCGTATTTACTGTGTGCGTTTTTACCGCGTGCGTATTTACTGTGTGCGTATTTACTGTGTGTGTATTTACTGTGTGCGTATTTACTGTGTGCGTATTTACTGTGTGCGTGTTTACTGTGTGCGTGTTTACTGGGTGTGTATTTACTGTGTGCGTGTTTACTGTTTGCTTCTTTACTGTGTGCGTGTTTACTGTGTGCGTGTTTACTGTGTGCGTGTTTACTTGGTGCGTGTTTACTGTGTGCGTGTTTACTGTGTGCGTGTTTACTGTGTGCGTGTTTACTGTGTGCTTGTTTACTGTGTGCGTATTTACTGTGTGCGTATTTAATGTGTGCGTATTTACTGTGTGCGTATTTACTGTCTGCATGTTTACTGTGTGCGTATTTACTGTGTGCGTATTTACTGTGTGAGTATTTACTGTGTGCGTGTTTACTGTGTGCTTGTTCACTGTGTGCGTGTTTTCTGTGTGCGTGTTTATTGTCTGCGTATTCACTGTGTGCGTATTTACCGTGTGCGTATTTACCGTGAGGGTATTTACTGTGTGCGTGTTTACTGTGTGCGTAGTTACTGTGTGCGTATTTACTGTGTGCGTATTTACTGTGTGCGTATTTACTGTGTGCGTATTTACTGTGTGCGTATTTACTGTGTGCGTATTTACTGTGTGCGTATTCACTGTGTGCGTATTTACTGTGTGCGTATTTACTGTGTGCGTCTTTACTGTGTGCGTATTTACTGTGTGCATATTTATTGTGTGCGTATTTACTGTGTGCGTACTTACCGTGTGCGTATTTATTGTGTGCGTATTTACCGTGTGCGTATTAACCGTGTGCGTATTTACTGTGTGTGCGTCTTTATTGTGTGCGTGTTTACTGTGTGCGTATTTACTGTGTGCGTATTTACTGTGTGTGTATTTACTGTGTGCGTATTTACTGTGTGCGTATTTACTGTGAGCGTATTCACTGTGAGTGTATTTACTGTGTGCATAATTACTGTGTGCGTATTTACTGTGTGCGTCTTTTCTGTGTGCGTCTTTACTGTGTGCGTATTTACTGTGTGCGTATTAACTGTGTGTGTATTTACTGTGTGCGTTTTTACTGTGTGCGTCTTTACTGTGTGCGTCTTTACTGTGTGCGTATTTACTGTGTGCGTATTTACTGTGTGCGTATTTACTGCGTGCGTATTTACTGTGTGCGTTTTTACTGTGTGCGTAGTTACTGTGTGCGTATTTACTGTGTGTGTATTTACTGTGTGCGTATTTACTGTGTGCGTATTTACTGTGTGCGTGTTTACTGTGTGCGTGTTTACTGGGTGTGTGTTTACTGTGTGCGTGTTTACTGTGTGCTTCTTTACTGTGTGCGTGTTTACAATGTGCGTGTTTACTGTGTGCGTGTTTACTTGGTGCGTGTTTACTGTGTGCGTGTTTACTGTGTGCGTGTTTACTGTGTGCGTGTTTACTGTGTGCTTGTTTACTGTGTGCGTATTTACTGTGTGCGTTTTTAATGTGTGCGTATTTACTGTGTGCGTATTTACTGTCTGCGTATTTACTGTGTGCGTATTTACTGTGTGCGTATTTACTGTGTGAGTATTTACTGTGTGCGTGTTTACTGTGTGCGTGTTCACTGTGTGCGTGTTTTCTGTGTGCGTGTTTATTGTCTGCGTATTTACTGTGTGCGTATTTACCGTGTGCGTATTTACCGTGAGGGTATTTACTGTGTGCGTGTTTACTGTGTGCGTAGTTACTGTGTGCGTATTTACTGTGTGCGTATTTACTGTGTGCGTATTTACTGTGTGCGTATTTACTGTGTGCGTAGTTACTGTGTGCGTATTTACTGTGTGCGTATTCACTGTGTGCGTATTTACTGTGTGCGTATTTACTGTGTGCGTCTTTACTGTGTGCGTATTTACTGTGTGCATATTGATTGTGTGCGTATTTACTGTGTGCGTACTTACCGTGTGCGTATTTATTGTGTGCGTATTTACCGTGTGCGTATTAACCGTGTGCGTATTTACTGTGTGTGCGTCTTTATTGTGTGCGTGTTTACTGTGTGCGTATTTACTGTGTGCGTATTTACTGTGTGCATCTTTACTGTTTGCGTTTTTACTGTCTGCGTATTTACTGTGTGCATATTTACTGTGTGCGTATTTACTGTGTGCGTATTTACTGTGTGAGTGTTTACTGTGTGCGTATTTACTGTGTGCGTATTTACTGTGTGCCTATTTACTGTGAGCGTATTCACTGTGAGCTTATTTACTGTGTGAGTATTTACTGTGTGCGTATTTACTGTGTGTGTATTTACTGTGTGCGTATTTACTGTGTGTGTATTTACTGTGTGTGTATTTACTGTGTATGTATTTACTGTGTGTGTATTTACTGTGTGTGTATTTACTGTGTGTGTATTTACTGTGTGTGTATTTACTGTGTGTGTATTCACTGTGTGTGTACTCACTGTGTGTGTACTCACTGTGTGTGTACTCACTGTGTGTGTACTCACTGTGTGTGTACTCACTGTGTGTGTACTCACTGTGTGTGTACTCACTGTGTGTGTACTCACTGTGTGTGTACTCACTGTGTGTGTACTCACTGTGTGTGTACTAACTGTGTGTGTACTCACTGTGTGTGTACTCACTGTGTGTGTACTTACTGTGTGTGTACTTACTGTCTGTGTATTTACTGTGTGCGTATTTACTGTGTGCGTGTTTACTGTGTGCGTATTTACTGTTTGCGTATTTACTGTGTGCGTATTTACTGTGTGCGTGTTTACTGTGTGTGTCTTTACTGTGTGCGTATTTACTGTGTGCGTGATTACTGTGTGTGTGTTTACTGTGTGTGTATTTACTGTGTGCGTATTTACTGTGTGCGTATTTACTGTGTGCCTATTTACTGTGTGCCTCTTCACTGTGTGCGTGTTTACTGTGTGCGTGTTTACTGTGTGCGTGTTTACTGTGTGCGTGTTTACTGAGTGCGTGTTTACTGTGTGCGTGTTTGCTGTGTGCGTGTTTACTGTGTGCGTGTTTAATGTGTGCGTATTTACTGTGTGCGTATTTACTGTGTGCGTGTTTACTGTGTGCGTATTTACTGTGTGCGTATTTACTGTCTGCGTATTTACTGTGTGCGTATTTACTGTGTGCGTATTTACTCTGTGCGTATTTACTGTGTGCGTAATTACTGTGTGCGTATTTACTGTGTGCGTATTTACTGTGTGCGTATTTACTGTGTGCGTATTCACTGTGTGCGTATTTACTGTGTGCGTCTTTACTGTGTGCGTCTTTACTGTGTGCGTCTTTACTGTGTGTGTGTTTACTGTGTGTGTATTTACTGTGTGTGCATTTACTGTGTGTGTATTTACTGAGTGTGTATTTACTGTGTGTGTATTTACTGTGTGTGTATGTACTGTCTGTGTATTTACTGTGTGTGTATTTACTGTGTGTCTTTACTGTGTGTGTATTTACTGTGTGTGTATTTACTGTGTGTGTATTTACTGTGTGTGTATTTACTGTGTGCGTATTTACTGTGCGCGTATTTACTGTGTGCGTATTTACTGTGTGCGTATTTACTGTGTGCGTATTTACTGTGTGCGTATTTACTGTGTGCGTATTTACTGTGTGCGTATGTACTGTGTGCGTATTTACTGTGTGCGTATTTACTGTGTGCGTATTCACTGTGTGCGTGTTTACTGTGTGCGTGTTTACTGTGTGCGTATTTACTGTGTGCGTATTTACTGTGTGCGTATTTACTGTGTGCGTATTTACTGTGTGCGTATCTACTGTGTGCGTATTTACTGTGTGCGTATTTACTGTGTGCGTATTTACTGTGTGCGTATTTACTGTGTGCGTGTTTACTGTGTGCGTGTTTACTGTGTGCGTATTTACTGTGTGCGTATTTACTGTGTGCGTATTTACTGTGTGCGCACTTACTGTGTGCGTACTTACTGTGTGCGTATTTACTGTGTGCATATTTAGTGTGTGCGTGTTTACTGTGTGCGTGTTTACTCTGTGCGTGTTTACTGTGTGTGTGTTTACTGTGTGCGTGTTTACTGTGTGCGTGTTTACTGTGTGCGTGTTTACTGTGTGCTTGTTTACTGTGTGCGTATTCAATGTGTGCGTCATTACTGTGTGCGTATTTACTGTGTGCGTATTTACTGTGTGCGTATTTACTGTGTGCGTATTTACTGTGTGCGTGTTTACTGTGTGCGTATTTACTGTTTGCGTACTTACTGTGTGCGTACTTACTGAGCGCGTATTTACTGTCTGCGTATTTACTCTGTGCGTGTTTACTGTGTGCGTATTTACTGTGTGCGTATTTACTGTTTGCGTATTTACTGCGTGCGTCTTTACTGTGGGTGTATTTACTGTGTGTGTATTTACTGTGTGTGTATTTACTGTGTGTGTAGTTACTGTGTGTGTATTTACTGTGTGTGTGTTTACTGTGTGTGTATTTACTGTGTGTGTATTTACTGTGTGTGTATTTACTGTGTTTGTTATTACTGTGTGTGTGTTTACTGTGTGTGTGTTTACTGTGTGTGTATTTACTGTGTGCGTATTTACTGTGTGCGTCTTTACTGTGTGCGTATTTGCTGTGTGCAGATTTGCTGTGCGCGTATTTACTGTGTGCGTATTTACTGTGTGCGTATTTACTGTGTGCGTATTTACTGTGTGCGTGGTTACTGTGTGCGTATTTACTTTGTGCAAATGTACTGTGTGCCTATTTACTGTGTGCGTATTTACTGTGTGCGTATTTACTGTGTGCGTATTTACTGTGTGCGTTTTTACTGTGTGCGTTTTTACTGTGTGCGTTTTTACTGTGTGCGTATTTACTGTGTGCGTATTTACTGTGTGCGTATTTACTGTGTGCGTATTTACTGTGTGTGTATTCACTGTGTGCGTATTTACTGCATGCATACGTACTGTGTGCGTATTTACTGTGTGCGTATTTACTGTGTGCATATTTACTGTGTGCGTATTTACTGTGTGCGTAGTTACTGGGTGTGTATTTACTGTGTGCGTATTTACTGTGTGCATATTTACTGTGTGCGTATTTACTGTGTGCGTATTTATTGTGTGCGTATTTACTGTGTGGGTATTTACTGTGTGCGTAATTACCGTGTGCGTTTTTATTGTGTGCGTATTTACTGTGTGCGTATTTACTGTGTGCGTATTTACTGTGTGCGTATTTACTGTGTGCGTATTTACTGTGTGCGTATTTACTGTGTGCATATTTACTGTGTGCGTATTTACTGTGTGCGTATTTACTGTGTGCGTATTTACTGTGTGTGTATTTACTGTGTGCGTATTTACTGTGTGCATATTTACTGTGTGCGTATTTACTGTGTGCGTATTTATTGTGTGCGTATTTACTGTGTTCGTATTTACTGTGTGCGTATTTACTGTGTGCGCATTTACTGTGTGCGTATTTACTGTGTGCGTATTTACTGTGTGCGTATTTACTGTGTGCGTATTTACTGTGTGCGTGTTTACTGTGTGCGTATTTACTGTGTGCGTTTTTACTGTGTGCGTATTTACTGTGTGCGTCTTTACTGTGTGCGTCTTTACTGTGTGTGTTTTTACTGTGTGCGTATTCACTGTGTGGGTAGTTACTGTGTGCGTATTTACTGTGTGCGCATTTACTGTGTGCGTATTTATTGTGTGTGTATTTACTGTGTTCCTATTTACTGTGTGCGTATTTACTGTGTGGGTAGTTACTGTGTGCGTATTTACTGAGTGCGTGTTTACTGTGTGTGTATTTACTGTGTGCGTATTTACTGTGTGCATGTTTACTGTGTGCGTATTTACTGTGTGCGTATTTACTGTGTGCGTATTTACTGTGTGCGTCTTTACTGTGTGCGTCTTTACTGTGTGTGTATTTACTGTGTGTGTATTTACTGTGTGTGTATTGACTGTGTGTGTTATTACTGTGTGTGTACTCACTGTGTGTGTACTCACTGTGTGTGTACTCACTGTGTGTGTACTTACTCTGTGTGTACTTACTGTGTGTGTACTTACTGTGTGTGTACTTACTGTGTGTGTACTTACTGTGTGTGTACTTACTGTGTGTGTACTTACTGTGTGTGTACTTACTGTGTGCGTACTTACTGTGTGCGTATTTACTGTGTGCGTATTTACTGTGTGCGTATTTACTCTGTGCGTATTTACTGTGTGCGTATTTACTGTGTGCGTATTTACTGTGTGCGTATTTACTGTGTGCGTTTTTACTGTGTGCGTATTTACTGTGTGCGTATTTACTGTGTGCGTATTTACTGTGTGCGTATTTACTGTGTGCGTATTTACTGTGTGCGTATTTACTGTGTGCGTATTTACTGTGTGCGTATTTACTGTATGCGTATTTACTGTGTGCGTATTTACTGTGTGCGTATTTACTGTGTGTGTATTTACTGTGTGCGTATTTACTGTGTGCGTATTTACTGTGAGCGTATTCACTGTGAGTGTATTTACTGTGTGCATAATTACTGTGTGCGTATTTACTGTGTGCGTCTTTTCTGTGTGCGTCTTTACTGTGTGCGTATTTACTGTGTGCGTATTAACTGTGTGTGTATTTACTGTGTGCGTTATTACTGTGTGCGTTTTTACTGTGTGCGTCTTTACTGTGTGCGTATTTACTGTGTGCGTATTTACTGTGTGCGTGTTTACTGTGTGCGTATTTACTGTGTGCGTTTTTACCGTGTGCGTATTTACTGTGTGCGTATTTACTGTGTGTGTATTTACTGTGTGCGTATTTACTGTGTGCGTATTTACTGTGTGCGTGTTTACTGTGTGCGTGTTTACTGGGTGTGTATTTACTGTGTGCGTGTTTACTGTGTGCTTCTTTACTGTGTGCGTGTTTACTGTGTGCGTGTTTACTGTGTGCGTGTTTACTTGGTGCGTGTTTACTGTGTGCGTGTTTACTGTGTGCGTGTTTACTGTGTGCGTGTTTACTGTGTGCTTGTTTACTGTGTGCGTATTTACTGTGTGCGTATTTAATGTGTGCGTATTTACTGTGTGTGTATTTACTGTCTGCATATTTACTGTGTGCGTATTTACTGTGTGCGTATTTACTGTGTGAGTATTTACTGTGTGCGTGTTTACTGTGTGCGTGTTCACTGTGTGCGTGTTTTCTGTGTGCGTGTTTATTGTCTGCGTATTCACTGTGTGCGTATTTACCGTGTGCGTATTTACCGTGAGGGTATTTACTGTGTGCGTGTTTACTGTGTGCGTAGTTACTGTGTGCGTATTTACTGTGTGCGTATTTACTGTGTGCGTATTTACTGTGTGCGTATTTACTGTGTGCGTATTTACTGTGTGCGTATTTACTGTGTGCGTATTCACTGTGTGCGTATTTACTGTGTGCGTATTTACTGTGTGCGTCTTTACTGTGTGCGTATTTACTGTGTGCATATTTATTGTGTGCGTATTTACTGTGTGCGTACTTACCGTGTGCGTATTTATTGTGTGCGTATTTACCGTGTGCGTATTAACCGTGTGCGTATTTACTGTGTGTGCGTCTTTATTGTGTGCGTGTTTACTGTGTGCGTATTTACTGTGTGCGTATTTACTGTGTGCATCTTTACTGTTTGCGTTTTTACTGTTTGCGTATTTACTGTGTGCATATTTACTGTGTGCGTATTTACTGTGTGCGTATTTACTGTGTGAGTGTTTACTGTGTGCGTATTTACTGTGTGCGTATTTACTGTGTGCCTATTTACTGTGAGCGTATTCACTGTGAGCTTATTTACTGTGTGAGTATTTACTGTGTGCGTAATTACTGTGTGTGTATTTACTGTGTGCGTATTTACTGTGTGTGTATTTACTGTGTGTGTATTTACTGTGTATGTATTTACTGTGTGTGTATTTACTGTGTGTGTATTTACTGTGTGTGTATTTACTGTGTGTGTATTTACTGTGTGTGTATTCACTGTGTGTGTACTCACTGTGTGTGTACTCACTGTGTGTGTACTCACTGTGTGTGTACTCACTGTGTGTGTACTCACTGTGTGTGTACTCACTGTGTGTGTACTCACTGTGTGTGTACTCACTGTGTGTGTACTCACTGTGTGTGTACTCACTGTGTGTGTACTAACTGTGTGTGTACTCACTGTGTGTGTACTCACTGTGTGTGTACTTACTGTGTGTGTACTTACTGTCTGTGTATTTACTGTGTGCGTATTTACTGTGTGCGTATTTACTGTGTGCGTATTTACTGTTTGCGTATTTACTGTGTGCGTATTTACTGTGTGCGTGTTTACTGTCTGTGTCTTTACTGTGTGCGTATTTACTGTGTGCGTGATTACTGTGTGTGTGTTTACTGTGTGTGTATTTACTGTGTGCGTATTTACTGTGTGCGTATTTACTGTGTGCCTATTTACTGTGTGCCTCTTTACTGTGTGCGTGTTTACTGTGTGTGTGTTTACTGTGTGCGTGTTTACTGTGTGCGTGTTTACTGAGTGCGTGTTTACTGTGTGCGTGTTTGCTGTGTGCGTGTTTACTGTGTGCGTGTTTAATGTGTGCGTATTTACTGTGCGCGTATTTACTGTGTGCGTGTTTACTGTGTGCGTATTTACTGTGTGCGTATTTACTGTCTGCGTATTTACTGTGTGCGTATTTACTGTGTGCGTATTTACTCTGTGGGTATTTACTGTGTGCGTAATTACTGTGTGCGTATTTACTGTGTGCGTATTTACTGTGTGCGTATTTACTGTGTGCGTATTCACTGTGTGCGTATTTACTGTGTGCGTCTTTACTGTGTGCGTCTTTACTGTGTGCGTCTTTACTGTGTGTGTATTTACTGTGTGTGTATTTACTGTGTGTGTATTTACTGTGTGTGTATTTACTGAGTGTGTATTTACTGTGTGTGTATTTACTGTGTGTGTATTTACTGTCTGTGTATTTACTGTGTGTGTATTTACTGTCTGTATTTACTGTGTGTGTATTTACTGTGTGTGTATTTACTGTGTGTGTATTTACTGTGTGTGTATTTACTGTGTGCGTATTTACTGTGCGCGTATTTACTGTGTGCGTATTTACTGTGTGCGTATTTACTGTGTGCGTATTTACTGTGTGCGTATTTACTGTGTGCGTATTTACTGTGTGTGTATGTACTGTGTGCGTATTTACTGTGTGCGTATTTACTGTGTGCGTATTTACTGTGTGCGTGTTTACTGTGTGCGTGTTTACTGTGTGCGTTTTTACTGTGTGCGTATTTACTGTGTGCGTATTTACTGTGTGCGTATTTACTGTGTGCGTATCTACTCTGTGCGTGTTTACTGTGTGCGTATTTACTGTGTGCGTATTTACTGTTTGCGTATTTACTGCGTGCGTCTTTACTGTGGGTGTATTTACTGTGTGTGTATTTACTGTGTGTGTATTTACTGTGTGTGTAGTTACTGTGTGTGTATTTACTGTGTGTGTGTTTACTGTGTGTGTATTTACTGTGTGTGTATTTACTGTGTGTGTATTTACTGTGTTTGTTATTACTGTGTGTGTGTTTACTGTGTGTGTGTTTACTGTGTGTGTATTTACTGTGTGCGTATTTACTGTGTGCGTCTTTACTGTGTGCGTATTTGCTGTGTGCAGATTTGCTGTGCGCGTATTTACTGTGTGCGTATTTACTGTGTGCGTATTTACTGTGTGCGTATTTACTGTGTGCGTGGTTACTGTGTGCGTATTTACTTTGTGCAAATTTACTGTGTGCCTATTTACTGTGTGCGTATTTACTGTGTGCGTATTTACTGTGTGCGTATTTACTGTGTGCGTTTTTACTGTGTGCGTTTTTACTGTGTGCGTTTTTACTGTGTGCGTATTTACTGTGTGCGTATTTACTGTGTGCGTATTTACTGTGTGCGTATTTACTGTGTGTGTATTCACTGTGTGCGTATTTACTGCATGCATACGTACTGTGTGCGTATTTACTGTGTGCGTATTTACTGTGTGCATATTTACTGTGTGCGTATTTACTGTGTGCGTAGTTACTGGGTGTGTATTTACTGTGTGCGTATTTACTGTGTGCATATTTACTGTGTGCGTATTTACTGTGTGCGTATTTATTGTGTGCGTATTTACTGTGTGGGTATTTACTGTGTGCGTAATTACCGTGTGCGTTTTTATTGTGTGCGTATTTACTGTGTGCGTATTTACTGTGTGCGTATTTACTGTGTGCGTATTTACTGTGTGCGTATTTACTGTGTGCGTATTTACTGTGTGCATATTTACTGTGTGCGTATTTACTGTGTGCGTATTTACTGTGTGCGTATTTACTGTGTGTGTATTTACTGTGTGCGTATTTACTGTGTGCATAATTACTGTGTGCGTATTTACTGTGTGCGTATTTATTGTGTGCGTATTTACTGTGTTCGTATTTACTGTGTGCGTATTTACTGTGTGCGCATTTACTGTGTGCGTATTTACTGTGTGCGTATTTACTGTGTGCGTATTTACTGTGTGCGTATTTACTGTGTGCGTGTTTACTGTGTGCGTATTTACTGTGTGCGTTTTTACTGTGTGCGTATTTACTGTGTGCGTCTTTACTGTGTGCGTCTTTACTGTGTGTGTTTTTACTGTGTGCGTATTTACTGTGTGGGTAGTTACTGTGTGCGTATTTACTGTGTGCGCATTTACTGTGTGCGTATTTATTGTGTGTGTATTTACTGTGTTCCTATTTACTGTGTGCGTATTTACTGTGTGGGTAGTTACTGTGTGCGTATTTACTGAGTGCGTGTTTACTGTGTGTGTATTTACTGTGTGCGTATTTACTGTGTGCATGTTTACTGTGTGCGTATTTACTGTGTGCGTATTTACTGTGTGCGTATTTACTGTGTGCGTCTTTACTGTGTGCGTCTTTACTGTGTGTGTATTTACTGTGTGTGTATTTACTGTGTGTGTATTGACTGTGTGTGTTATTACTGTGTGTGTACTCACTGTGTGTGTACTCACTGTGTGTGTACTCACTGTGTGTGTACTTACTCTGTGTGTACTTACTGTGTGTGTACTTACTGTGTGTGTACTTACTGTGTGTGTACTTACTGTGTGTGTACTTACTGTGTGTGTACTTACTGTGTGTGTACTTACTGTGTGCGTACTTACTGTGTGCGTATTTACTGTGTGCGTATTTACTGTGTGCGTATTTACTCTGTGCGTATTTACTGTGTGCGTATTTACTGTGTGCGTATTTACTGTGTGCGTATTTACTGTGTGCGTTTTTACTGTGTGCGTATTTACTGTGTGCGTATTTACTGTGTGCGTATTTACTGTGTGCGTATTTACTGTGTGCGTATTTACTGTGTGCGTATTTACTGTGTGCGTAGTTACTCTGTGCGTATTTACTGTATGCGTATTTACTGTGTGCGTATTTACTGTGTGCGTATTTACTGTGTGTGTATTTACTGTGTGCGTATTTACTGTGTGCGTATTTACTGTGAGCGTATTCACTGTGAGTGTATTTACTGTGTGCATAATTACTGTGTGCGTATTTACTGTGTGCGTCTTTTCTGTGTGCGTCTTTACTGTGTGCGTATTTACTGTGTGCGTATTAACTGTGTGTGTATTTACTGTGTGCGTTATTACTGTGTGCGTTTTTACTGTGTGCGTCTTTACTGTGTGCGTATTTACTGTGTGCGTATTTACTGTGTGCGTATTTACTGTGTGCGTATTTACTGTGTGCGTTTCTACCGTGTGCGTATTTACTGTGTGCGTATTTACTGTGTGTGTATTTACTGTGTGCGTATTTACTGTGTGTGTATTTACTGTGTGCGTATTTACTGTGTGTGTATTTACTGTGTGTGTATTTACTGTGTATGTATTTACTGTGTGTGTATTTACTGTGTGTGTATTTACTGTGTGTGTATTTACTGTGTGTGTATTTACTGTGTGTGTATTCACTGTGTGTGTACTCACTGTGTGTGTACTCACTGTGTGTGTACTCACTGTGTGTGTACTCACTGTGTGTGTACTCACTGTGTGTGTACTCACTGTGTGTGTACTCACTGTGTGTGTACTCACTGTGTGTGTACTCACTGTGTGTGTACTCACTGTGTGTGTACTAACTGTGTGTGTACTCACTGTGTGTGTACTCACTGTGTGTGTACTTACTGTGTGTGTACTTACTGTCTGTGTATTTACTGTGTGCGTATTTACTGTGTGCGTGTTTACTGTGTGCGTATTTACTGTTTGCGTATTTACTGTGTGCGTATTTACTGTGTGCGTGTTTACTGTGTGTGTCTTTACTGTGTGCGTATTTACTGTGTGCGTGATTACTGTGTGTGTGTTTACTGTGTGTGTATTTACTGTGTGCGTATTTACTGTGTGCGTATTTACTGTGTGCCTATTTACTGTGTGCCTCTTCACTGTGTGCGTGTTTACTGTGTGCGTGTTTACTGTGTGCGTGTTTACTGTGTGCGTGTTTACTGAGTGCGTGTTTACTGTGTGCGTGTTTGCTGTGTGCGTGTTTACTGTGTGCGTGTTTAATGTGTGCGTATTTACTGTGTGCGTATTTACTGTGTGCGTGTTTACTGTGTGCGTATTTACTGTGTGCGTATTTACTGTCTGCGTATTTACTGTGTGCGTATTTACTGTGTGCGTATTTACTCTGTGCGTATTTACTGTGTGCGTAATTACTGTGTGCGTGTTTACTGTGTGCGTATTTACTGTGTGCGTATTTACTGTGTGCGTATTCACTGTGTGCGTATTTACTGAGTGCGTCTTTACTGTGTGCGTCTTTACTGTGTGCGTCTTTACTGTGTGTGTGTTTACTGTGTGTGTATTTACTGTGTGTGCATTTACTGTGTGTGTATTTACTGAGTGTGTATTTACTGTGTGTGTATTTACTGTGTGTGTATGTACTGTCTGTGTATTTACTGTGTGTGTATTTACTGTGTGTCTTTACTGTGTGTGTATTTACTGTGTGTGTATTTACTGTGTGTGTATTTACTGTGTGTGTATTTACTGTGTGCGTATTTACTGTGCGCGTATTTACTGTGTGCGTATTTACTGTGTGCGTATTTACTGTGTGCGTATTTACTGTGTGCGTATTTACTGTGTGCGTATTTACTGTGTGCGTATGTACTGTGTGCGTATTTACTGTGTGCGTATTTACTGTGTGCGTATTCACTGTGTGCGTGTTTACTGTGTGCGTGTTTACTGTGTGCGTATTTACTGTGTGCGTATTTACTGTGTGCGTATTTACTGTGTGCGTATTTACTGTGTGCGTATCTACTGTGTGCGTATTTACTGTGTGCGTATTTACTGTGTGCGTATTTACTGTGTGCGTATTTACTGTGTGCGTGTTTACTGTGTGCGTGTTTACTGTGTGCGTATTTACTGTGTGCGTATTTACTGTGTGCGTATTTACTGTGTGCGCACTTACTGTGTGCGTACTTACTGTGTGCGTATTTACTGTGTGCATATTTAGTGTGTGCGTGTTTACTGTGTGCGTGTTTACTCTGTGCGTGTTTACTGTGTGTGTGTTTACTGTGTGCGTGTTTACTGTGTGCGTGTTTACTGTGTGCGTGTTTACTGTGTGCTTGTTTACTGTGTGCGTATTCAATGTGTGCGTCATTACTGTGTGCGTATTTACTGTGTGCGTATTTACTGTGTGCGTATTTACTGTGTGCGTATTTACTGTGTGCGTGTTTACTGTGTGCGTATTTACTGTTTGCGTACTTACTGTGTGCGTACTTACTGAGCGCGTATTTACTGTCTGCGTATTTACTCTGTGCGTGTTTACTGTGTGCGTATTTACTGTGTGCGTATTTACTGTTTGCGTATTTACTGCGTGCGTCTTTACTGTGGGTGTATTTACTGTGTGTGTATTTACTGTGTGTGTATTTACTGTGTGTGTAGTTACTGTGTGTGTATTTACTGTGTGTGTGTTTACTGTGTGTGTATTTACTGTGTGTGTATTTACTGTGTGTGTATTTACTGTGTTTGTTATTACTGTGTGTGTGTTTACTGTGTGTGTGTTTACTGTGTGTGTATTTACTGTGTGCGTATTTACTGTGTGCGTCTTTACTGTGTGCGTATTTGCTGTGTGCAGATTTGCTGTGCGCGTATTTACTGTGTGCGTATTTACTGTGTGCGTATTTACTGTGTGCGTATTTACTGTGTGCGTGGTTACTGTGTGCGTATTTACTTTGTGCAAATGTACTGTGTGCCTATTTACTGTGTGCGTATTTACTGTGTGCGTATTTACTGTGTGCGTATTTACTGTGTGCGTTTTTACTGTGTGCGTTTTTACTGTGTGCGTTTTTACTGTGTGCGTATTTACTGTGTGCGTATTTACTGTGTGCGTATTTACTGTGTGCGTATTTACTGTGTGTGTATTCACTGTGTGCGTATTTACTGCATGCATACGTACTGTGTGCGTATTTACTGTGTGCGTATTTACTGTGTGCATATTTACTGTGTGCGTATTTACTGTGTGCGTAGTTACTGGGTGTGTATTTACTGTGTGCGTATTTACTGTGTGCATATTTACTGTGTGCGTATTTACTGTGTGCGTATTTATTGTGTGCGTATTTACTGTGTGGGTATTTACTGTGTGCGTAATTACCGTGTGCGTTTTTATTGTGTGCGTATTTACTGTGTGCGTATTTACTGTGTGCGTATTTACTGTGTGCGTATTTACTGTGTGCGTATTTACTGTGTGCGTATTTACTGTGTGCATATTTACTGTGTGCGTATTTACTGTGTGCGTATTTACTGTGTGCGTATTTACTGTGTGTGTATTTACTGTGTGCGTATTTACTGTGTGCATATTTACTGTGTGCGTATTTACTGTGTGCGTATTTATTGTGTGCGTATTTACTGTGTTCGTATTTACTGTGTGCGTATTTACTGTGTGCGCATTTACTGTGTGCGTATTTACTGTGTGCGTATTTACTGTGTGCGTATTTACTGTGTGCGTATTTACTGTGTGCGTGTTTACTGTGTGCGTATTTACTGTGTGCGTTTTTACTGTGTGCGTATTTACTGTGTGCGTCTTTACTGTGTGCGTCTTTACTGTGTGTGTTTTTACTGTGTGCGTATTCACTGTGTGGGTAGTTACTGTGTGCGTATTTACTGTGTGCGCATTTACTGTGTGCGTATTTATTGTGTGTGTATTTACTGTGTTCCTATTTACTGTGTGCGTATTTACTGTGTGGGTAGTTACTGTGTGCGTATTTACTGAGTGCGTGTTTACTGTGTGTGTATTTACTGTGTGCGTATTTACTGTGTGCATGTTTACTGTGTGCGTATTTACTGTGTGCGTATTTACTGTGTGCGTATTTACTGTGTGCGTCTTTACTGTGTGCGTCTTTACTGTGTGTGTATTTACTGTGTGTGTATTTACTGTGTGTGTATTGACTGTGTGTGTTATTACTGTGTGTGTACTCACTGTGTGTGTACTCACTGTGTGTGTACTCACTGTGTGTGTACTTACTCTGTGTGTACTTACTGTGTGTGTACTTACTGTGTGTGTACTTACTGTGTGTGTACTTACTGTGTGTGTACTTACTGTGTGTGTACTTACTGTGTGTGTACTTACTGTGTGCGTACTTACTGTGTGCGTATTTACTGTGTGCGTATTTACTGTGTGCGTATTTACTCTGTGCGTATTTACTGTGTGCGTATTTACTGTGTGCGTATTTACTGTGTGCGTATTTACTGTGTGCGTTTTTACTGTGTGCGTATTTACTGTGTGCGTATTTACTGTGTGCGTATTTACTGTGTGCGTATTTACTGTGTGCGTATTTACTGTGTGCGTATTTACTGTGTGCGTATTTACTGTGTGCGTATTTACTGTATGCGTATTTACTGTGTGCGTATTTACTGTGTGCGTATTTACTGTGTGTGTATTTACTGTGTGCGTATTTACTGTGTGCGTATTTACTGTGAGCGTATTCACTGTGAGTGTATTTACTGTGTGCATAATTACTGTGTGCGTATTTACTGTGTGCGTCTTTTCTGTGTGCGTCTTTACTGTGTGCGTATTTACTGTGTGCGTATTAACTGTGTGTGTATTTACTGTGTGCGTTATTACTGTGTGCGTTTTTACTGTGTGCGTCTTTACTGTGTGCGTATTTACTGTGTGCGTATTTACTGTGTGCGTGTTTACTGTGTGCGTATTTACTGTGTGCGTTTTTACCGTGTGCGTATTTACTGTGTGCGTATTTACTGTGTGTGTATTTACTGTGTGCGTATTTACTGTGTGCGTATTTACTGTGTGCGTGTTTACTGTGTGCGTGTTTACTGGGTGTGTATTTACTGTGTGCGTGTTTACTGTGTGCTTCTTTACTGTGTGCGTGTTTACTGTGTGCGTGTTTACTGTGTGCGTGTTTACTTGGTGCGTGTTTACTGTGTGCGTGTTTACTGTGTGCGTGTTTACTGTGTGCGTGTTTACTGTGTGCTTGTTTACTGTGTGCGTATTTACTGTGTGCGTATTTAATGTGTGCGTATTTACTGTGTGCGTATTTACTGTCTGCATATTTACTGTGTGCGTATTTACTGTGTGCGTATTTACTGTGTGAGTATTTACTGTGTGCGTGTTTACTGTGTGCGTGTTCACTGTGTGCGTGTTTTCTGTGTGCGTGTTTATTGTCTGCGTATTCACTGTGTGCGTATTTACCGTGTGCGTATTTACCGTGAGGGTATTTACTGTGTGCGTGTTTACTGTGTGCGTAGTTACTGTGTGCGTATTTACTGTGTGCGTATTTACTGTGTGCGTATTTACTGTGTGCGTATTTACTGTGTGCGTATTTACTGTGTGCGTATTTACTGTGTGCGTATTCACTGTGTGCGTATTTACTGTGTGCGTATTTACTGTGTGCGTCTTTACTGTGTGCGTATTTACTGTGTGCATATTTATTGTGTGCGTATTTACTGTGTGCGTACTTACCGTGTGCGTATTTATTGTGTGCGTATTTACCGTGTGCGTATTAACCGTGTGCGTATTTACTGTGTGTGCGTCTTTATTGTGTGCGTGTTTACTGTGTGCGTATTTACTGTGTGCGTATTTACTGTGTGCATCTTTACTGTTTGCGTTTTTACTGTTTGCGTATTTACTGTGTGCATATTTACTGTGTGCGTATTTACTGTGTGCGTATTTACTGTGTGAGTGTTTACTGTGTGCGTATTTACTGTGTGCGTATTTACTGTGTGCCTATTTACTGTGAGCGTATTCACTGTGAGCTTATTTACTGTGTGAGTATTTACTGTGTGCGTAATTACTGTGTGTGTATTTACTGTGTGCGTATTTACTGTGTGTGTATTTACTGTGTGTGTATTTACTGTGTATGTATTTACTGTGTGTGTATTTACTGTGTGTGTATTTACTGTGTGTGTATTTACTGTGTGTGTATTTACTGTGTGTGTATTCACTGTGTGTGTACTCACTGTGTGTGTACTCACTGTGTGTGTACTCACTGTGTGTGTACTCACTGTGTGTGTACTCACTGTGTGTGTACTCACTGTGTGTGTACTCACTGTGTGTGTACTCACTGTGTGTGTACTCACTGTGTGTGTACTCACTGTGTGTGTACTAACTGTGTGTGTACTCACTGTGTGTGTACTCACTGTGTGTGTACTTACTGTGTGTGTACTTACTGTCTGTGTATTTACTGTGTGCGTATTTACTGTGTGCGTATTTACTGTGTGCGTATTTACTGTTTGCGTATTTACTGTGTGCGTATTTACTGTGTGCGTGTTTACTGTCTGTGTCTTTACTGTGTGCGTATTTACTGTGTGCGTGATTACTGTGTGTGTGTTTACTGTGTGTGTATTTACTGTGTGCGTATTTACTGTGTGCGTATTTACTGTGTGCCTATTTACTGTGTGCCTCTTTACTGTGTGCGTGTTTACTGTGTGTGTGTTTACTGTGTGCGTGTTTACTGTGTGCGTGTTTACTGAGTGCGTGTTTACTGTGTGCGTGTTTGCTGTGTGCGTGTTTACTGTGTGCGTGTTTAATGTGTGCGTATTTACTGTGCGCGTATTTACTGTGTGCGTGTTTACTGTGTGCGTATTTACTGTGTGCGTATTTACTGTCTGCGTATTTACTGTGTGCGTATTTACTGTGTGCGTATTTACTCTGTGGGTATTTACTGTGTGCGTAATTACTGTGTGCGTATTTACTGTGTGCGTATTTACTGTGTGCGTATTTACTGTGTGCGTATTCACTGTGTGCGTATTTACTGTGTGCGTCTTTACTGTGTGCGTCTTTACTGTGTGCGTCTTTACTGTGTGTGTATTTACTGTGTGTGTATTTACTGTGTGTGTATTTACTGTGTGTGTATTTACTGAGTGTGTATTTACTGTGTGTGTATTTACTGTGTGTGTATTTACTGTCTGTGTATTTACTGTGTGTGTATTTACTGTCTGTATTTACTGTGTGTGTATTTACTGTGTGTGTATTTACTGTGTGTGTATTTACTGTGTGTGTATTTACTGTGTGCGTATTTACTGTGCGCGTATTTACTGTGTGCGTATTTACTGTGTGCGTATTTACTGTGTGCGTATTTACTGTGTGCGTATTTACTGTGTGCGTATTTACTGTGTGTGTATGTACTGTGTGCGTATTTACTGTGTGCGTATTTACTGTGTGCGTATTTACTGTGTGCGTGTTTACTGTGTGCGTGTTTACTGTGTGCGTATTTACTGTGTGCGTATTTACTGTGTGCGTATTTACTGTGTGCGTATTTACTGTGTGCGTATCTACTCTGTGCGTGTTTACTGTGTGCGTATTTACTGTGTGCGTATTTACTGTTTGCGTATTTACTGCGTGCGTCTTTACTGTGGGTGTATTTACTGTGTGTGTATTTACTGTGTGTGTATTTACTGTGTGTGTAGTTACTGTGTGTGTATTTACTGTGTGTGTGTTTACTGTGTGTGTATTTACTGTGTGTGTATTTACTGTGTGTGTATTTACTGTGTTTGTTATTACTGTGTGTGTGTTTACTGTGTGTGTGTTTACTGTGTGTGTATTTACTGTGTGCGTATTTACTGTGTGCGTCTTTACTGTGTGCGTATTTGCTGTGTGCAGATTTGCTGTGCGCGTATTTACTGTGTGCGTATTTACTGTGTGCGTATTTACTGTGTGCGTATTTACTGTGTGCGTGGTTACTGTGTGCGTATTTACTTTGTGCAAATTTACTGTGTGCCTATTTACTGTGTGCGTATTTACTGTGTGCGTATTTACTGTGTGCGTATTTACTGTGTGCGTTTTTACTGTGTGCGTTTTTACTGTGTGCGTTTTTACTGTGTGCGTATTTACTGTGTGCGTATTTACTGTGTGCGTATTTACTGTGTGCGTATTTACTGTGTGTGTATTCACTGTGTGCGTATTTACTGCATGCATACGTACTGTGTGCGTATTTACTGTGTGCGTATTTACTGTGTGCATATTTACTGTGTGCGTATTTACTGTGTGCGTAGTTACTGGGTGTGTATTTACTGTGTGCGTATTTACTGTGTGCATATTTACTGTGTGCGTATTTACTGTGTGCGTATTTATTGTGTGCGTATTTACTGTGTGGGTATTTACTGTGTGCGTAATTACCGTGTGCGTTTTTATTGTGTGCGTATTTACTGTGTGCGTATTTACTGTGTGCGTATTTACTGTGTGCGTATTTACTGTGTGCGTATTTACTGTGTGCGTATTTACTGTGTGCATATTTACTGTGTGCGTATTTACTGTGTGCGTATTTACTGTGTGCGTATTTACTGTGTGTGTATTTACTGTGTGCGTATTTACTGTGTGCATAATTACTGTGTGCGTATTTACTGTGTGCGTATTTATTGTGTGCGTATTTACTGTGTTCGTATTTACTGTGTGCGTATTTACTGTGTGCGCATTTACTGTGTGCGTATTTACTGTGTGCGTATTTACTGTGTGCGTATTTACTGTGTGCGTATTTACTGTGTGCGTGTTTACTGTGTGCGTATTTACTGTGTGCGTTTTTACTGTGTGCGTATTTACTGTGTGCGTCTTTACTGTGTGCGTCTTTACTGTGTGTGTTTTTACTGTGTGCGTATTTACTGTGTGGGTAGTTACTGTGTGCGTATTTACTGTGTGCGCGTTTACTGTGTGCGTATTTATTGTGTGTGTATTTACTGTGTTCCTATTTACTGTGTGCGTATTTACTGTGTGGGTAGTTACTGTGTGCGTATTTACTGAGTGCGTGTTTACTGTGTGTGTATTTACTGTGTGCGTATTTACTGTGTGCATGTTTACTGTGTGCGTATTTACTGTGTGCGTATTTACTGTGTGCGTATTTACTGTGTGCGTCTTTACTGTGTGCGTCTTTACTGTGTGTGTATTTACTGTGTGTGTATTTACTGTGTGTGTATTGACTGTGTGTGTTATTACTGTGTGTGTACTCACTGTGTGTGTACTCACTGTGTGTGTACTCACTGTGTGTGTACTTACTCTGTGTGTACTTACTGTGTGTGTACTTACTGTGTGTGTACTTACTGTGTGTGTACTTACTGTGTGTGTACTTACTGTGTGTGTACTTACTGTGTGTGTACTTACTGTGTGCGTACTTACTGTGTGCGTATTTACTGTGTGCGTATTTACTGTGTGCGTATTTACTCTGTGCGTATTTACTGTGTGCGTATTTACTGTGTGCGTATTTACTGTGTGCGTATTTACTGTGTGCGTTTTTACTGTGTGCGTATTTACTGTGTGCGTATTTACTGTGTGCGTATTTACTGTGTGCGTATTTACTGTGTGCGTATTTACTGTGTGCGTATTTACTGTGTGCGTATTTACTCTGTGCGTATTTACTGTATGCGTATTTACTGTGTGCGTATTTACTGTGTGCGTATTTACTGTGTGTGTATTTACTGTGTGCGTATTTACTGTGTGCGTATTTACTGTGAGCGTATTCACTGTGAGTGTATTTACTGTGTGCATAATTACTGTGTGCGTATTTACTGTGTGCGTCTTTTCTGTGTGCGTCTTTACTGTGTGCGTATTTACTGTGTGCGTATTAACTGTGTGTGTATTTACTGTGTGCGTTATTACTGTGTGCGTTTTTACTGTGTGCGTCTTTACTGTGTGCGTATTTACTGTGTGCGTATTTACTGTGTGCGTATTTACTGTGTGCGTATTTACTGTGTGCGTTTCTACCGTGTGCGTATTTACTGTGTGCGTATTTACTGTGTGTGTATTTACTGTGTGCGTATTTACTGTGTGCGTATTTACTGTGTGCGTGTTTACTGTGTGCGTGTTTACTGGGTGTGTATTTACTGTGTGCGTGTTTACTGTGTGCTTCTTTACTGTGTGCGTGTTTACTGTGTGCGTGTTTACTGTGTGCGTGTTTACTTGGTGCGTGTTTACTGTGTGCGTGTTTATTGTGTGCGTGTTTACTGTGTGCGTGTTTACTGTGTGCTTGTTTACTGTGTGCGTATTTACTGTGTGCGTATTTAATGTGTGCGTATTTACTGTGTGCGTATTTACTGTGTGCGTCTTTACTGTGTGCGTATTTACTGTGTGCATATTTATTGTGTGCGTATTTACTGTGTGCGTACTTACCGTGTGCGTATTTATTGTGTGCGTATTTACCGTGTGCGTATTAACCGTGTGCGTATTTACTGTGTGTGCGTCTTTATTGTGTGCGTGTTTACTGTGTGCGTATTTACTGTGTGCGTATTTACTGTGTGCATCTTTACTGTTTGCGTTTTTACTGTTTGCGTATTTACTGTGTGCATATTTACTGTGTGCGTATTTACTGTGTGCGTATTTACTGTGTGAGTGTTTACTGTGTGCGTATTTACTGTGTGCGTATTTACTGTGTGCCTATTTACTGTGAGCGTATTCACTGTGAGCTTATTTACTGTGTGAGTATTTACTGTGTGCGTAATTACTGTGTGTGTATTTACTGTGTGCGTATTTACTGTGTGTGTATTTACTGTGTGTGTATTTACTGTGTATGTATTTACTGTGTGTGTATTTACTGTGTGTGTATTTACTGTGTGTGTATTTACTGTGTGTGTATTTACTGTGTGTCTATTCACTGTGTGTGTACTCACTGTGTGTACTCACTGTGTGTGTACTCACTGTGTGTGTACTCACTGTGTGTGTACTCACTGTGTGTGTACTCACTGTGTGTGTACTCACTGTGTGTGTACTCACTGTGTGTGTACTCACTGTGTGTGTACTCACTGTGTGTGTACTAACTGTGTGTGTACTCACTGTGTGTGTACTCACTGTGTGTGTACTTACTGTGTGTGTACTTACTGTCTGTGTATTTACTGTGTGCGTATTTACTGTGTGCGTATTTACTGTGTGCGTATTTACTGTTTGCGTATTTACTGTGTGCGTATTTACTGTGTGCGTGTTTACTGTCTGTGTCTTTACTGTGTGCGTATTTACTGTGTGCGTGATTACTGTGTGTGTGTTTACTGTGTGTGTATTTACTGTGTGCGTATTTACTGTGTGCGTATTTACTGTGTGCCTATTTACTGTGTGCCTCTTTACTGTGTGCGTGTTTACTGTGTGTGTGTTTACCGTGTGCGTGTTTACTGTGTGCGTGTTTACTGAGTGCGTGTTTACTGTGTGCGTGTTTGCTGTGTGCGTGTTTACTGTGTGCGTGTTTAATGTGTGCGTATTTACTGTGTGCGTATTTACTGTGTGCGTGTTTACTGTGTGCGTATTTACTGTGTGCGTATTTACTGTCTGCGTATTTACTGTGTGCGTATTTACTGTGTGCGTATTTACTCTGTGGGTATTTACTGTGTGCGTAATTACTGTGTGCGTATTTACTGTGTGCGTATTTACTGTGTGCGTATTTACTGTGTGCGTATTCACTGTGTGCGTATTTACTGTGTGCGTCTTTACTGTGTGCGTCTTTACTGTGTGCGTCTTTACTGTGTGTGTATTTACTGTGTGTGTATTTACTGTGTGTGTATTTACTGTGTGTGTATTTACTGAGTGTGTATTTACTGTGTGTGTATTTACTGTGTGTGTATTTACTGTCTGTGTATTTACTGTGTGTGTATTTACTGTGTGTATTTACTGTGTGTGTATTTACTGTGTGTGTATTTACTGTGTGTGTATTTACTGTGTGTGTATTTACTGTGTGCGTATTTACTGTGCGCGTATTTACTGTGTGCGTATTTACTGTGTGCGTATTTACTGTGTGCGTATTTACTGTGTGCGTATTTACTGTGTGCGTATTTACTGTGTGCGTATGTACTGTGTGCGTATTTACTGTGTGCGTATTTACTGTGTGCGTATTTACTGTGTGCGTGTTTACTGTGTGCGTGTTTACTGTGTGCGTATTTACTGTGTGCGTATTTACTGTGTGCGTATTTACTGTGTGCGTATTTACTGTGTGCGTATCTACTGTGTGCGTATTTACTGTGTGCGTATTTACTGTGTGCGTATTTACTGTGTGCGTATTTACTGTGTGCGTGTTTACTGTGTGCGTGTTTACTGTGTGCGTATTTACTGTGTGCGTATTTACTGTGTGCGTATTTACTGTGTGCGCACTTACTGTGTGCGTACTTACTGTGTGCGTACTTACTGTGTGCATATTTAGTGTGTGCGTGTTTACTGTGTGCGTGTTTACTCTGTGCGTGTTTACTGTGTGCGTGTTTACTGTGTGCGTGTTTACTGTGTGCGTGTTTACTGTGTGCGTGTTTACTGTGTGCTTGTTTATTGTGTGCGTATTCAATGTGTGCGTCATTACTGTGTGCGTATTTACTGTGTGCGTATTTACTGTGTGCGTATTTACTGTGCGTATTTACTGTGTGCGTGTTTACTGTGTGCGTATTTACTGTTTGCGTACTTACTGTGTGCGTACTTACTGAGCGCGTATTTACTGTCTGCGTATTTACTCTGTGCGTGTTTACTGTGTGCGTATTTACTGTGTGCGTATTTACTGTTTGCGTATTTACTGCGTGCGTCTTTACTGTGGGTGTATTTACTGTGTGTGTATTTACCGTGTGTGTATTTACTGTGTGTGTAGTTACTGTGTGTGTATTTACTGTGTGTGTGTTTACTGTGTGTGTATTTACTGTGTGTGTATTTACTGTGTGTTTATTTACTGTGTCTGTTATTACTGTGTGTGTGTTTACTGTGTGTGTGTGTGTTTACTGTGTGTGTATTTACTGTGTGCGTATTTACTGTGTGCGTCTTTACTGTGTGCGTATTTACTGTGTGCAGATTTGCTGTGCGCGTATTTACTGTGTGCGTATTTACTGTGTGCGTATTTACTGTGTGCGTATTTACTGTGTGCGTGGTTACTGTGTGCGTATTTACTTTGTGCAAATTTACTGTGTGCCTATTTACTGTGTGCGTATTTACTGTGTGCGTATTTACTGTGTGCGTATTTACTGTGTGCGTTTTTACTGTGTGCGTTTTTACTGTGTGCGTTTTTACTGTGTGCGTGCTTACTGTGTGCGTATTTACTGTGTGCGTATTTACTGTGTGCGTGTTTACTGTGTGTGTATTCACTGTGTGCGTATTTACTGCATGCATATGTACTGTGTGCGTATTTACTGTGTGCGTATTTACTGTGTGCATATTTACTGTGTGCGTATTTACTGTGTGCGTAGTTACTGTGTGCGTATTTCTGTGTGCGTATTTACTGTGTGGGTCTTTACTGTGTGCGTTTTTACTGCGTGCGTATTTACTGTGTGCGTATTTACTGTGTGCGTGTTTACTGTGTGCGTATTTACTGTGTGCGTATTTACTGTGTGCGTCTTTACTGTGTGCGTCCTTACTGTGTGCGTCTTTACTGTGTGTGTATTTACTGTGTGTGTATTTACTGTGTGTATTTACTGTGTGTGTTTTTACTGTGTGTGTATTTACTGTGTGTGTATTTACTGTGTGTGTATTTATTGTCTGTGTATTTACTGTGTGTGTCTTTACTGTGTGTATTTACTGTGTGTGTATTTACTGTGTGTGTATTTACTGTGTGTGTATTTACTGTGTGTGTATTTACTGTGTGCGTATTTACTGTGCGCGTATTTACTGTGTGCGTATTTACTGTGTGCGTATTTACTGTGTGCGTATTTACAGTGTGCGTATTTACTGTGTGCGTATTTACTGTGTGCGTATTTACTGTCTGCATATTTACTGTGTGCGTCTTTACTGTGTGCGTCTTTACTGTGGGTGTATTTACTGTGTGTGTATTTACTGTGTGTGTATTTACTGTGTGTGTATTTACTGTGTGGGTATTTACTGTGTGCGTAATTACCGTGTGCGTTTTTATTGTGTGCGTATTTACTGTGTGCGTATTTACTGTGTGCGTATTTACTGTGTGCGTATTTACTGTGTGCGTATTTACTGTGTGCGTATTTACTGTGTGCATATTTACTGTGTGCGTATTTACTGTGTGCGTATTTACTGTGTGCGTATTTACTGTGTGTGTATTTACTGTGTGCGTATTTACTGTGTGCATAATTACTGTGTGCGTATTTACTGTGTGCGTATTTATTGTGTGCGTATTTACTGTGTTCGTATTTACTGTGTGCGTATTTACTGTGTGCGCATTTACTGTGTGCGTATTTACTGTGTGCGTATTTACTGTGTGCGTATTTACTGTGTGCGTATTTACTGTGTGCGTGTTTACTGTGTGCGTATTTACTGTGTGCGTTTTTACTGTGTGCGTATTTACTGTGTGCGTCTTTACTGTGTGCGTCTTTACTGTGTGTGTTTTTACTGTGTGCGTATTTACTGTGTGGGTAGTTACTGTGTGCGTATTTACTGTGTGCGCATTTACTGTGTGCGTATTTATTGTGTGTGTATTTACTGTGTTCCTATTTACTGTGTGCGTATTTACTGTGTGGGTAGTTACTGTGTGCGTATTTACTGAGTGCGTGTTTACTGTGTGTGTATTTACTGTGTGCGTATTTACTGTGTGCATGTTTACTGTGTGCGTATTTACTGTGTGCGTATTTACTGTGTGCGTATTTACTGTGTGCGTCTTTACTGTGTGCGTCTTTACTGTGTGTGTATTTACTGTGTGTGTATTTACTGTGTGTGTATTGACTGTGTGTGTTATTACTGTGTGTGTACTCACTGTGTGTGTACTCACTGTGTGTGTACTCACTGTGTGTGTACTTACTCTGTGTGTACTTACTGTGTGTGTACTTACTGTGTGTGTACTTACTGTGTGTGTACTTACTGTGTGTGTACTTACTGTGTGTGTACTTACTGTGTGTGTACTTACTGTGTGCGTACTTACTGTGTGCGTATTTACTGTGTGCGTATTTACTGTGTGCGTATTTACTCTGTGCGTATTTACTGTGTGCGTATTTACTGTGTGCGTATTTACTGTGTGCGTATTTACTGTGTGCGTTTTTACTGTGTGCGTATTTACTGTGTGCGTATTTACTGTGTGCGTATTTACTGTGTGCGTATTTACTGTGTGCGTATTTACTGTGTGCGTATTTACTGTGTGCGTATTTACTCTGTGCGTATTTACTGTATGCGTATTTACTGTGTGCGTATTTACTGTGTGCGTATTTACTGTGTGTGTATTTACTGTGTGCGTATTTACTGTGTGCGTATTTACTGTGAGCGTATTCACTGTGAGTGTATTTACTGTGTGCATAATTACTGTGTGCGTATTTACTGTGTGCGTCTTTTCTGTGTGCGTCTTTACTGTGTGCGTATTTACTGTGTGCGTATTAACTGTGTGTGTATTTACTGTGTGCGTTATTACTGTGTGCGTTTTTACTGTGTGCGTCTTTACTGTGTGCGTATTTACTGTGTGCGTATTTACTGTGTGCGTATTTACTGTGTGCGTATTTACTGTGTGCGTTTCTACCGTGTGCGTATTTACTGTGTGCGTATTTACTGTGTGTGTATTTACTGTGTGCGTATTTACTGTGTGCGTATTTACTGTGTGCGTGTTTACTGTGTGCGTGTTTACTGGGTGTGTATTTACTGTGTGCGTGTTTACTGTGTGCTTCTTTACTGTGTGCGTGTTTACTGTGTGCGTGTTTACTGTGTGCGTGTTTACTTGGTGCGTGTTTACTGTGTGCGTGTTTATTGTGTGCGTGTTTACTGTGTGCGTGTTTACTGTGTGCTTGTTTACTGTGTGCGTATTTACTGTGTGCGTATTTAATGTGTGCGTATTTACTGTGTGCGTATTTACTGTGTGCGTCTTTACTGTGTGCGTATTTACTGTGTGCATATTTATTGTGTGCGTATTTACTGTGTGCGTACTTACCGTGTGCGTATTTATTGTGTGCGTATTTACCGTGTGCGTATTAACCGTGTGCGTATTTACTGTGTGTGCGTCTTTATTGTGTGCGTGTTTACTGTGTGCGTATTTACTGTGTGCGTATTTACTGTGTGCATCTTTACTGTTTGCGTTTTTACTGTTTGCGTATTTACTGTGTGCATATTTACTGTGTGCGTATTTACTGTGTGCGTATTTACTGTGTGAGTGTTTACTGTGTGCGTATTTACTGTGTGCGTATTTACTGTGTGCGTATTTACTGTGTGCCTATTTACTGTGAGCGTATTCACTGTGAGCTTATTTACTGTGTGAGTATTTACTGTGTGCGTAATTACTGTGTGTGTATTTACTGTGTGCGTATTTACTGTGTGTGTATTTACTGTGTGTGTATTTACTGTGTATGTATTTACTGTGTGTGTATTTACTGTGTGTGTATTTACTGTGTGTGTATTTACTGTGTGTGTATTTACTGTGTGTGTATTCACTGTGTGTGTACTCACTGTGTGTACTCACTGTGTGTGTACTCACTGTGTGTGTACTCACTGTGTGTGTACTCACTGTGTGTGTACTCACTGTGTGTGTACTCACTGTGTGTGTACTCACTGTGTGTGTACTCACTGTGTGTGTACTCACTGTGTGTGTACTAACTGTGTGTGTACTCACTGTGTGTGTACTCACTGTGTGTGTACTTACTGTGTGTGTACTTACTGTCTGTGTATTTACTGTGTGCGTATTTACTGTGTGCGTATTTACTGTGTGCGTATTTACTGTTTGCGTATTTACTGTGTGCGTATTTACTGTGTGCGTGTTTACTGTCTGTGTCTTTACTGTGTGCGTATTTACTGTGTGCGTGATTACTGTGTGTGTGTTTACTGTGTGTGTATTTACTGTGTGCGTATTTACTGTGTGCGTATTTACTGTGTGCCTATTTACTGTGTGCCTCTTTACTGTGTGCGTGTTTACTGTGTGTGTGTTTACCGTGTGCGTGTTTACTGTGTGCGTGTTTACTGAGTGCGTGTTTACTGTGTGCGTGTTTGCTGTGTGCGTGTTTACTGTGTGCGTGTTTAATGTGTGCGTATTTACTGTGTGCGTATTTACTGTGTGCGTGTTTACTGTGTGCGTATTTACTGTGTGCGTATTTACTGTCTGCGTATTTACTGTGTGCGTATTTACTGTGTGCGTATTTACTCTGTGGGTATTTACTGTGTGCGTAATTACTGTGTGCGTATTTACTGTGTGCGTATTTACTGTGTGCGTATTTACTGTGTGCGTATTCACTGTGTGCGTATTTACTGTGTGCGTCTTTACTGTGTGCGTCTTTACTGTGTGCGTCTTTACTGTGTGTGTATTTACTGTGTGTGTATTTACTGTGTGTGTATTTACTGTGTGTGTATTTACTGAGTGTGTATTTACTGTGTGTGTATTTACTGTGTGTGTATTTACTGTCTGTGTATTTACTGTGTGTGTATTTACTGTGTGTATTTACTGTGTGTGTATTTACTGTGTGTGTATTTACTGTGTGTGTATTTACTGTGTGTGTATTTACTGTGTGCGTATTTACTGTGCGCGTATTTACTGTGTGCGTATTTACTGTGTGCGTATTTACTGTGTGCGTATTTACTGTGTGCGTATTTACTGTGTGCGTATTTACTGTGTGCGTAT
Source organism: Cryptosula pallasiana (assembly GCA_945261195.1). NCBI lineage: Eukaryota > Metazoa > Bryozoa > Gymnolaemata > Cheilostomatida > Cryptosulidae > Cryptosula > Cryptosula pallasiana. The sequence continues at coordinate 46,471,075 of OX183130.1, forward strand.
GTACTGTGTGCGTATTTACTGTGTGCGTATTTACTGTGTGCGTATTTACTGTGTGCGTGTTTACTGTGTGCGTGTTTACTGTGTGCGTATTTACTGTGTGCGTATTTACTGTGTGCGTATTTACTGTGTGCGTATTTACTGTGTGCGTATCTACTGTGTGCGTATTTACTGTGTGCGTATTTACTGTGTGCGTATTTACTGTGTGCGTATTTACTGTGTGCGTGTTTACTGTGTGCGTGTTTACTGTGTGCGTATTTACTGTGTGCGTATTTACTGTGTGCGTATTTACTGTGTGCGCACTTACTGTGTGCGTACTTACTGTGTGCGTACTTACTGTGTGCATATTTAGTGTGTGCGTGTTTACTGTGTGCGTGTTTACTCTGTGCGTGTTTACTGTGTGCGTGTTTACTGTGTGCGTGTTTACTGTGTGCGTGTTTACTGTGTGCGTGTTTACTGTGTGCTTGTTTATTGTGTGCGTATTCAATGTGTGCGTCATTACTGTGTGCGTATTTACTGTGTGCGTATTTACTGTGTGCGTATTTACTGTGCGTATTTACTGTGTGCGTGTTTACTGTGTGCGTATTTACTGTTTGCGTACTTACTGTGTGCGTACTTACTGAGCGCGTATTTACTGTCTGCGTATTTACTCTGTGCGTGTTTACTGTGTGCGTATTTACTGTGTGCGTATTTACTGTTTGCGTATTTACTGCGTGCGTCTTTACTGTGGGTGTATTTACTGTGTGTGTATTTACCGTGTGTGTATTTACTGTGTGTGTAGTTACTGTGTGTGTATTTACTGTGTGTGTGTTTACTGTGTGTGTATTTACTGTGTGTGTATTTACTGTGTGTGTATTTACTGTGTCTGTTATTACTGTGTGTGTGTTTACTGTGTGTGTGTGTTTACTGTGTGTGTATTTACTGTGTGCGTATTTACTGTGTGCGTCTTTACTGTGTGCGTATTTACTGTGTGCAGATTTGCTGTGCGCGTATTTACTGTGTGCGTATTTACTGTGTGCGTATTTACTGTGTGCGTATTTACTGTGTGCGTGGTTACTGTGTGCGTATTTACTTTGTGCAAATTTACTGTGTGCCTATTTACTGTGTGCGTATTTACTGTGTGCGTATTTACTGTGTGCGTATTTACTGTGTGCGTTTTTACTGTGTGCGTTTTTACTGTGTGCGTTTTTACTGTGTGCGTGCTTACTGTGTGCGTATTTACTGTGTGCGTATTTACTGTGTGCGTGTTTACTGTGTGTGTATTCACTGTGTGCGTATTTACTGCATGCATATGTACTGTGTGCGTATTTACTGTGTGCGTATTTACTGTGTGCATATTTACTGTGTGCGTATTTACTGTGTGCGTAGTTACTGTGTGCGTATTTCTGTGTGCGTATTTACTGTGTGGGTCTTTACTGTGTGCGTTTTTACTGCGTGCGTATTTACTGTGTGCGTATTTACTGTGTGCGTGTTTACTGTGTGCGTATTTACTGTGTGCGTATTTACTGTGTGCGTCTTTACTGTGTGCGTCCTTACTGTGTGCGTCTTTACTGTGTGTGTATTTACTGTGTGTGTATTTACTGTGTGTATTTACTGTGTGTGTTTTTACTGTGTGTGTATTTACTGTGTGTGTATTTACTGTGTGTGTATTTATTGTCTGTGTATTTACTGTGTGTGTCTTTACTGTGTGTATTTACTGTGTGTGTATTTACTGTGTGTGTATTTACTGTGTGTGTATTTACTGTGTGTGTATTTACTGTGTGCGTATTTACTGTGCGCGTATTTACTGTGTGCGTATTTACTGTGTGCGTATTTACTGTGTGCGTATTTACAGTGTGCGTATTTACTGTGTGCGTATTTACTGTGTGCGTATTTACTGTCTGCATATTTACTGTGTGCGTCTTTACTGTGTGCGTCTTTACTGTGGGTGTATTTACTGTGTGTGTATTTACTGTGTGTGTATTTACTGTGTGTGTATTTACTGTGTGTGTATTTACTGTGTGTGTATATACTGTTTGTGTATTTACTGTGTGTGTCTTTACTGTGTGCGTATTTACTGGGTGCGTATTTACTGTGTGCGTATTTATTGTGTGCGTATTTACTGTGTGCGTATTTACTATGTGCGTACTTACTGTGTGCGTATTTACTGTGTGCGTTTTTACTGTGTGCGTATTTACTGTGTGCGTATTTACTGTGTGCGTATTTACTGTGTGCATATTTACTGTGCGCGTATTTACTGTGTGCATATTTACTGTGTGCGTATTTACTGTGTGCGTATTTGCTGTGTGCGTATTTACTGTGTGCGTATTTACTGTGTGCGTATTTACTGTGTGCGTATTTACTGTGTGCGTATTTACTGTGTGCGTATTTACTGTGTGCGTATGTACTGTGTGCGTATTTACTGTGTGCATATTTACTGCGTGCGTATTTACTGTGTGCGTATCTACTGTGTGCGTATTTACTGTGAGCGTATTTACTGTGTGCGTATTTACTGTGTGCGTATTTACTGTGTGCGTATTTACTGTGTGCGTATTTACTGTGTGCGTATGTACTGTGTGCGTATTTACTGTGTGCGTATTCACTGTTTGCGTATTTACTGTGTGCGTGTTTACTGTGTGCGTGTTTACTGAGTGCGTATTTACTGTGTGCGTATTTACTGTGTGCGTATTTACTGTGTGCGTATTTACTGTGTGCGTATCTACTGTGTGCGTATTTACTGTGTGCGTATTTACTGTGTGCGTATTTACTGTGTGCGTATTTACTGTGTGCGTGTTTACTGTGTGCGTGTTTACTGTGTGCGTATTTACTGTGTGCGTATTTACTGTGTGCGTATTTACTGTGTGCGCACTTACTGTGTGCGTACTTACTGTGTGCGTATTTATTGTGTGCGTATTTACTGTGTGCGTATTTACTATGTGCGTATTTACTGTGTGCGTATTTACTGTGTGCGTTTTTACTGTGTGCGTATTTACTGTGTGCGTATTTACTGTGTGCGTATTTACTGTGTGCATATTTACTGTGTGCGTAGTTACTGTGTGCGTATCTACTGTGTGCGTATTTACTGTGTGCGTATTTACTGTGTGCGTATTTACTGTGTGCGTATTTACTGTGTGCGTATTTACTGTGTGCGTGTTTACTGTGTGCGTATTTACTGTGTGCGTATTTACTGTGTGCGTATTTACTGTGTGCATATTTACTGTGTGCGTATTTACTGTGTGCGTATCTACTGTGTGCGTATTTACTGTGTGCGTATTTACTGTGTGCGTATTTACTGTGTGCGTATTTACTGTGTGCGTATTTACTGTGTGCGTATGTACTGTGTGCGTATTTACTGTGTGCGTATTCACTGTGTGCGTATTTACTGTGTGCGTGTTTACTGTGTGCGTGTTTACTGTGTGCGTATTTACTGTGTGCGTATTTACTGTGTCCGTATTTACTGTATGCGTAATTACTGTGTGCGTGTTTACTGTGTGCGTGTTTACTGTGTGCGTGTTTACTGTGTGCTTGTTTACTGTGTGCGTATTTACTGTGTGCGTATTTAATGTGTGCGTATTTACTGTGTGCGTATTTACTGTGTGCGTGTTTACTGTGTGCGTGTTTACTGTGTGCGTGTTTACTGTGTGCGTGTTTACTGTGTGCGTATTTACTGTGTGCGTATTTACTGTGTGCGTATTTACTGTGTGCGCACTTACTGTGTGCATACTTACTGTGTGCGTATTTACGGTGTGCTTACTTAGTGTGTGCGTGTTTACTGTGTGCGTGTTTACTCTGTGCGTGTTTACTGTGTGCGTGTTTACTGTGTGCGTGTTTACTGTGTGCGTGTTTACTGTGTGCGTGTTTACTGTGTGCGTGTTTACTGTGTGCGTATTAAATGTGTGCGTCATCACTGTGTGCGTATTTACTGTGTGCGTATTTACTGTGTGCGTATTTACTGTGTGCGTATTTACAGTTTGCGTGTTTACTGTGTGCGTATTTACTGTTTGCGTACTTACTGTGTGCGTACTTACTGAGTGCGTATTTACTGTGTGCGTATTTACTCTGTGCGTGTTTACTGTGTGTGTATTTACTGTGTGCGTATTTACTGTGTGCGTATTTACTGTGTGCGTGTTTACTGTGTGCGTGTTTACTGGGTGTGTATTTACTGTGTGCGTGTTTACTGTGTGCTTCTTTACTGTGTGCGTGTTTACTGTGTGCGTGTTTACTGTGTGCGTGTTTACTTGGTGCGTGTTTACTGTGTGCGTGTTTACTGTGTGCGTGTTTACTGTGTGCGTGTTTACTGTGTGCGTGTTTACTGTGTGCGTGTTTACTGTGTGCTTGTTTACTGTGTGCGTATTTACTGTGTGCGTATTTAATGTGTGCGTATTTACTGTGTGCGTATTTACTGTCTGCATATTTACTGTGTGCGTATTTACTGTGTGCGTATTTACTGTGTGAGTATTTACTGTGTGCGTGTTTACTGTGTGCGTGTTCACTGTGTGCGTGTTTTCTGTGTGCGTGTTTATTGTCTGCGTATTCACTGTGTGCGTATTTACCGTGTGCGTATTTACCGTGAGGGTATTTACTGTGTGCGTGTTTACTGTGTGCGTAGTTACTGTGTGCGTATTTACTGTGTGCGTATTTACTGTGTGCGTATTTACTGTGTGCGTATTTACTGTGTGCGTATTTACTGTGTGCGTATTTACTGTGTGCGTATTCACTGTGTGCGTATTTACTGTGTGCGTATTTACTGTGTGCGTCTTTACTGTGTGCGTATTTACTGTGTGCATATTTATTGTGTGCGTATTTACTGTGTGCGTACTTACCGTGTGCGTATTTATTGTGTGCGTATTTACCGTGTGCGTATTAACCGTGTGCGTATTTACTGTGTGTGCGTCTTTATTGTGTGCGTGTTTACTGTGTGCGTATTTACTGTGTGCGTATTTACTGTGTGCATCTTTACTGTTTGCGTTTTTACTGTTTGCGTATTTACTGTGTGCATATTTACTGTGTGCGTATTTACTGTGTGCGTATTTACTGTGTGAGTGTTTACTGTGTGCGTATTTACTGTGTGCGTATTTACTGTGTGCCTATTTACTGTGAGCGTAGTCACTGTGAGCTTATTTACTGTGTGAGTATTTACTGTGTGCGTAATTACTGTGTGTGTATTTACTGTGTGCGTATTTACTGTGTGTGTATTTACTGTGTGTGTATTTACTGTGTATGTATTTACTGTGTGTGTATTTACTGTGTGTGTATTTACTGTGTGTGTATTTACTGTGTGTGTATTTACTGTGTGTGTATTCACTGTGTGTGTACTCACTGTGTGTGTACTCACTGTGTGTGTACTCACTGTGTGTGTACTCACTGTGTGTGTACTCACTGTGTGTGTACTCACTGTGTGTGTACTCACTGTGTGTGTACTCACTGTGTGTGTACTCACTGTGTGTGTACTCACTGTGTGTGCACTAACTGTGTGTGTACTCACTGTGTGTGTACTCACTGTGTGTGTACTTACTGTGTGTGTACTTACTGTCTGTGTATTTACTGTGTGCGTATTTACTGTGTGCGTATTTACTGTGTGCGTATTTACTGTTTGCGTATTTACTGTGTGCGTATTTACTGTGTGCGTGTTTACTGTCTGTGTCTTTACTGTGTGCGTATTTACTGTGTGCGTGATTACTGTGTGTGTGTTTACTGTGTGTGTATTTACTGTGTGCGTATTTACTGTGTGCGTATTTACTGTGTGCCTATTTACTGTGTGCCTCTTTACTGTGTGCGTGTTTACTGTGTGTGTGTTTACTGTGTGCGTGTTTACTGTGTGCGTGTTTACTGAGTGCGTGTTTACTGTGTGCGTGTTTGCTGTGTGCGTGTTTACTGTGTGCGTGTTTAATGTGTGCGTATTTACTGTGTGCGTATTTACTGTGTGCGTGTTTACTGTGTGCGTATTTACTGTGTGCGTATTTACTGTCTGCGTATTTACTGTGTGCGTATTTACTGTGTGCGTATTTACTCTGTGGGTATTTACTGTGTGCGTAATTACTGTGTGCGTATTTACTGTGTGCGTATTTACTGTGTGCGTATTTACTGTGTGCGTATTCACTGTGTGCGTATTTACTGTGTGCGTCTTTACTGTGTGCGTCTTTACTGTGTGCGTCTTTACTGTGTGTGTATTTACTGTGTGTGTATTTACTGTGTGTGTATTTACTGTGTGTGTATTTACTGAGTGTGTATTTACTGTGTGTGTATTTACTGTGTGTGTATTTACTGTCTGTGTATTTACTGTGTGTGTATTTACTGTGTGTATTTACTGTGTGTGTATTTACTGTGTGTGTATTTACTGTGTGTGTATTTACTGTGTGTGTATTTACTGTGTGCGTATTTACTGTGCGCGTATTTACTGTGTGCGTATTTACTGTGTGCGTATTTACTGTGTGCGTATTTACTGTGTGCGTATTTACTGTGTGCGTATTTACTGTGTGCGTATGTACTGTGTGCGTATTTACTGTGTGCGTATTTACTGTGTGCGTATTTACTGTGTGCGTGTTTACTGTGTGCGTGTTTACTGTGTGCGTATTTACTGTGTGCGTATTTACTGTGTGCGTATTTACTGTGTGCGTATTTACTGTGTGCGTATCTACTCTGTGCGTGTTTACTGTGTGCGTATTTACTGTGTGCGTATTTACTGTTTGCGTATTTACTGCGTGCGTCTTTACTGTGGGTGTATTTACTGTGTGTGTATTTACTGTGTGTGTATTTACTGTGTGTGTAGTTACTGTGTGTGTATTTACTGTGTGTGTGTTTACTGTGTGTGTATTTACTGTGTGTGTCTTTACTGTGTGTGTATTTACTGTGTTTGTTATTACTGTGTGTGTGTTTACTGTGTGTGTGTTTACTGTGTGTGTATTTACTGTTTGCGTATTTACTGTGTGCGTCTTTACTGTGTGCGTATTTGCTGTGTGCAGATTTGCTGTGCGCGTATTTACTGTGTGCGTATTTACTGTGTGCGTATTTACTGTGTGCGTATTTACTGTGTGCGTGGTTACTGTGTGCGTATTTACTTTGTGCAAATTTACTGTGTGCCTATTTACTGTGTGCGTATTTACTGTGTGCGTATTTACTGTGTGCGTATTTACTGTGTGCGTTTTTACTGTGTGCGTTTTTACTGTGTGCGTTTTTACTGTGTGCGTATTTACTGTGTGCGTATTTACTGTGTGCGTATTTACTGTGTGCGTATTTACTGTGTGTGTATTCACTGTGTGCGTATTTACTGCATGCATACGTACTGTGTGCGTATTTACTGTGTGCGTATTTACTGTGTGCATATTTACTGTGTGCGTATTTACTGTGTGCGTAGTTACTGGGTGTGTATTTACTGTGTGCGTATTTACTGTGTGCATATTTACTGTGTGCGTATTTACTGTGTGCGTATTTATTGTGTGCGTATTTACTGTGTGGGTATTTACTGTGTGCGTAATTACCGTGTGCGTTTTTATTGTGTGCGTATTTACTGTGTGCGTATTTACTGTGTGCGTATTTACTGTGTGCGTATTTACTGTGTGCGTATTTACTGTGTGCGTATTTACTGTGTGCATATTTACTGTGTGCGTATTTACTGTGTGCGTATTTACTGTGTGCGTATTTACTGTGTGTGTATTTACTGTGTGCGTATTTACTGTGTGCATATTTACTGTGTGCGTATTTACTGTGTGCGTATTTATTGTGTGCGTATTTACTGTGTTCGTATTTACTGTGTGCGTATTTACTGTGTGCGCATTTACTGTGTGCGTATTTACTGTGTGCGTATTTACTGTGTGCGTATTTACTGTGTGCGTATTTACTGTGTGCGTGTTTACTGTGTGCGTATTTACTGTGTGCGTTTTTACTGTGTGCGTAGTTACTGTGTGCGTCTTTACTGTGTGCGTCTTTACTGTGTGTGTTTTTACTGTGTGCGTATTTACTGTGTGGGTAGTTACTGTGTGCGTATTTACTGTGTGCGCATTTACTGTGTGCGTATTTATTGTGTGTGTATTTACTGTGTTCCTATTTACTGTGTGCGTATTTACTGTGTGGGTAGTTACTGTGTGCGTATTTACTGAGTGCGTGTTTACTGTGTGTGTATTTACTGTGTGCGTATTTACTGTGTGCATGTTTACTGTGTGCGTATTTACTGTGTGCGTATTTACTGTGTGCGTATTTACTGTGTGCGTCTTTACTGTGTGCGTCTTTACTGTGTGTGTATTTACTGTGTGTGTATTTACTGTGTGTGTATTGACTGTGTGTGTTATTACTGTGTGTGTACTCACTGTGTGTGTACTCACTGTGTGTGTACTCACTGTGTGTGTACTTACTCTGTGTGTACTTACTGTGTGTGTACTTACTGTGTGTGTACTTACTGTGTGTGTACTTACTGTGTGTGTACTTACTGTGTGTGTACTTACTGTGTGTGTACTTACTGTGTGCGTACTTACTGTGTGCGTATTTACTGTGTGCGTATTTACTGTGTGCGTATTTACTCTGTGCGTATTTACTGTGTGCGTATTTACTGTGTGCGTATTTACTGTGTGCGTATTTACTGTGTGCGTTTTTACTGTGTGCGTATTTACTGTGTGCGTATTTACTGTGTGCGTATTTACTGTGTGCGTATTTACTGTGTGCGTATTTACTGTGTGCGTATTTACTGTGTGCGTATTTACTGTGTGCGTATTTACTGTGTGCGTATTTACTGTATGCGTATTTACTGTGTGCGTATTTACTGTGTGCGTATTTACTGTGTGTGTATTTACTGTGTGCGTATTTACTGTGTGCGTATTTACTGTGAGCGTATTCACTGTGAGTGTATTTACTGTGTGCATAATTACTGTGTGCGTATTTACTGTGTGCGTCTTTTCTGTGTGCGTCTTTACTGTGTGCGTATTTACTGTGTGCGTATTAACTGTGTGTGTATTTACTGTGTGCGTTATTACTGTGTGCGTTTTTACTGTGTGCGTCTTTACTGTGTGCGTATTTACTGTGTGCGTATTTACTGTGTGCGTATTTACTGTGTGCGTATTTACTGTGTGCGTTTTTACCGTGTGCGTATTTACTGTGTGCGTATTTACTGTGTGTGTATTTACTGTGTGCGTATTTACTGTGTGCGTATTTACTGTGTGCGTGTTTACTGTGTGCGTGTTTACTGGGTGTGTATTTACTGTGTGCGTGTTTACTGTGTGCTTCTTTACTGTGTGCGTGTTTACTGTGTGCGTGTTTACTGTGTGCGTGTTTACTTGGTGCGTGTTTACTGTGTGCGTGTTTACTGTGTGCGTGTTTACTGTGTGCGTGTTTACTGTGTGCTTGTTTACTGTGTGCGTATTTACTGTGTGCGTATTTAATGTGTGCGTATTTACTGTGTGCGTATTTACTGTCTGCATATTTACTGTGTGCGTATTTACTGTGTGCGTATTTACTGTGTGAGTATTTACTGTGTGCGTGTTTACTGTGTGCGTGTTCACTGTGTGCGTGTTTTCTGTGTGCGTGTTTATTGTCTGCGTATTCACTGTGTGCGTATTTACCGTGTGCGTATTTACCGTGAGGGTATTTACTGTGTGCGTGTTTACTGTGTGCGTAGTTACTGTGTGCCTATTTACTGTGTGCGTATTTACTGTGTGCGTATTTACTGTGTGCGTATTTACTGTGTGCGTATTTACTGTGTGCGTATTTACTGTGTGCGTATTCACTGTGTGCGTATTTACTGTGTGCGTATTTACTGTGTGCGTCTTTACTGTGTGCGTATTTACTGTGTGCATATTTATTGTGTGCGTATTTACTGTGTGCGTACTTACCGTGTGCGTATTTATTGTGTGCGTATTTACCGTGTGCGTATTAACCGTGTGCGTATTTACTGTGTGTGCGTCTTTATTGTGTGCGTGTTTACTGTGTGCGTATTTACTGTGTGCGTATTTACTGTGTGCATCTTTACTGTTTGCGTTTTTACTGTTTGCGTATTTACTGTGTGCATATTTACTGTGTGCGTATTTACTGTGTGCGTATTTACTGTGTGAGTGTTTACTGTGTGCGTATTTACTGTGTGCGTATTTACTGTGTGCCTATTTACTGTGAGCGTATTCACTGTGAGCTTATTTACTGTGTGAGTATTTACTGTGTGCGTAATTACTGTGTGTGTATTTACTGTGTGCGTATTTACTGTGTGTGTATTTACTGTGTGTGTATTTACTGTGTATGTATTTACTGTGTGTGTATTTACTGTGTGTGTATTTACTGTGTGTGTATTTACTGTGTGTGTATTTACTGTGTGTGTATTCACTGTGTGTGTACTCACTGTGTGTGTACTCACTGTGTGTGTACTCACTGTGTGTGTACTCACTGTGTGTGTACTCACTGTGTGTGTACTCACTGTGTGTGTACTCACTGTGTGTGTACTCACTGTGTGTGTACTCACTGTGTGTGTACTCACTGTGTGTGTACTAACTGTGTGTGTACTCACTGTGTGTGTACTCACTGTGTGTGTACTTACTGTGTGTGTACTTACTGTCTGTGTATTTACTGTGTGCGTATTTACTGTGTGCGTATTTACTGTGTGCGTATTTACTGTTTGCGTATTTACTGTGTGCGTATTTACTGTGTGCGTGTTTACTGTCTGTGTCTTTACTGTGTGCGTATTTACTGTGTGCGTGATTACTGTGTGTGTGTTTACTGTGTGTGTATTTACTGTGTGCGTATTTACTGTGTGCGTATTTACTGTGTGCCTATTTACTGTGTGCCTCTTTACTGTGTGCGTGTTTACTGTGTGTGTGTTTACTGTGTGCGTGTTTACTGTGTGCGTGTTTACTGAGTGCGTGTTTACTGTGTGCGTGTTTGCTGTGTGCGTGTTTACTGTGTGCGTGTTTAATGTGTGCGTATTTACTGTGTGCGTATTTACTGTGTGCGTGTTTACTGTGTGCGTATTGACTGTGTGCGTATTTACTGTCTGCGTATTTACTGTGTGCGTATTTACTGTGTGCGTATTTACTCTGTGGGTATTTACTGTGTGCGTAATTACTGTGTGCGTATTTACTGTGTGCGTATTTACTGTGTGCGTATTTACTGTGTGCGTATTCACTGTGTGCGTATTTACTGTGTGCGTCTTTACTGTGTGCGTCTTTACTGTGTGCGTCTTTACTGTGTGTGTATTTACTGTGTGTGTATTTACTGTGTGTGTATTTACTGTGTGTGTATTTACTGAGTGTGTATTTACTGTGTGTGTATTTACTGTGTGTGTATTTACTGTCTGTGTATTTACTGTGTGTGTATTTACTGTGTGTATTTACTGTGTGTGTATTTACTGTGTGTGTATTTACTGTGTGTGTATTTACTGTGTGTGTATTTACTGTGTGCGTATTTACTGTGCGCGTATTTACTGTGTGCGTATTTACTGTGTGCGTATTTACTGTGTGCGTATTTACTGTGTGCGTATTTACTGTGTGCGTATTTACTGTGTGCGTATGTACTGTGTGCGTATTTACTGTGTGCGTATTTACTGTGTGCGTATTTACTGTGTGCGTGTTTACTGTGTGCGTGTTTACTGTGTGCGTATTTACTGTGTGCGTATTTACTGTGTGCGTATTTACTGTGTGCGTATTTACTGTGTGCGTATCTACTGTGTGCGTATTTACTGTGTGCGTATTTACTGTGTGCGTATTTACTGTGTGCGTATTTACTGTGTGCGTGTTTACTGTGTGCGTGTTTACTGTGTGCGTATTTACTGTGTGCGTATTTACTGTGTGCGTATTTACTGTGTGCGCACTTACTGTGTGCGTACTTACTGTGTGCGTATTTACTGTGTGCATATTTAGTGTGTGCGTGTTTACTGTGTGCGTGTTTACTCTGTGCGTGTTTACTGTGTGCGTGTTTACTGTGTGCGTGTTTACTGTGTGCGTGTTTACTGTGTGCGTGTTTACTGTGTGCTTGTTTATTGTGTGCGTATTCAATGTGTGCGTCATTACTGTGTGCGTATTTACTGTGTGCGTATTTACTGTGTGCGTATTTACTGTGCGTATTTACTGTGTGCGTGTTTACTGTGTGCGTATTTACTGTTTGCGTACTTACTGTGTGCGTACTTACTGAGCGCGTATTTACTGTCTGCGTATTTACTCTGTGCGTGTTTACTGTGTGCGTATTTACTGTGTGCGTATTTACTGTTTGCGTATTTACTGCGTGCGTCTTTACTGTGGGTGTATTTACTGTGTGTGTATTTACCGTGTGTGTATTTACTGTGTGTGTAGTTACTGTGTGTGTATTTACTGTGTGTGTGTTTACTGTGTGTGTATTTACTGTGTGTGTATTTACTGTGTGTGTATTTACTGTGTCTGTTATTACTGTGTGTGTGTTTACTGTGTGTGTGTGTTTACTGTGTGTGTATTTACTGTGTGCGTATTTACTGTGTGCGTCTTTACTGTGTGCGTATTTGCTGTGTGCAGATTTGCTGTGCGCGTATTTACTGTGTGCGTATTTACTGTGTGCGTATTTACTGTGTGCGTATTTACTGTGTGCGTGGTTACTGTGTGCGTATTTACTTTGTGCAAATTTACTGTGTGCCTATTTACTGTGTGCGTATTTACTGTGTGCGTATTTACTGTGTGCGTATTTACTGTGTGCGTTTTTACTGTGTGCGTTTTTACTGTGTGCGTTTTTACTGTGTGCGTGCTTACTGTGTGCGTATTTACTGTGTGCGTATTTACTGTGTGCGTGTTTACTGTGTGTGTATTCACTGTGTGCGTATTTACTGCATGCATATGTACTGTGTGCGTATTTACTGTGTGCGTATTTACTGTGTGCATATTTACTGTGTGCGTATTTACTGTGTGCGTAGTTACTGTGTGCGTATTTCTGTGTGCGTATTTACTGTGTGGGTCTTTACTGTGTGCGTTTTTACTGCGTGCGTATTTACTGTGTGCGTATTTACTGTGTGCGTGTTTACTGTGTGCGTATTTACTGTGTGCGTATTTACTGTGTGCGTCTTTACTGTGTGCGTCCTTACTGTGTGCGTCTTTACTGTGTGTGTATTTACTGTGTGTGTATTTACTGTGTGTATTTACTGTGTGTGTTTTTACTGTGTGTGTATTTACTGTGTGTGTATTTACTGTGTGTGTATTTATTGTCTGTGTATTTACTGTGTGTGTCTTTACTGTGTGTATTTACTGTGTGTGTATTTACTGTGTGTGTATTTACTGTGTGTGTATTTACTGTGTGTGTATTTACTGTGTGCGTATTTACTGTGCGCGTATTTACTGTGTGCGTATTTACTGTGTGCGTATTTACTGTGTGCGTATTTACAGTGTGCGTATTTACTGTGTGCGTATTTACTGTGTGCGTATTTACTGTCTGCATATTTACTGTGTGCGTCTTTACTGTGTGCGTCTTTACTGTGGGTGTATTTACTGTGTGTGTATTTACTGTGTGTGTATTTACTGTGTGTGTATTTACTGTGTGTGTATTTACTGTGTGTGTATATACTGTGTGTGTATTTATTGTGTGTGTCTTTACTGTGTGCGTATTTACTGGGTGCGTATTTACTGTGTGCGTATTTATTGTGTGCGTATTTACTGTGTGCGTATTTACTATGTGCGTACTTACTGTGTGCGTATTTACTGTGTGCGTTTTTACTGTGTGCGTATTTACTGTGTGCGTATTTACTGTGTGCGTATTTACTGTGTGCATATTTACTGTGCGCGTATTTACTGTGTGCATATTTACTGTGTGCGTATTTACTGTGTGCGTATTTACTGTGTGCGTATTTACTGTGTGCGTATTTACTGTGTGCGTATTTACTGTGTGCGTATTTACTGTGTGCGTATTTACTGTGTGCGTATTTACTGTGTGCGTATGTACTGTGTGCGTATTTACTGTGTGCATATTTACTGCGTGCGTATTTACTGTGTGCGTATCTACTGTGTGCGTATTTACTGTGAGCGTATTTACTGTGTGCGTATTTATTGTGTGCGTATTTACTGTGTGCGTATTTACTGTGTGCGTATTTACTGTGTGCGTATGTACTGTGTGCGTATTTACTGTGTGCGTATTCACTGTTTGCGTATTTACTGTGTGCGTGTTTACTGTGTGCGTGTTTACTGAGTGCGTATTTACTGTGTGCGTATTTACTGTGTGCGTATTTACTGTGTGCGTATTTACTGTGTGCGTATCTACTGTGTGCGTATTTACTGTGTGCGTATTTACTGTGTGCGTATTTACTGTGTGCGTATTTACTGTGTGCGTGTTTACTGTGTGCGTGTTTACTGTGTGCGTATTTACTGTGTGCGTATTTACTGTGTGCGTATTTACTGTGTGCGCACTTACTGTGTGCGTACTTACTGTGTGCGTATTTATTGTGTGCGTATTTACTGTGTGCGTATTTACTATGTGCGTATTTACTGTGTGCGTATTTACTGTGTGCGTTTTTACTGTGTGCGTATTTACTGTGTGCGTATTTACTGTGTGCGTATTTACTGTGTGCATATTTACTGTGTGCGTAGTTACTGTGTGCGTATCTACTGTGTGCGTATTTACTGTGTGCGTATTTACTGTGTGCGTATTTACTGTGTGCGTATTTACTGTGTGCGTATTTACTGTGTGCGTGTTTACTGTGTGCGTTTTTTACTGTGTGCGTATTTACTGTGTGCGTATTTACTGTGTGCATATTTACTGTGTGCGTATTTACTGTGTGCGTATCTACTGTGTGCGTATTTACTGTGTGCGTATTTACTGTGTGCGTATTTACTGTGTGCGTATTTACTGTGTGCGTATTTACTGTGTGCGTATGTACTGTGTGCGTATTTACTGTGTGCGTATTCACTGTGTGCGTATTTACTGTGTGCGTGTTTACTGTGTGCGTGTTTACTGTGTGCGTATTTACTGTGTGCGTATTTACTGTGTCCGTATTTACTGTATGCGTAATTACTGTGTGCGTATCTACTGTGTGCGTATTTACTGTGTGCGTATTTACTGTGTGCGTATTTACTGTGTGCGTATTTACTGTGTGCGTGTTTACTGTGTGCGTGTTTACTGTGTGCGTATTTACTGTGTGCGTATTTACTGTGTGCGTATTTACTGTGTGCGCACTTACTGTGTGCATACTTACTGTGTGCGTATTTACTGTGTGCTTATTTAGTGTGTGCGTGTTTACTGTGTGCGTGTTTACTCTGTGCGTGTTTACTGTGTGCGTGTTTACTGTGTGCGTGTTTACTGTGTGCGTGTTTACTGTGTGCGTGTTTACTGTGTGCGTGTTTACTGTGTGCGTATTAAATGTGTGCGTCATCACTGTGTGCGTATTTACTGTGTGCGTATTTACTGTGTGCGTATTTACTGTGTGCGTATTTACAGTTTGCGTGTTTACTGTGTGCGTATTTACTGTTTGCGTACTTACTGTGTGCGTACTTACTGAGTGCGTATTTACTGTGTGCGTATTTACTCTGTGCGTGTTTACTGTGTGCGTATTTACTGTTTGCGTATTTACTGTGTGCGTCTTTACTGTGGGTGTATTTAATGTGTGTGTCTTTACTGTGTGTGTATTTACTGTGTGTGTATTTACTGTGTGTGTATTTACTGTGTGTGTATTTACTGTGTGTGTATTTACTGTGTGTGTATTTACTGTGTGTGTATTTACTGTGTTTGTTATTACTGTGTGTGTTTACTGTGTGTGTGTTTACTGTGTGTGTATTTACTGTGTGCGTATTTACTGTGTGCGTATTTACTGTGTGCGTATTTGCTGTGTGCGTATTTGCTGTGCGCGTATTTACTGTGTGCGTATTTACTGTGTGCGTATTTACTGTGTGCGTATTTACTGTGTGCGTGGTTACTGTGTGCGTATTTACTTTTTGCAAATTTACTGTGTGCGTATTTACTGTGTGCGTATTTACTGTGTGCGTATTTACTGTGTGCGTATTTACTGTGTGCGTTTTTACTGTGTGCGTTTTTACTGTGTGCGTTTTTACTGTGTGCGTATTTACTGTGTGCGTATTTACTGTGTGCGTATTTACTGTGTGCGTATTTACTGTGTGTGTATTCACTGTGTGCGTATTTACTGCATGCATATGTACTGTGTGCGTATTTACTGTGTGCGTATTTACTGTGTGCATATTTACTGTGTGCGTATTTACTGTGTGCGTAGTTACTGTGTGCGTATTTCTGTGTGCGTAGTTACTGTGTGGGTCTTTACTGTGTGCGTCTTTACTGCGTGCGTATTTACTGTGTGCGTATTTACTGTGTGCGTATTTACTGTGTGCGTATTTACTGTTTGCGTCTTTACTGTGTGTGTATTTACTGTGTGCGTGTTTACTGTGTGCGTATTTACTGTGTGCGTGTTTACTGTGTGCGTATTTACTGTGTGCGTGTTTGCGGTGTGCGTATTTACTGTGTGCGTATTTACTGTGTGCGTATTTACTATGTGCGTATTTACTGTGTGCGTGTTTACTGTGTGCGTGTTTACTATGTGCGTGTTTACTGTGTGCGTGTTTACTGTGTTCGTGCTTACTGTGTGCGTGTTTACTATGTGCGTGTTTACTGTGTGCTTGTTTACTGTGTTCGTGCTTACTGTGTGCGTGTTTACTGTGTGTGTATTTACTGTGTGCGTATTTACTGTGTGCGTATTTACTGTGTGGGTATTTACTGTGTGCGTATTTACTGTGTGCGTATTTACTGTGTGCGTATTTACTGTGTGCGTGTTTACTGTGTGCGTATTTACTGTGTGCGTATTTACTGTGTGCGTAGTTACTGTGTGCGTATTTACTGTGTGCGTGTTTACTGTGTGCGGATTTACTGTGTGCGTATTTACTGTGTGCGTATTTACTGCGTGCGTATTTACTGTGTTCGTATTTACTGTGTGCGTATTTGCTGTGTGCGTATTTACTGTGTGCGTGTTTACTGTGTGCGTATTTACTGTGTGCGTATTTACTGTGTGCGTATTTACTGTGTGCCTATTTACTGTGTGCCTCTTTACTGTGTGCGTGTTTACTGTGTGCGTGTTTACTGTGTGCGTGTTTACTGTGTGCGTGTTTACTGAGTGCGTGTTTAATGTGTGCGTGTTTACTGTGTGTGTATTTACTGTGTGTGTATGTACTGTGTGTGTAATTTACTGTGTTTGTTATTACTGTGTGTGTGTTTACTGTGTGTGTGTTTACTGTGTGTGTATTTACTGTGTGCGTATTTACTGTGTGCGTATTTACTGTGTGCGTATTTACTGTGTGCGTACTTACTGTGTGCGTGTCTACTGTGTGCGTATCTACTGTGTGCGTATCTACTTTGTGCGTATTTACTGTGTGTGTTTTTACTGTGTGCGTCTTTACTGTGTGCGTATTTACTGTGTGCGTATTTACTGTGTGCGTATTTACTGTGTGCGTATTTACTGTGTGCGTATTTACTGTGTGCGTATTTACTGTGTGCGTACTTACTGTGTGCGTCTTTACTGTGTGCGTCCTTACTGTGTGCGTCTTTACTGTGTGTGTATTTACTGTGTGTGTATTTACTGTGTGTATTTACTGTGTGTGTTTTTACTGTGTGTGTGTTTACTGTGTGTGTATTTACTGTGTGTGTATTTACTGTCTGTGTATTTACTGTGTGTGTCTTTACTGTGTGTATTTACTGTGTGTGTATTTACTGTGTGTGTATTTACTGTGTGTGTATTTACTGTGTGTGTATTTACTGTGTGCGTATTTACTGTGCGCGTATTTACTGTGTGCGTATTTACAGTGTGCGTATTTACTGTGTGCGTATTTACAGTGTGCGTATTTACTGTGTGCGTATTTACTGTGTGCGTATTTACTGTGTGCATATTTACTGTGTGCGTCTTTACTGTGTGCGTCTTTACTGTGGGTGTATTTACTGTGTGTGTATTTACTGTGTGTGTATTTACTGTGTGTGTATTTACTGTGTGTGTAGTTACTGTGTGTGTATATACTGTGTGTGTATTTACTGTGTGTGTCTTTACTGTGTGCGTATTTACTGGGTGCGTATTTACTGTGTGCGTATTTACTGTGTGCGTATTTACTATGTGCGTATTTACTGTGTGCGTATTTACTGTGTGCGTTTTTACTGTGTGCGTATTTACTGTGTGCGTATTTACTGTGTGCGTATTTACTGTGTGCATATTTACTGTGTGCGTATTTACTGTGTGCATATTTACTGTGTGCGTGTTTACTGTGTGCGTATTTACTGTGTGCGTGTTTACTGTGTGCGTATTTACTGTGTGCGTATTTACTGTGTGCGTTTTTACTGTGTGCGTATTTACTGTGTGCGTATTTACTGTGTGCGTATGTACTGTGTGCGTTTTTACTGTGTGCATATTTACTGCGTGCGTATTTACTGTGTGCGTATCTACTGTGTGCGTATTTACTGTGAGCGTATTTACTGTGTGCGTATTTACTGTGTGCGTATTTACTGTGTGCGTATTTACTGTGTGCGTATTTACTGTGTGCGTATGTACTGTGTGCGTATTTACTGTGTGCGTATTCACTGTTAGCGTATTTACTGTGTGCGTGTTTACTGTGTGCGTGTTTACTGAGTGCGTATTTACTGTGTGCGTATTTACTGTGTGCGTATTTACTGTGTGCGTATTTGCTGTGTGCGTATCTACTGTGTGCGTATTTACTGTGTGCGTATTTACTGTGTGCGTATTTACTGTGTGCGTATTTACTGTGTGCGTGTTTACTGTGTGCGTGTTTACTGTGTGCGTATTTACTGTGTGCGTATTTACTGTGTGCGTATTTACTGTGTGCGCACTTACTGTGTGCGTACTTACTGTGTGCGTATTTATTGTGTGTGTATTTACTGTGTGCGTATTTACTATGTGCGTATTTACTGTGTGCGTATTTACTGTGTGCGTTTTTACTGTGTGCGTATTTACTGTGTGAGTATTTACTGTGTGCGTATTTACTGTGTGCATATTTACTGTGTGCGTAGTTACTGTGTGCGTATCTACTGTGTGCGTATTTACTGTGTGCGTATTTACTGTGTGCGTATTTACTGTGTGCGTATTTACTGTGTGCGTATTTACTGTGTGCGTTTTTACTGTGTGCGTATTTACTGTGTGCGTATTTACTGTGTGCGTATTTACTGTGTGCATATTTACTGTGTGCGTATTTACTGTGTGCGTATCTACTGTGTGCGTATTTACTGTGTGCGTATTTACTGTGTGCGTATTTACTGTGTGCGTATTTACTGTGTGCGTATTTACTGTGTGCGTATTTACTGTGTGCGTATGTACTGTGTGCGTATTTACTGTGTGCGTATTCACTGTGTGCGTATTTACTGTGTGCGTGTTTACTGTGTGCGTGTTTACTGTGTGCGTATTTACTGTGTGCGTATTTACTGTGTGCGTATTTACTGTATGCGTATTTACTGTGTGCGTATCTACTGTGTGCGTATTTACTGTGTGCGTATTTACTGTGTGCGTATTTACTGTGTGCGTATTTACTGTGTGCGTGTTTACTGTGTGCGTGTTTACTGTGTGCGTATTTACTGTGTGCGTATTTACTGTGTGCGTATTTACTGTGTGCGCACTTACTGTGTGCGTACTTACTGTGTGCGTATTTACTGTGTGCTTATTTAGTGTGTGCGTGTTTACTGTGTGCGTGTTTACTCTGTGCGTGTTTACTGTGTGCGTGTTTACTGTGTGCGTGTTTACTGTGTGCGTGTTTACTGTGTGCGTGTTTACTGTGTGCGTGTTTACTGTGTGCGTATTAAATGTGTGCGTCATCACTGTGTGCGTATTTACTGTGTGCGTATTTACTGTGTGCGTATTTACTGTGTGCGTATTTACTGTTTGCGTGTTTACTGTGTGCGTATTTACTGTTTGCGTACTTACTGTGTGCGTACTTACTGAGTGCGTATTTACTGTGTGCGTATTTACTCTGTGCGTGTTTACTGTGTGCGTATTTACTGTTTGCGTAATTACTGTGTGCGTCTTTACTGTGGGTGTATTTAATGTGTGTGTCTTTACTGTGTGTGTATTTACTGTGTGTGTATTTACTGTGTGTGTATTTACTGTGTGTGTATTTACTGTGTGTGTATTTACTGTGTGTGTATTTACTGTGTGTGTATTTACTGTGTTCGTTATTACTGTGTGTGTTTACTGTGTGTGTGTTTACTGTGTGTGTATTTACTGTGTGCGTATTTACTGTGTGCGTATTTACTGTGTGCGTATTTGCTGTGTGCGTATTTGCTGTGCGCGTATTTACTGTGTGCGTATTTACTGTGTTCGTTTTTACTGTGTGCGTATTTACTGTGTGCGTGGTTACTGTGTGCGTATTTACTTTGTGCAAATTTACTGTGTGCGTATTTACTGTGTGCGTATTTACTGTGTGCGTATTTACTGTGTGCGTATTTACTGTGTGCGTTTTTACTGTGTGCGTTTTTACTGTGTGCGTTTTTACTGTGTGCGTATTTACTGTGTGCGTATTTACTGTGTGCGTATTTACTGTGTGCGTATTTACTGTGTGTGTATTCACTGTGTGCGTATTTACTGCATGCATATGTACTGTGTGCGTATTTACTGTGTGCGTATTTACTGTGTGCATATTTACTGTGTGCGTATTTACTGTGTGCGTAGTTACTGTGTGCGTATTTCTGTGTGCGTGTTTACTGTGTGCGTATTTACTGTGTGCGTATTTACTGTGTGCGTATTTACTGCGTGCGTATTTACTGTGTTCGTATTTACTGTGTGCGTATTTGCTGTGTGCGTATTTACTGTGTGCGTGTTTACTGTGTGCGTATTTACTGTGTGCGTTTTTACTGTGTGCGTATTTACTGTGTGCCTATTTACTGTGTGCGTGTTTACTGTGTGCGTGTTTACTGTGTGCGTGTTTACTGTGTGCGTGTTTACTGTGTGCGTGTTTACTGAGTGCGTGTTTACTGTGTGCGTGTTTACTGTGTGTGTGTTTACTGTGTGCGTGTCTAATGTGTGCGTATTTACTGTGTGCGTATTTACTGTGTGCGTAGTTACTGTGTGCGTTTTTACTGTGTGCGTATTTACTGTGTGGGTATTTACTGTCTGCGTATTTACTGTGTGCATATTTACTGTGTGCGTATTTACTCTGTGCGTATTTACTGTGTGCGTAATTACTGTGTGCGTATTTACTGTGCGCGTATTTACTGTGTGCGTATTTACTGTGTGTGTATTTACTGTGTGTGTATTTACTGTGTGTGTTTTTACTGTGTGTGTACTTTACTGTGTTTTTTATTACTGTGTGTGTGTTTACTGTGTGTGTGTTTACTGTGTGTGTATTTACTGTGTGCGTATTTACTGTGTGCGTATTTACTGTGTGCGTATTTACTGTGTGCGTACTTACTGTGTGCGTGTCTACTGTGTGCGTATCTACTGTGTGCGTATCTACTTTGTGCGTATTTACTGTGTGTGTATTTACTGTGTGCGTCTTTACTGTGTGCGTATTTACTGTGTGCGTATTTACTGTGTGCGTATTTACTGTGTGCGTACTTACTGTGTGCGTCTTTACTGTGTGCGTATTTACTGTGTGCGTACTTACTGTGTGCGTATTTACTGTGTGCGTGTTTACTGTGTGCATATTTACTTTGTGCGTGTTTACTGTGTGCAAATTTACTGTGTGCGTATTTACTGTGTGCGTGTTTACTGTGTGCATATTTACTGTGTGCGTGTTTACTGTGTGCGTATTTACTGTGTGCGTATTTACTGTGTGCGTATTTACTGTGTGCGTATTTACTGTGTGCATATTTACTGTGTGCATATTTAATGTGTGCCTCTTTACTGTGTGCAGGTTTACTGTGTGCGTGTTTACTGTGTGCGTGTTTACTGTGTGCGTGTTTACTGTATGCGTGTTTACTGTGTGCGTGTTTACTGTGTGCGTGTTTACTGTGTGCGTATTTACTGTGTGCGTATTTAATGTGTGCGTATTTACTGTGTGCGTATTTACTGTGTGCGTGTTTACTGTGTGCGTATTTACTGTGCGCGTGTTTACTGTGCGCTTATTTACTGTGTGCGTATTTACTGTGTGCTTATTTACTGTGAGCGTACCTACTGTGTGCGTATTTACTGTGTGCGTATTTACTGTGCGCGTATTTGCTGTGTGCGTATTTACTGTGTGTGTATTTACTGTATGTTACTCACTGTGTGTGTCTTTACTGTGGGTATATTTACTGTGTGTGTATTTACTGTGGGTGTACTTACTGTGTGTGTATTTACTGTGTGTGTATTTACTGTGTGTGTATTTACTGTGTGTGTTTTTATTGTGTGCGTATTTACTGTGTGCGTATTTACTATGTGCGTATTTACTGTGTGCGTACTTACTGCGTGCGTATTTATTGTGTGCGTATTCACTGTGTGCGAATTTACTGTGTGCGTATTTACCGTGTGCGTATTTACCGTGTGCGTAATTACCGTGTGCGTATTTACAGTGTGCGTATTTACTGTGTGCGTCTTTACTGTGTGCGTATTCATTGTGTGCGTATTCACTGTGTGCGTATTTACTGTGTGTGTACTTACTGTGTGCGTATTTACTGTGTGCGTATTTACTGTGTGCGTATTTACTGTGTGCGTGTTTACTGTGTGCGTGTTTACTGTGTGCGTATTCACTGTGTGCGTATTTACTGTGTGCGTAATTACTGTGTGCGTGTTTACTGTGTGCGTATTTACTGTGTGCGTATTTACTGTGTGCGTATTTACTGTGTGCGTATTTACTGTGTGCGTATTTACTGTGTGCGTATTTACTGTGTGCGTATTTACTGTGTGCGTATTTACTGTGTGAGTATCTACTGTGTGCGTGTTTACTGTGTGCGTGTTTACTGTGTGCGTGTTTACTGTGTGCGTATTTATTGTGTGCGTATTTACTGTGTGCGTATTTACCGTGTGCGTGTTTACCGTGTGCGTGTTTACTGTGTGCGTGTTTACTGTGTGCGTATTTACTGTGTGCGTATTTACTGTGTGCGTATTTACTGTGTGCGTATTTACTGTGTGCGTATTTACTGTGTGCGTATTTACTGTGTGCGTATTTACTGTGTGCGTATTTACTGTGTGCGTATTTACTGTGTGCGTTTTTACCGTGTGCGTATTTACTGTGTGCGTATTTATTGTGAGCGTATTTACTGTGTGCGTATTTACCGTGTGCGTATTTACCGTGTGCGTATTTACCGTGTGCGTATTTACTGTGTGCATATTTACTGTGTGCGTATTTACTGTGTGCGTATTTACTGTGTGCGTATTTACTGTGTGCGTATTTACTGTGTGCATCTTTACTGTGTGCGTTTTTACTGTTTGCGTATTTACTGTGTGCGTATTTACTGTGTGCGTATTTACGGTGTGCGTATTTATTATGTGCGAATTTACTGTGTTCGTATTTACTGTGTGCGTATTTACTGTGTGCGTATTTACTGTGTGCGTATTTACGGTGTGTGTATTTACTGTGTGCGTATTTACCGTGTGCGTGTTTACTGTGTGCGTATTTACTGTGTGCGTGTTTACTGTGTGCGTATTAAATGAGTCCGTCTTTACTGTGTGCCTCTTTACTGTGTGCGTATTTACTGTGTGCGTACTTACTGGGTGCGTATTTACTGTGTGCATATTTACTGTTTGCGTCTTTACTGTGTACTTATTTACTGTGTGCGTACTTACTGTGTGCGTATTTACTGTGTGCGTTTTTACTGTGTGCGTATTTACTGTGTGCGTATTTACTGTGTGCATATTTACTGTGTGCGTATTTACTGTGTGCCTATATACTGTGTGCGTATTTACTGTGTGAGTATTTACTGTGTGCGTGTTTACTGTGTGCGTGTTTACTGTGTGCGTGTTTACTGTGTGCGTATTTATTGTGTGCGTATTTACTGTGTGCGTATTTACCGGGTGCGTATTTACCGTGTGCGTATCTACTGTGTGTGTAATTACTGTGTGCGTTTTTACTGTGTGCGTATTTACTGTGTGCGTCTTTACTGTGTGCGTATTTACTGTGTGAGTAAGTACTGTGTGCGTCTTTACTCTGTGCGTATTTACTGTGTGCGTATTGACTGTGTGCGTATTTACTGTGTGCGTATTTACTGTGTGCGTGTTTACTGTGTGCGTATTTACTGTGTGCGTATTTACTGTGTGTGTAGTTACTGTGTGCGTATTTACTGTGTGCGTAAAAACTGTGTGCATTTTAATGTGTGCGTAAATACTGTGTGCGTATTTACTGTGTGCGTATTTACTGTGTGCGTATTTACTGTGTGCGTATTTACTGTGTGCGTATTTACTGTGTGCGTGTTTACTGTGTGCGTATTTACTGTGTGCGTATTAACTGTGTGCGTATTTACTGTGTGCGTATTTACTGTGTGCGTGTTTACTGTGTGCGTGTTTACCGTGTGCGTGTTTACTGTGTGCGTATTTATTGTGTACGTATTTACTGTGTGCGTATTTACGGTGTGCGTATTTATTGTGTGCGTATTTACTGTGTGCGAAATTACTGTGTGCGTATTTATTGTGTGCGTATTTACTGTGTGCGTGTTTACTGTGTGCGTATTTACTGTGTGCGTATTTACTGTGTGCGTATTTACTGTGTGTGTATTCACTGTGTGCGTATTTACTGCATGCATATGTACTGTGTGCGTATTTACTGTGTGCGTATTTACTGTGTGCATATTTACTGTGTGCGTGTTTACTGTGTGCGTAGTTACTGTGTGCGTATTTCTGTGTGCGTATTTACTGTGTGGGTCTTTACTGTGTGCGTCTTTACTGCGTGCGTATTTACTGTGTGCGTATTTACTGTGTGCGTATTTACTGTGTGCGTATTTACTGTTTGCGTCTTTACTGTGTGCGTATTTACTGTGTGCGTGTTTACTGTGTGCGTATTTACTGTGTGCGTATTTACTGTGTGCGTCTTTACTGTGTGCGTCTTTACTGTGTGCGTCTTTACTGTGTGTGTATTTACTGTGTGTGTATTTACTGTGTGTATTTACTGTGTGTGTTTTTACTGTGTGTGTATTTACTGTGTGTGTATTTACTGTGTGTGTATTTACTGTCTGTGTATTTACTGTGTGTGTATTTACTGTGTGTATTTACTGTGTGTGTATTTACTGTGTGTATTTACTGTGTGTGTATTTACTGTGTGTGTATTTACTGTGTGCGTATTTACTGTACGCGTATTTACTGTGTGCGTATTTACTGTGTGCGTATTTACTGTGTGCGTATTTACAGTGTGCGTATTTACTGTGTGCGTATTTACTGTGTGCGTATTTACTGTGTGCATATTTACTGTGTGCGTCTTTACTGTGTGCGTATTTACTGTGTGCGTTTTTACTGTGTGCGTATTTACTGTGTGCGTATTTACTGTGTGCGTATTTACTGTGTGCATATTTACTGTGTGCGTATTTACTGTGTGCATATTTACTGTGTGCGTATTTACTGTGTGCGTATTTACTGTGTGCGTATTTACTGTGTGCGTATTTACTGTGTGCGTATTTACTGTGTGCGTATTTACTGTGTGCGTATTTACTGTGTGCGTATTTACTGTGTGCGTATGTACTGTGTGCGTATTTACTGTGTGCTTATTTACTGTGTGCGTATTTACTGTGTGCGTATCTACTGTGTGCGTATTCACTGTGAGCGTATTTACTGTGTGCGTATTTACTGTGTGCGTATTTACTGTGTGCGTATTTACTGTGTGCGTATTTACTGTGTGCGTATGTACTGTGTGCGTATTTACTGTGTGCGTATTCACTGTTTGCGTATTTACTGTGTGCGTGTTTACTGTGTGCGTGTTTACTGAGTGCGTATTTACTGTGTGCGTATTTACTGTGTGCGTATTTACTGTGTGCGTATTTACTGTGTGCGTATTTACTGTGTGCGTATCTACTGTGTGCGTATTTACTGTGTGCGTATTTACTGTGTGCGTATTTACTGTGTGCGTATTTACTGTGTGCGTGTTTACTGTGTGCGTGTTTACTGTGTGCGTATTTACTGTGTGCGTATTTACTGTGTGCGTATTTACTGTGTGCGCACTTACTGTGTGCGTACTTACTGTGTGCGTATTTATTGTGTGCGTATTTACTGTGTGCGTATTTACTATGTGCGTATTTACTGTGTGCGTATTTACTGTGTGCGTTTTTACTGTGTGCGTATTTACTGTGTGCGTGTTTACTGTGTGCGTATTTACTGTGTGCATACTTACTGTGTGCGTAGTTACTGTGTGCGTATCTACTGTGTGCGTATTTACTGTGTGCGTATTTACTGTGTGCGTATTTACTGTGTGCGTGTTTACTGTGTGCGTATTTACTGTGTGCGTTTTTACTGTGTGCGTTTTACTGTGTGCGTATTTACTGTGTGCGTATTTACTGTGTGCATATTTACTGTGTGCGTATTTACTGTGTGCGTATCTACTGTGTGCGTATTTACTGTGTGCGTATTTACTGTGTGCGTATCTACTGTGTGCGTATTTACTGTGTGCGTATTTACTGTGTGCGTATTTACTGTGTGCGTATGTACTGTGTGCGTATTTACTGTGTGCGTATTCACTGTGTGCATATTTACTGTGTGCGTGTTTACTGTGTGCGTGTTTACTGTGTGCGTATTTACAGTGTGCGTATTTACTGTGTGCGTATTTACTGTGTGCGTATTTACTGTGTGCGTATCTACTGTGTGCGTATTTACTGTGTGCGTAATTACTGTGTGCGTATTTACTGTGTGCGTATTTACTGTGTGCGTGTTTACTGTGTGCGTGTTTACTGTGTGCGTATTTACTGTGTGCGTATTTACTGTGTGCGTATTTACTGTGTGCGCACTTACTGTGTGCGTACTTACTGTGTGCGTATTTACTGTGTGCTTATTTAGTGTGTGCGTGTTTACTGTGTGCGTGTTTACTCTGTGCGTGTTTACTGTGTGCGTGTTTACTGTGTGCGTGTTTACTGTGTGCGTGTTTACTGTGTGCGTGTTTACTGTGTGCGTGTTTACTGTGTGTGTATTCAATGTGTGCGTCATCACTGTGTGCGTATTTACTGTGTGCGTATTTACTGTGTGCGTATTTACTGTGTGCGTATTTACTGTGTGCGTGTTTACTGTGTGCGTATTTACTGTTTGCGTACTTACTGTGTGCGTACTTACTGAGTGCGTATTTACTGTGTGCGTATTTACTCTGTGCGTGTTTACTGTGTGCGTATTTACTGTTTGCGTATTTACTGTGTGCGTCTTTACTGTGGGTGTATTTAATGTGTGTGTATTTACTGTGTGTGTATTTACTGTGTGTGTATTTACTGTGTGTGTATTTACTGTGTGTGTATTTACTGTGTGTGTATTTACTGTGTGTGTATTTACTGTGTGTGTATTTACTGTGTTTGTTATTACTGTGTGTGTTTACTGTGTGTGTGTTTACTGTGTGTGTATTTACTGTGTGCGTATTTACTGTGTGCGTATTTACTGTGTGCGTATTTGCTGTGTGCGTATTTGCTGTGCGCGTATTTACTGTGTGCGTATTTACTGTGTGCGTATTTACTGTGTGCGTATTTACTGTGTGCGTGGTTACTGTGTGCGTATTTACTTTGTGCAAATTTACTGTGTGCGTATTTACTGTGTGCGTATTTACTGTGTGCGTATTTACTGTGTGCGTATTTACTGTGTGCGTTTTTACTGTGTGCGTTTTTACTGTGTGCGTTTTTACTGTGTGCGTATTTACTGTGTGCGTATTTACTGTGTGCGTATTTACTGTGTGCGTATTTACTGTGTGTGTATTCACTGTGTGCGTATTTACTGCATGCGTATGTACTGTGTGCGTATTTACTGTGTGCGTATCTACTGTGTGCATATTTACTGTGTGCGTATTTACTGTGTGCGTAGTTACTGTGTGCGTATTTCTGTGTGCGTATTTACTGTGTGGGTCTTTACTGTGTGCGTCTTTACTGCGTGCGTATTTACTGTGTGCGTATTTACTGTGTGCGTATTTACTGTTTGCGTCTTTACTGTGTGCGTATTTACTGTGTGCGTATTTACTGTGTGCGTATTTACTGTGTGCGTATTTACTGTGTGCGTATTTACTGTGTGCGTGTTTGCGGTGTGCGTATTTACTGTGTGCGTATTTACTGTGTGCGTATTTACTATGTGCGTATTTACTGTGTGCGTGTTTACTGTGTGTGTGTTTACTATGTGCGTGTTTACTGTGTGCGTGTTTACTGTGTTCGTGCTTACTGTGTGCGTGTTTACTATGTGCGTGTTTACTGTGTGCTTGTTTACTGTGTTTGTGCTTACTGTGTGCGTGTTTACTGTGTGTGTATTTACTGTGTGCGTATTTACTGTGTGCGTATTTACTGTGTGCGTATTTACTGTGTGCGTATTTACTGTGTGCGTATTTACTGTGTGCGTATTTACTGTGTGCGTGTTTACTGTGTGCGTATTTACTGTGTGCATATTTATTGTGTGCGTATTTACTGTGTGCGTACTTACCGTGTGCGTATTTATTGTGTGCGTATTTACCGTGTGCGTATTAACCGTGTGCGTATTTACTGTGTGTGCGTCTTTATTGTGTGCGTGTTTACTGTGTGCATATTTACTGTGTGCGTATTTACTGTGTGCATCTTTACTGTTTGCGTTTTTACTGTTTGCGTATTTACTGTGTGCATATTTACTGTGTGCGTATTTACTGTGTGCGTATTTACTGTGTGAGTGTTTACTGTGTGCGTATTTACTGTGTGCGTATTTACTGTGTGCCTATTTACTGTGAGCGTATTCACTGTGAGCTTATTTACTGTGTGAGTATTTACTGTGTGCGTATTTACTGTGTGTGTATTTACTGTGTGCGTATTTACTGTGTGTGTATTTACTGTGTGTGTATTTACTGTGTATGTATTTACTGTGTGTGTATTTACTGTGTGTGTATTTACTGTGTGTGTATTTACTGTGTGTGTATTTACTGTGTGTGTATTCACTGTGTGTGTACTCACTGTGTGTGTACTCACTGTGTGTGTACTCACTGTGTGTGTACTCACTGTGTGTGTACTCACTGTGTGTGTACTCACTGTGTGTGTACTCACTGTGTGTGTACTCACTGTGTGTGTACTCACTGTGTGTGTACTCACTGTGTGTGTACTAACTGTGTGTGTACTCACTGTGTGTGTACTCACTGTGTGTGTACTTACTGTGTGTGTACTTACTGTCTGTGTATTTACTGTGTGCGTATTTACTGTGTGCGTATTTACTGTGTGCGTATTTACTGTTTGCGTGTTTACTGTGTGCGTATTTACTGTGTGCGTGTTTACTGTGTGTGTCTTTACTGTGTGCGTATTTACTGTGTGCGTGATTATTGTGTGTGTGTTTACTGTGTGTGTATTTACTGTGTGCGTATTTACTGTGTGCGTATTTACTGTGTGCCTATTTACTGTGTGCCTCTTTACTGTGTGCGTGTTTACTGTGTGCGTGTTTACTGTGTGCGTGTTTACTGTGTGCGTGTTTACTGAGTGCGTGTTTACTGTGTGCGTGTTTACTGTGTGCGTGTTTACTGTGTGCGTGTTTAATGTGTGCGTATTTACTGTGTGCGTATTTACTGTGTGCGTGTTTACTGTGTGCGTATTTACTGTGTGCGTATTTACTGTCTGCGTATTTACTGTGTGCGCACTTACTGTGTGCGTACTTACTGTGTGCGTATTTACTGTGTGCATATTTAGTGTGTGCGTGTTTACTGTGTGCGTGTTTACTCTGTGCGTGTTTACTGTGTGCGTGTTTACTGTGTGCGTGTTTACTGTGTGCGTGTTTACTGTGTGCGTGTTTACTGTGTGCTTGTTTACTGTTTGCGTATTCAATGTGTGCGTCATTACTGTGTGCGTATTTACTGTGTGCGTATTTACTGTGTGCGTATTTACTGTGTGCGTATTTACTGTGTGCGTGTTTACTGTGTGCGTATTTACTGTTTGCGTACTTACTGTGTGCGTACTTACTGAGCGCGTATTTACTGTCTGCGTATTTACTCTGTGCGTGTTTACTGTGTGCGTATTTACTGTGTGCGTATTTACTGTTTGCGTATTTACTGCGTGCGTCTTTACTGTGGGTGTATTTACTGTGTGTGTATTTACTGTGTGTGTATTTACTGTGTGTGTAGTTACTGTGTGTGTATTTACTGTGTGTGTGTTTACTGTGTGTGTATTTACTGTGTGTGTATTTACTGTGTGTGTATTTACTGTGTTTGTTATTACTGTGTGTGTGTTTACTGTGTGTGTGTTTACTGTGTGTGTTTTTACTGTGTGCGTATTTACTGTGTGCGTCTTTACTGTGTGCGTATTTGCTGTGTGCGTATTTGCTGTGCGCGTATTTACTGTGTCCGTATTTACTGTGTGCGTATTTACTGTGTGCGTATTTACTGTGTGCGTGGTTACTGTGTGCGTATTTACTTTGTGCAAATTTACTGTGTGCCTATTTACTGTGTGCGTATTTACTGTGTGCGTATTTACTGTGTGCGTATTTACTGTGTGCGTTTTTACTGTGTGCGTTTTTACTGTGTGCGTTTTTACTGTGTGCGTAATTACTGTGTGCGTATTTACTGTGTGCGTATTTACTGTGTGCGTATTTACTGTGTGTGTATTCACTGTGTGCGTATTTACTGCATGCATATGTACTGTGTGCGTATTTACTGTGTGCGTATTTACTGTGTGCATATTTACTGTGTGCGTATTTACTGTGTGCGTAGTTACTGTGTGCGTATTTCTGTGTGCGTATTTACTGTGTGGGTCTTTACTGTGTGCGTCTTTACTGCGTGCGTATTTACTGTGTGCGTATTTACTGTGTGCGTGTTTACTGTGTGCGTGTTTACTGTGTGCGTATTTACTGTGTGCGTCTTTACTGTGTGCGTCTTTACTGTGTGCGTCTTTACTGTGTGTGTATTTACTGTGTGTGTATTTACTGTGTGTGTATTTACTGTGTGTGTATTTACTGTGTGTGTATTTACTGTGTGTGTATTTACTGTGTGTGTATTTACTGTGTGTGTATTTACTGTGTGTGTCTTTACTGTGTGTATTTACTGTGTGTGTATTTACTGTGTGTGTATTTACTGTGTGTGTATTTACTGTGTGTGTATTTACTGTGTGCGTATTTACTGTGCGCGTATTTACTGTGTGCGTATTTACTGTGTGCGTATTTACTGTGTGCGTATTTACAGTGTGCGTATTTACTGTGTGCGTATTTACTGTGTGCGTATTTACTGTGTGCATATTTACTGTGTGCGTCTTTACTGTGTGCGTCTTTACTGTGGGTGTATTTACTGTGTGTGTATTTACTGTGTGTGTATTTACTGTGTGTGTATTTACTGTGTGTGTATTTACTGTGTGTGTATATACTGTGTGTGTATTTACTGTGTGTGTCTTTACTGTGTGCGTATTTACTGAGTGCGTATTTACTGTGTGCATATTTATTGTGTGCGTATTTACTGTGTGCGTATTTACATTGTGCGTATTTACTGTGTGCGTATTTACTGTGTGCGTTTTTACTGTGTGCGTATTTGCTGTGTGCGTATTTACTGTGTGCGTATTTACTGTGTGCATATTTACTGTGTGCGTATTTACTGTGTGCATATTTACTGTGTGCGTATTTACTGTGTGCGTATTTACTGTGTGCGTATTTACTGTGTGCGTATTTACTGTGTGCGTATTTACTGTGTGCGTATTTACTGTGTGCGTATTTACTGTGTGCGTATTTACTGTGTGCGTATGTACTGTGTGCGTATTTACTGTATGCATATTTGATGTGTGCGTATTTACTGTGTGCGTATCTACTGTGTGCGTATTTACTGTGAGCGTATTTACTGTGTGCGTATTTACTGTGTGCGTATTTACTGTGTGCGTATTTACTGTGTGCGTATTTACTGTGTGCGTATGTACTGTGTGCGTATTTACTGTGTGCGTATTCACTGTTTGCGTATTTACTGTGTGCGTGTTTACTGTGTGCGTGTTTACTGAGTGCGTATTTACTGTGTGCGTATTTACTGTGTGCGTATTTACTGTGTGCGTATTTACTGTGTGCGTATCTACTGTGTGCGTATTTACTGTGTGCGTATTTACTGTGTGCGTATTTACTGTGTGCGTATTTACTGTGTGCGTGTTTACTGTGTGCGTGTTTACAGTGTGCGTATTTACTGTGTGCGTATTTACTGTGTGCGTATTTACTGTGTGCGCACTTACTGTGTGCGTACTTACTGTGTGCGTATTTATTGTGTGCGTATTTACTGTGTGCGTATTTACTATGTGCGTATTTACTGTGTGCGTATTTACTGTGTGCGTTTTTACTGTGTGCGTATTTACTGTGTGCGTAATTACTGTGTGCGTATTTACTGTGTGCATATTTACTGTGTGCGTAGTTACTGTGTGCGTATCTACTGTGTGCGTATTTACTGTGTGCGTATTTACTGTGTGCGTATTTACTGTGTGCGTATTTACTGTGTGCGTATTTACTGTGTGCGTTTTTACTGTGTGCGTATTTACTGTGTGCGTATTTACTGTGTGCGTATTTACTGTGTGCATATTTACTGTGTGCGTATTTACTGTGTGCGTATCTACTGTGTGCGTATTTACTGTGTGCGTATTTACTGTGTGCGTATTTACTGTGTGCGTATTTACTGTGTGCGTATTTACTGTGTGCGTATTTACTGTGTGCGTATGTACTGTGTGCGTATTTACTGTGTGCGTATTCACTGTGTGCGTATTTACTGAGTGCGTGTTTACTGTGTGCGTGTTTACTGTGTGCGTATTTACTGTGTGCGTATTTACTGTGTGCGTATTTACTGTGTGCGTATTTACTGTGTGCGTATCTACTGTGTGCGTATTTACTGTGTGCGTATTTACTGTGTGCGTATTTACTGTGTGCGTATTTACTGTGTGCGTGTTTACTGTGTGCGTGTTTACTGTGTGCGTATTTACTGTGTGCGTATTTACTGTGTGCGTATTTACTGTGTGCGCACTTACTGTGTGCGTACTTACTGTGTGCGTATTTACTTTGTGCTTATTTAGTGTGTGCGTGTTTACTGTGTGCATTTTTACTCTGTGCGTGTTTACTGTGTGCGTGTTTACTGTGTGCGTGTTTATTGTGTGCGTGTTTACTGTGTGCGTGTTTACTGTGTGCGTGTTTACTGTGTGCGTATTAAATGTGTGCGTCATCACTGTGTGCGTATTTACTGTGTGCGTATTTACTGTGTGTGTATTTACTGTGTGCGTATTTACTGTGTGCGTGTTTACTGTGTGCGTATTTACTGTTTTTGTACTTACTGTGTGCGTACTTACTGAGTGCGTATTTACTGTGTGCGTATTTACTCTGTGCGTGTTTACTGTGTGCGTATTTACTGTTTGCGTATTTACTGTGTGCGTCTTTACTGTGCGTGTATTTAATGTGTGTGTATTTACTGTGTGTGTATTTACTGTGTGTGTATTTACTGTGTGTGTATTTACTGTGTGTGTATTTACTGTGTGTGTATTTACTGTGTGTGTATTTACTGTGTGTGTATTTACTGTGTTTGTTATTACTGTGTGTGTTTACTGTGTGTGTGTTTACTGTGTGTGTATTTACTGTGTGCGTATTTACTGTGTGCGTATTTACTGTGTGTGTGTTTACTGTGTGTGTATTTACTGTGTGCGTATTTACTGTGTGCGTATTTACTGTGTGCGTATTTGCTGTGTGCGTATTTGCTGTGCGCGTATTTACTGTGTGCGTATTTACTGTGTGCGTATTTACTGTGTGCGTATTTACTGTGTGCGTGGTTACTGTGTGCGTATTTACTTTGTGCAAATTTACTGTGTGCGTATTTACTGTGTGCGTATTTACTGTGTGCGTATTTACTGTGTGCGTATTTACTGTGTGCGTTTTTACTGTGTGCGTTTTTACTGTGTGCGTTTTTACTGTGTGCGTATTTACTGTGTGCGTATTTACTGTGTGCGTATTTACTGTGTGCGTATTTACTGTGTGTGTCTTCACTGTGTGCGTATTTACTGCATGCATATGTACTGTGTGCGTATTTACTGTGTGCGTATTTACTGTGTGCATATTTACTGTGTGCGTATTTACTGTGTGCGTTGTTACTGTGTGCGTATTTCTGTGTGCGTGTTTACTGTGTGGGTCTTTACTGTGTGCGTCTTTACTGCGTGCGTTTTTACTGTGTGCGTATTTACTGTGTGCGTATTTACTGTGTGCGTATTTACTGTTTGCGTCTTTACTGTGTGTGTATTTACTGTGTGCGTATTTACTGTGTGCGTATTTACTGTGTGCGTAATTACTGTGTGCGTATTTACTGTGTGCGTGTTTGCGGTGTGCGTATTTACTGTGTGCGTATTTACTGTGTGCGTATTTACTATGTGCGTATTTACTGTGTGCGTGTTTACTGTGTGCGTGTTTACTATGTGCGTGTTTACTGTGTGCGTGTTTACTGTGTTCGTGCTTACTGTGTGCGTGTTTACTATGTGCGTGTTTACTGTGTGCTTGTTTACTGTGTTCGTGATTACTGTGTGCGTGTTTACTGTGTGTGTATTTACTGTGTGCGTATTTACTGTGTGCGTATTTACCGTGTGCGTATTTACTGTGTGCGTATTTACTGTGTGCGTATTTACTGTGTGCGTATTTACTGTGTGCGTGTTTACTGTGTGCGTATTTACTGTGTGCGTATTTACTGTGTGCGTAGTTACTGTGTGCGTATTTACTGTGTGCGTGTTTACTGTGTGCGTATTTACTGTGTGCGTATTTACTGTGTGCGTATTTACTGCGTGCGTATTTACTGTGTTCGTATTTACTGTGTGCGTATTTGCTGTGTGCGTATTTACTGTGTGCGTGTTTACTGTGTGCGTATTTACTGTGTGCCTATTTACTGTGTGCCTCTTTACTGTGTGCGTGTTTACTGTGTGCGTGTTTACTGTGTGCGTGTTTACTGTGTGCGTGTTTACTGAGTGCGTGTTTACTGTGTGCGTGTTTACTGTGTGTGTGTTTACTGTGTGCGTGTTTAATGTGTGCGTATTTACTGTGTGCGTATTTACTGTGTGCGTATTTACTGTGTGCGTATTTACTGTGTGCGTATTTACTGTGTGGGTATTTACTGTCTGCGTATTTACTGTGTGCATATTTACTGTGTGCGTATTTACTCTGTGCGTATTTACTGTGTGCGTAATTACCGTGTGTGTATTTACTGTGTGTGTATTTACTGTGTGTGTATTTACTGTGTGTGTATTTTACTGTGTTTGTTATTACTGTGTGTGTGTTTACTGTGTGTGTGTTTACTGTGTGTGTATTTACTGTGTGCGTATTTACTGTGTGCGTATTTACTGTGTGCGTATTTACTGTGTGCGTACTTACTGTGTGCGTGTCTACTGTGTGCGTATCTACTGTGTGCGTATCTACTTTGTGCGTATTTACTGTGTGTGTATTTACTGTGTGCGTCTTTACTGTGTGCGTATTTACTGTGTGCGTATTTACTGTGTGCGTATTTACTGTGTGCGTATTTACTGTGTGCGTATTTACTGTGTGCGTATTTACTGTGTGCGTACTTACTGTGTGCGTATTTACTGTGTGCGTGTTTACTGTGTGCATATTTACTGTGTGCGTGTTTACTGTGTGCGTATTTACTGTGTGCGTATTTACTGTGTGCGTATTTACTGTGTGCATATTTACTGTGTGCGTATTTACTGTGTGCGTATTTACTGTGTGCGTTTTTACTGTGTGCGTAATTACTGTGTGCGTATTTACTGTGTGCATCTTTACTGTGTGCATATTTACTGTGTGCGTGTTTACTGTGTGCAGGTTTACTGTGTGCGTGTTTACTGTGTGCGTGTTTACTGTGTGCGTGTTTACTGTATGCGTGTTTACTGTGTGCGTGTTTACTGTGTGCGTGTTTACTGTGTGCGTATTTACTGTGTGCGTATTTAATGTGTGCGTATTTACTCTGTGCGTATTTACTGTGTGCGTGTTTACTGTGTGCGTATTTACTGTGCGCGTGTTTACTGTGCGCTTATTTACTGTGTGCGTATTTACTGTGTGCTTATTTACTGTGAGCGTACCTACTGTGTGCGTATTTACTGTGTGCGTATTTACTGTGTGCGTATTTGCTGTGTGCGTATTTACTTTGTGTGTATTTACTGTGTGTTACTCACTGTGTGTGTCTTTACTGTGGGTATAATTACTGTGTGTGTATTTACTGTGGGTGTATTTACTGTGTGTGTATTTACTGTGTGTGTATTTACTGTGTGTGTATTTATTGTGTGCGTATTTACTGTGTGCGTATTTACTATGTGCGTATTTACTGTGTGCGTACTTACTGCGTGCGTATTTATTGTGTGCGTATTCACTGTGTGCGAATTTACTGTGTGCGTATTTACCGTGTGCGTATTTACCGTGTGCGTAATTACCGTGTGCGTATTTACAGTGTGCGTATTTACTGTGTGCGTCTTTACTGTGTGCATATTCATTGTGTGCGTATTCACTGTGTGCGTATTTACTGTGTGCGTACTTACTGTTTGCGTATTTACTGTGTGCGTATTTACTGTGTGCGTATTTACTGTGTGCGTATTTACTGTGTGCGTGTTTACTGTGTGCGTATTTACTGTGTGCGTATTTACTGTGTGCGTATTTACCGTGTGCGTATTTACCGTGTGCGTATTTACCGTGTGCGTATTTACTGTGTGCATATTTACTGTGTGCGTATTTACTGTGTGCGTATTTACTGTGTGCGTATTTACTGTGTGCGTATTTACTGTGTGAGTATTTACTGTGTGCGTATTAACTGTGTGTGTATTTACTGTGTGCGTATTTACTGTGTGTGTATTTACTGTGTGTGTATTTACTGTGTATGTATTTACTGTGTGTGTATTTACTGTGTGTGTATTTACTGTGTGTGTATTTACTGTGTGTGTATTCACTGTGTGTGTACTCACTGTGTGTGTACTCACTGTGTGTGTACTCACTGTGTGTGTACTCACTGTGTGTGTACTCACTGTGTGTGTACTCACTGTGTGTGTACTCACTGTGTGTGTACTCACTGTGTGTGTACTCACTGTGTGTGTACTCACTGTGTGTGTACTAACTGTGTGTGTACTCACTGTGTGTGTACTCACTGTGTGTGTACTTACTGTGTGTGTACTTACTGTCTGTGTATTTACTGTGTGCGTATTTACTGTGTGCGTATTTACTGTGTGCGTATTTACTGTTTGCGTATTTACTGTGTGCGTATTTACTGTGTGCGTGTTTACTGTGTGTGTCTTTACTGTGTGCGTATTTACTGTGTGCGTGATTACTGTGTGTGTGTTTACTGTGTGTGTATTTACTGTGTGCGTATTTACTGTGTGCGTATTTACTGTGTGCCTATTTACTGTGTGCCTCTTTACTGTGTGCGTGTTTACTGTGTGCGTGTTTACTGTGTGCGTGTTTACTGTGTGCGTGTTTACTGAGTGCGTGTTTACTGTGTGCGTGTTTACTGTGTGCGTGTTTACTGTGTGCGTGTTTAATGTGTGCGTATTTACTGTGTGCGTATTTACTGTGTGCGTGTTTACTGTGTGCGTATTTACTGTGTGCGTATTTACTGTCTGCGTATTTACTGTGTGCGCACTTACTGTGTGCGTACTTACTGTGTGCGTATTTACTGTGTGCATATTTAGTGTGTGCGTGTTTACTGTGTGCGTGTTTACTCTGTGCGTGTTTACTGTGTGCGTGTTTACTGTGTGCGTGTTTACTGTGTGCGTGTTTACTGTGTGCGTGTTTACTGTGTGCTTGTTTACTGTGTGCGTATTCAATGTGTGCGTCATTACTGTGTGCGTATTTACTGTGTGCGTATTTACTGTGTGCGTATTTACTGTGTGCGTATTTACTGTGTGCGTGTTTACTGTGTGCGTATTTACTGTTTGCGTACTTACTGTGTGCGTACTTACTGAGCGCGTATTTACTGTCTGCGTATTTACTCTGTGCGTGTTTACTGTGTGCGTATTTACTGTGTGCGTATTTACTGTTTGCGTATTTACTGCGTGCGTCTTTACTGTGGGTGTAGTTACTGTGTGTGTATTTACTGTGTGTGTATTTACTGTGTGTGTAGTTACTGTGTGTGTATTTACTGTGTGTGTGTTTACTGTGTGTGTATTTACTGTGTGTGTATTTACTGTGTGTGTATTTACTGTGTTTGTTATTACTGTGTGTGTGTTTACTGTGTGTGTGTTTACTGTGTGTGTATTTACTGTGTGCGTATTTACTGTGTGCGTCTTTACTGTGTGCGTATTTGCTGTGTGCGTATTTGCTGTGCGCGTATTTACTGTGTGCGTTTTTACTGTGTGCGTATTTACTGTGTGCGTATTTACTGTGTGCGTGGTTACTGTGTGCGTATTTACTTTGTGCAAATTTACTGTGTGCCTATTTACTGTGTGCGTATTTACTGTGTGCGTATTTACTGTGTGCGTATTTACTGTGTGCGTTTTTACTGTGTGCGTTTTTACTGTGTGCGTTTTTACTGTGTGCGTATTTACTGTGTGCGTATTTACTGTGTGCGTATTTACTGTGTGCGTATTTACTGTGTGTGTATTCACTGTGTGCGTATTTACTGCATGCATATGTACTGTGTGCGTATTTACTGTGTGCGTATTTACTGTGTGCATATTTACTGTGTGCGTATTTACTGTGTGCGTAGTTACTGTGTGCGTATTTCTGTGTGCGTATTTACTGTGTGGGTCTTTACTGTGTGCGTCTTTACTGCGTGCGTATTTACTGTGTGCGTATTTACTGTGTGCGTGTTTACTGTGTGCGTATTTACTGTGTGCGTATTTACTGTGTGCGTCTTTACTGTGTGCGTCTTTACTGTGTGCGTCTTTACTGTGTGTGTATTTACTGTGTGTGTATTTACTGTGTGTGTATTTACTGTGTGTGTATTTACTGTGTGTGTATTTACTGTGTGTGTTTTTACTGTGTGTGTATTTACTGTCTGTGTATTTACTGTGTGTGTCTTTACTGTGTGTATTTACTGTGTGTGTATTTACTGTGTGTGTATTTACTGTGTGTGTATTTACTGTGTGTGTATTTACTGTGTGCGTATTTACTGTGTGCATATTTACTGTGTGCGTCTTTACTGTGTGCGTCTTTACTGTGGGTGTATTTACTGTGTGTGTATTTACTGTGTGTGTATTTACTGTGTGTATATTTACTGTGTGTGTATTTACTGTGTGTGTATATACTGTGTGTGTATTCACTGTGTGTGTCTTTACTGTGTGCGTATTTACTGGGTGCGTATTTACTGTGTGCATATTTATTGTGTGCGTATTTACTGTGTGCGTATTTACTATGTGCGTATTTACTGTGTGCGTATTTACTGTGTGCGTTTTTACTGTGTGCGTATTTACTGTGTGCGTATTTACTGTGTGCGTATTTACTGTGTGCATATTTACTGTGTGCGTATTTACTGTGTGCATATTTACTGTGTGCGTATTTACTGTGTGCGTATTTACTGTGTGCGTATTTACTGTGTGCGTATTTACTGTGTGCGTATTTACTGTGTGCGTATTTACTGTGTGCGTATTTACTGTGTGCGTATTTACTGTGTGCGTATGTACTGTGTGCGTATTTACTGTGTGCATATTTACTGTGTGCGTATTTACTGTGTGCGTATCTACTGTGTGCGTATTTACTGTGAGCGTATTTACTGTGTGCGTATTTACTGTGTGCGTATTTACTGTGTGCGTATTTACTGTGTGCGTATTTACTGTGTGCGTATGTACTGTGTGCGTATTTACTGTGTGCGTATTCACTGTTTGCGTATTTACTGTGTGCGTGTTTACTGTGTGCGTGTTTACTGAGTGCGTATTTACTGTGTGCGTATTTATTGTGTGCGTATTTACTGTGTGCGTATTTACTGTGTGCGTATCTACTGTGTGCGTATTTACTGTGTGCGTATTTACTGTGTGCGTATTTACTGTGTGCGTATTTACTGTGTGCGTGTTTACTGTGTGCGTGTTTACTGTGTGCGTATTTACTGTGTGCGTATTTACTGTGTGCGTATTTACTGTGTGCGCACTTACTGTGTGCGTACTTACTGTGTGCGTATTTATTGTGTGCGTATTTACTGTGTGCGTATTTACTATGTGCGTATTTACTGTGTGCGTATTTACTATGTGCGTTTTTACTGTGTGCGTATTTACTGTGTGCGTATTTACTGTGTGCCTATTTACGGTGTGCATATTTACTGTGTGCGTAGTTACTGTGTGCGTATCTACTGTGTGCGTATTTACTGTGTGCGTATTTACTGTGTGCGTATTTACTGTGTGCGTATTTACTGTGTGCGTATTTACTGTGTGCTTATTTAGTGTGTGCGTGTTTACTGTGTGCGGGTTTACTCTGTGCGTGTTTACTGTGTGCGTGTTTACTGTGTGCGTGTTTACTGTGTGCGTGTTTACTGTGTGCGTGTTTACTGTGTGCGTGTTTACTGTGTGTGTATTCAATGTGTGCGTCATCACTGTGTGCGTATTTACTGTGTGCGTATTTACTGTGTGCGTATTTACTGTGTGCGTATTTACTGTGTGCGTGTTTACTGTGTGCGTATTTACTGTTTGCGTACTTACTGTGTGCGTACTTACTGAGTGCGTATTTACTGTGTGCGTATTTACTCTGTGCGTGTTTACTGTGTGCGTATTTACTGTTTGCGTATTTACTGTGTGCGTCTTTACTGTGGGTGTATTTAATGTGTGTGTATTTACTGTGTGTGTATTTACTGTGTGTGTATTTACTGTGTGTGTATTTACTGTGTGTGTATTTAC
The DNA here is from genome assembly GCA_945261195.1 of Cryptosula pallasiana. Taxonomy (NCBI): domain Eukaryota; kingdom Metazoa; phylum Bryozoa; class Gymnolaemata; order Cheilostomatida; family Cryptosulidae; genus Cryptosula; species Cryptosula pallasiana. The sequence goes on from OX183130.1 coordinate 46,511,737, forward strand.
TGTGTGTGTATTTACTGTGTGTGTATTTACTGTGTGTGTATTTACTGTGTTTGTTATTACTGTGTGTGTTTACTGTGTGTGTGTTTACTGTGTGTGTATTTACTGTGTGCGTATTTACTGTGTGCGTATTTACTGTGTGCGTATTTGCTGTGTGCGTATTTGCTGTGCGCGTATTTACTGTGTGCGTATTTACTGTGTGCGTACTTACTGTGTGCGTATTTACTGTGTGCGTGGTTACTGTGTGCGTATTTACTTTGTGCAAATTTACTGTGTGCGTATTTACTGTGTGCGTATTTACTGTGTGCGTATTTACTGTGTGCGTATTTACTGTGTGCGTTTTTACTGTGTGCGTTTTTACTGTGTGCGTTTTTACTGTGTGCGTATTTACTGTGTGCGTATTTACTGTGTGCGTATTTACTGTGTGCGTATTTACTGTGTGTGTATTCACTGTGTGCGTATTTACTGCATGCATATGTACTGTGTGCGTATTTACTGTGTGCGTATCTACTGTGTGCATATTTACTGTGTGCGTATTTACTGTGTGCGTAGTTACTGTGTGCGTATTTCTGTGTGCGTATTTACTGTGTGGGTCTTTACTGTGTGCGTCTTTACTGCGTGCGTATTTACTGTGTGCGTATTTACTGTGTGCGTATTTACTGTGTGCGTATTTACTGTTTGCGTCTTTACTGTGTGCGTATTTACTGTGTGCGTATTTACTGTGTGCGTATTTACTGTGTGCGTATTTACTGTGTGCGTATTTACTGTGTGCGTGTTTGCGGTGTGCGTATTTACTGTGTGCGTATTTACTGTGTGCGTATTTACTATGTGCGTATTTACTGTGTGCGTGTTTACTGTGTGTGTGTTTACTATGTGCGTGTTTACTGTGTGCGTGTTTACTGTGTTCGTGCTTACTGTGTGCGTGTTTACTATGTGCGTGTTTACTGTGTGCTTGTTTACTGTGTTCGTGCTTACTGTGTGCGTGTTTACTGTGTGTGTATTTACTGTGTGCGTATTTACTGTGTGCGTATTTACTGTGTGCGTATTTACTGTGTGCGTATTTACTGTGTGCGTATTTACTGTGTGCGTATTTACTGTGTGCGTGTTTACTGTGTGCGTATTTACTGTGTGCATATTTATTGTGTGCGTATTTACTGTGTGCGTACTTACCGTGTGCGTATTTATTGTGTGCGTATTTACCGTGTGCGTATTAACCGTGTGCGTATTTACTGTGTGTGCGTCTTTATTGTGTGCGTGTTTACTGTGTGCGTATTTACTGTGTGCGTATTTACTGTGTGCATCTTTACTGTTTGCGTTTTTACTGTTTGCGTATTTACTGTGTGCATATTTACTGTGTGCGTATTTACTGTGTGCGTATTTACTGTGTGAGTGTTTACTGTGTGCGTATTTACTGTGTGCGTATTTACTGTGTGCCTATTTACTGTGAGCGTATTCACTGTGAGCTTATTTACTGTGTGAGTCTTTACTGTGTGCGTATTTACTGTGTGTGTATTTACTGTGTGCGTATTTACTGTGTGTGTGTTTACTGTGTGTGTATTTACTGTGTATGTATTTACTGTGTGTGTATTTACTGTGTGTGTATTTACTGTGTGTGTATTTACTGTGTGTGTATTTACTGTGTGTGTATTCACTGTGTGTGTACTCACTGTGTGTGTACTCACTGGGTGTGTACTCACTGTGTGTGTACTCACTGTGTGTGTACTCACTGTGTGTGTACTCACTGTGTGTGTACTCACTGTGTGTGTACTCACTGTGTGTGTACTCACTGTGTGTGTACTCACTGTGTGTGTACTAACTGTGTGTGTACTCACTGTGTGTGTACTCACTGTGTGTGTACTTACTGTGTGTGTACTTACTGTCTGTGTATTTACTGTGTGCGTATTTACTGTGTGCGTATTTACTGTGTGCGTATTTACTGTTTGCGTATTTACTGTGTGCGTATTTACTGTGTGCGTGTTTACTGTGTGTGTCTTTACTGTGTGCGTATTTACTGTGTGCGTGATTACTGTGTGTGTGTTTACTGTGTGTGTATTTACTGTGTGCGTATTTACTGTGTGCGTATTTACTGTGTGCCTATTTACTGTGTGCCTCTTTACTGTGTGCGTGTTTACTGTGTGCGTGTTTACTGTGTGCGTGTTTACTGTGTGCGAGTTTACTGAGTGCGTGTTTACTGTGTGCGTGTTTACTGTGTGCGTGTTTACTGTGTGCGTGTTTAATGTGTGCGTATTTACTGTGTGCGTATTTACTGTGTGCGTGTTTACTGTGTGCGTATTTACTGTGTGCGTATTTACTGTCTGCGTATTTACTGTGTGCGCACTTACTGTGTGCGTACTTACTGTGTGCGTATTTACTGTGTGCATATTTAGTGTGTGCGTGTTTACTGTGTGCGTGTTTACTCTGTGCGTGTTTACTGTGTGCGTGTTTACTGTGTGCGTGTTTACTGTGTGCGTGTTTACTGTGTGCGTGTTTACTGTGTGCTTGTTTACTGTGTGCGTATTCAATGTGTGCGTCATTACTGTGTGCGTATTTACTGTGTGCGTATTTACTGTGTGCGTATTTACTGTGTGCGTATTTACTGTGTGCGTGTTTACTGTGTGCGTATTTACTGTTTGCGTACTTACTGTGTGCGTACTTACTGAGCGCGTATTTACTGTCTGCGTATTTACTCTGTGCGTGTTTACTGTGTGCGTATTTACTGTGTGCGTATTTACTGTTTGCGTATTTACTGCGTGCGTCTTTACTGTGGGTGTATTTACTGTGTGTGTATTTACTGTGTGTGTATTTACTGTGTGTGTAGTTACTGTGTGTGTATTTACTGTGTGTGTGTTTACTGTGTGTGTATTTACTGTGTGTGTATTTACTGTGTGTGTATTTACTGTGTTTGTTATTACTGTGTGTGTGTTTACTGTGTGTGTGTTTACTGTGTGTGTATTTACTGTGTGCGTATTTACTGTGTGCGTCTTTACTGTGTGCGTATTTGCTGTGTGCGTATTTGCTGTGCGCGTATTTACTGTGTGCGTATTTACTGTGTGCGTATTTACTGTGTGCGTATTTACTGTGTGCGTGGTTACTGTGTGCGTATTTACTTTGTGCAAATTTACTGTGTGCCTATTTACTGTGTGCGTATTTACTGTGTGCGTATTTACTGTGTGCGTATTTACTGTGTGCGTTTTTACTGTGTGCGTTTTTACTGTGTGCGTTTTTACTGTGTGCGTAATTACTGTGTGCGTATTTACTGTGTGCGTATTTACTGTGTGCGTATTTACTGTGTGTGTATTCACTGTGTGCGTGTTTACTGCATGCATATGTACTGTGTGCGTATTTACTGTGTGCGTATTTACTGTGTGCATATTTACTGTGTGCGTATTTACTGTGTGCGTAGTTACTGTGTGCGTATTTCTGTGTGCGTATTTACTGTGTGGGTCTTTACTGTGTGCGTCTTTACTGCGTGCGTATTTACTGTGTGCGTATTTACTGTGTGCGTGTTTACTGTGTGCGTATTTACTGTGTGCGTATTTACTGTGTGCGTCTTTACTGTGTGCGTCTTTACTGTGTGCGTCTTTACTGTGTGTGTATTTACTGTGTGTGTATTTACTGTGTGTGTATTTACTGTGTGTGTATTTACTGTGTGTGTATTTACTGTGTGTGTATTTACTGTGTGTGTATTTACTGTCTGTGTATTTACTGTGTGTGTCTTTACTGTGTGTATTTACTGTGTGTGTATTTACTGTGTGTGTATTTACTGTGTGTGTATTTACTGTGTGTGTATTTACTGTGTGCGTATTTAATGTGCGCGTATTTACTGTGTGCGTATTTACTGTGTGCGTATTTACTGTGTGCGTATTTACAGTGTGCGTATTTACTGTGTGCGTATTTACTGTGTGCGTATTTACTGTGTGCATATTTACTGTGTGCGTCTTTACTGTGTGCGTCTTTACTGTGGGTGTATTTACTGTGTGTGTATTTACTGTGTGTGTATTTACTGTGTGTGTATTTACTGTGTGTGTATTTACTGCGTGTGTATATACTGTGTGTGTATTTACTGTGTGTGTCTTTACTGTGTGCGTATTTACTGAGTGCGTATTTACTGTGTGCATATTTATTGTGTGCGTATTTACTGTGTGCGTATTTACTGTGTGCGTATTTACTGTGTGCGTATTTACTGTGTGCGTATTTACTGTGTGCGTATTTACTGTGTGCTTATTTAGTGTGTGCGTGTTTACTGTGTGCGGGTTTACTCTGTGCGTGTTTACTGTGTGCGTGTTTACTGTGTGCGTGTTTACTGTGTGCGTGTTTACTGTGTGCGTGTTTACTGTGTGCGTGTTTACTGTGTGTGTATTCAATGTGTGCGTCATCACTGTGTGCGTATTTACTGTGTGCGTATTTACTGTGTGCGTATTTACTGTGTGCGTATTTACTGTGTGCGTGTTTACTGTGTGCGTATTTACTGTTTGCGTACTTACTGTGTGCGTACTTACTGAGTGCGTATTTACTGTGTGCGTATTTACTCTGTGCGTGTTTACTGTGTGCGTATTTACTGTTTGCGTATTTACTGTGTGCGTCTTTACTGTGGGTGTATTTAATGTGTGTGTATTTACTGTGTGTGTATTTACTGTGTGTGTATTTACTGTGTGTGTATTTACTGTGTGTGTATTTACTGTGTGTGTATTTACTGTGTGTGTATTTACTGTGTGTGTATTTACTGTGTTTGTTATTACTGTGTGTGTTTACTGTGTGTGTGTTTACTGTGTGTGTATTTACTGTGTGCGTATTTACTGTGTGCGTATTTACTGTGTGCGTATTTGCTGTGTGCGTATTTGCTGTGCGCGTATTTACTGTGTGCGTATTTACTGTGTGCGTACTTACTGTGTGCGTATTTACTGTGTGCGTGGTTACTGTGTGCGTATTTACTTTGTGCAAATTTACTGTGTGCGTATTTACTGTGTGCGTATTTACTGTGTGCGTATTTACTGTGTGCGTATTTACTGTGTGCGTTTTTACTGTGTGCGTTTTTACTGTGTGCGTTTTTACTGTGTGCGTATTTACTGTGTGCGTATTTACTGTGTGCGTATTTACTGTGTGCGTATTTACTGTGTGTGTATTCACTGTGTGCGTATTTACTGCATGCATATGTACTGTGTGCGTATTTACTGTGTGCGTATCTACTGTGTGCATATTTACTGTGTGCGTATTTACTGTGTGCGTAGTTACTGTGTGCGTATTTCTGTGTGCGTATTTACTGTGTGGGTCTTTACTGTGTGCGTCTTTACTGCGTGCGTATTTACTGTGTGCGTATTTACTGTGTGCGTATTTACTGTGTGCGTATTTACTGTTTGCGTCTTTACTGTGTGCGTATTTACTGTGTGCGTATTTACTGTGTGCGTATTTACTGTGTGCGTATTTACTGTGTGCGTATTTACTGTGTGCGTGTTTGCGGTGTGCGTATTTACTGTGTGCGTATTTACTGTGTGCGTATTTACTATGTGCGTATTTACTGTGTGCGTGTTTACTGTGTGTGTGTTTACTATGTGCGTGTTTACTGTGTGCGTGTTTACTGTGTTCGTGCTTACTGTGTGCGTGTTTACTATGTGCGTGTTTACTGTGTGCTTGTTTACTGTGTTCGTGCTTACTGTGTGCGTGTTTACTGTGTGTGTATTTACTGTGTGCGTATTTACTGTGTGCGTATTTACTGTGTGCGTATTTACTGTGTGCGTATTTACTGTGTGCGTATTTACTGTGTGCGTATTTACTGTGTGCGTGTTTACTGTGTGCGTATTTACTGTGTGCATATTTATTGTGTGCGTATTTACTGTGTGCGTACTTACCGTGTGCGTATTTATTGTGTGCGTATTTACCGTGTGCGTATTAACCGTGTGCGTATTTACTGTGTGTGCGTCTTTATTGTGTGCGTGTTTACTGTGTGCGTATTTACTGTGTGCGTATTTACTGTGTGCATCTTTACTGTTTGCGTTTTTACTGTTTGCGTATTTACTGTGTGCATATTTACTGTGTGCGTATTTACTGTGTGCGTATTTACTGTGTGAGTGTTTACTGTGTGCGTATTTACTGTGTGCGTATTTACTGTGTGCCTATTTACTGTGAGTGTATTCACTGTGAGCTTATTTACTGTGTGAGTCTTTACTGTGTGCGTATTTACTGTGTGTGTATTTACTGTGTGCGTATTTACTGTGTGTGTGTTTACTGTGTGTGTATTTACTGTGTATGTATTTACTGTGTGTGTATTTACTGTGTGTGTATTTACTGTGTGTGTATTTACTGTGTGTGTATTTACTGTGTGTGTATTCACTGTGTGTGTACTCACTGTGTGTGTACTCACTGGGTGTGTACTCACTGTGTGTGTACTCACTGTGTGTGTACTCACTGTGTGTGTACTCACTGTGTGTGTACTCACTGTGTGTGTACTCACTGTGTGTGTACTCACTGTGTGTGTACTCACTGTGTGTGTACTAACTGTGTGTGTACTCACTGTGTGTGTACTCACTGTGTGTGTACTTACTGTGTGTGTACTTACTGTCTGTGTATTTACTGTGTGCGTATTTACTGTGTGCGTATTTACTGTGTGCGTATTTACTGTTTGCGTATTTACTGTGTGCGTATTTACTGTGTGCGTGTTTACTGTGTGTGTCTTTACTGTGTGCGTATTTACTGTGTGCGTGATTACTGTGTGTGTGTTTACTGTGTGTGTATTTACTGTGTGCGTATTTACTGTGTGCGTATTTACTGTGTGCCTATTTACTGTGTGCCTCTTTACTGTGTGCGTGTTTACTGTGTGCGTGTTTACTGTGTGCGTGTTTACTGTGTGCGAGTTTACTGAGTGCGTGTTTACTGTGTGCGTGTTTACTGTGTGCGTGTTTACTGTGTGCGTGTTTAATGTGTGCGTATTTACTGTGTGCGTATTTACTGTGTGCGTGTTTACTGTGTGCGTATTTACTGTGTGCGTATTTACTGTCTGCGTATTTACTGTGTGCGCACTTACTGTGTGCGTACTTACTGTGTGCGTATTTACTGTGTGCATATTTAGTGTGTGCGTGTTTACTGTGTGCGTGTTTACTCTGTGCGTGTTTACTGTGTGCGTGTTTACTGTGTGCGTGTTTACTGTGTGCGTGTTTACTGTGTGCGTGTTTACTGTGTGCTTGTTTACTGTGTGCGTATTCAATGTGTGCGTCATTACTGTGTGCGTATTTACTGTGTGCGTATTTACTGTGTGCGTATTTACTGTGTGCGTATTTACTGTGTGCGTGTTTACTGTGTGCGTATTTACTGTTTGCGTACTTACTGTGTGCGTACTTACTGAGCGCGTATTTACTGTCTGCGTATTTACTCTGTGCGTGTTTACTGTGTGCGTATTTACTGTGTGCGTATTTACTGTTTGCGTATTTACTGCGTGCGTCTTTACTGTGGGTGTATTTACTGTGTGTGTATTTACTGTGTGTGTAGTTACTGTGTGTGTATTTACTGTGTGTGTATTTACTGTGTGTGTGTTTACTGTGTGTGTATTTACTGTGTGTGTATTTACTGTGTGTGTATTTACTGTGTTTGTTATTACTGTGTGTGTGTTTACTGTGTGTGTGTTTACTGTGTGTGTATTTACTGTGTGCGTATTTACTGTGTGCGTCTTTACTGTGTGCGTATTTGCTGTGTGCGTATTTGCTGTGCGCGTATTTACTGTGTGCGTATTTACTGTGTGCGTATTTACTGTGTGCGTATTTACTGTGTGCGTGGTTACTGTGTGCGTATTTACTTTGTGCAAATTTACTGTGTGCCTATTTACTGTGTGCGTATTTACTGTGTGCGTATTTACTGTGTGCGTATTTACTGTGTGCGTTTTTACTGTGTGCGTTTTTACTGTGTGCGTTTTTACTGTGTGCGTAATTACTGTGTGCGTATTTACTGTGTGCGTATTTACTGTGTGCGTATTTACTGTGTGTGTATTCACTGTGTGCGTGTTTACTGCATGCATATGTACTGTGTGCGTATTTACTGTGTGCGTATTTACTGTGTGCATATTTACTGTGTGCGTATTTACTGTGTGCGTAGTTACTGTGTGCGTATTTCTGTGTGCGTATTTACTGTGTGGGTCTTTACTGTGTGCGTCTTTACTGCGTGCGTATTTACTGTGTGCGTATTTACTGTGTGCGTGTTTACTGTGTGCGTATTTACTGTGTGCGTATTTACTGTGTGCGTCTTTACTGTGTGCGTCTTTACTGTGTGCGTCTTTACTGTGTGTGTATTTACTGTGTGTGTATTTACTGTGTGTGTATTTACTGTGTGTGTATTTACTGTGTGTGTATTTACTGTGTGTGTATTTACTGTGTGTGTATTTACTGTCTGTGTATTTACTGTGTGTGTCTTTACTGTGTGTATTTACTGTGTGTGTATTTACTGTGTGTGTATTTACTGTGTGTGTATTTACTGTGTGTGTATTTACTGTGTGCGTATTTACTGTGCGCGTATTTACTGTGTGCGTATTTACTGTGTGCGTATTTACTGTGTGCGTATTTACAGTGTGCGTATTTACTGTGTGCGTATTTACTGTGTGCGTATTTACTGTGTGCATATTTACTGTGTGCGTCTTTACTGTGTGCGTCTTTACTGTGGGTGTATTTACTGTGTGTGTATTTACTGTGTGTGTATTTACTGTGTGTGTATTTACTGTGTGTGTATTTACTGCGTGTGTATATACTGTGTGTGTATTTACTGTGTGTGTCTTTACTGTGTGCGTATTTACTGAGTGCGTATTTACTGTGTGCATATTTATTGTGTGCGTATTTACTGTGTGCGTATTTACATTGTGCGTATTTACTGTGTGCGTATTTACTGTGTGCGTTTTTACTGTGTGCGTATTTACTGTGTGCGTATTTACTGTGTGCGTATTTACTGTGTGCATATTTACTGTGTGCGTATTTACTGTGTGCATATTTACTGTGTGCGTATTTACTGTGTGCGTATTTACTGTGTGCGTATTTACTGTGTGCGTATTTACTGTGTGCGTATTTACTGTGTGCGTATTTACTGTGTGCGTATTTACTGTGTGCGTATTTACTGTGTGCGTATGTACTGTGTGCGTATTTACTGTGTGCATATTTGATGTGTGCGTATTTACTGTGTGCGTATCTACTGTGTGCGTATTTACTGTGAGCGTATTTACTGTGTGCGTATTTACTGTGTGCGTATTTACTGTGTGCGTATTTACTGTGTGCGTATTTACTGTGTGCGTATGTACTGTGTGCGTATTTACTGTGTGCGTATTCACTGTTTGCGTATTTACTGTGTGCGTGTTTACTGTGTGCGTGTTTACTGAGTGCGTATTTACTGTGTGCGTATTTACTGTGTGCGTATTTACTGTGTGCGTATTTACTGTGTGCGTATCTACTGTGTGCGTATTTACTGTGTGCGTATTTACTGTGTGCGTATTTACTGTGTGCGTATTTACTGTGTGCGTGTTTACTGTGTGCGTGTTTACTGTGTGCGTATTTACTGTGTGCGTATTTACTGTGTGCGTATTTACTGTGTGCGCACTTACTGTGTGCGTACTTACTGTGTGCGTATTTATTGTGTGCGTATTTACTGTGTGCGTATTTACTATGTGCGTATTTACTGTGTGCGTATTTACTGTGTGCGTTTTTACTGTGTGCGTATTTACTGTGTGCGTATTTACTGTGTGCGTATTTACTGTGTGCATATTTACTGTGTGCGTAGTTACTGTGTGCGTATCTACTGTGTGCGTATTTACTGTGTGCGTATTTACTGTGTGCGTTTTTACTGTGTGCGTATTTACTGTGTGCGTATTTACTGTGTGCGTTTTTACTGTGTGCGTATTTACTGTATGCGTATTTACTGTGTGCGTATTTACTGTGTGCATATTTACTGTGTGCGTATTTACTGTGTGCGTATCTACTGTGTGCGTATTTACTGTGTGCGTATTTACTGTGTGCGTATTTACTGTGTGCGTATTTACTGTGTGCGTATTTACTGTGTGCGTATTTACTGTGTGCGTATGTACTGTGTGCGTATTTACTGTGTGCGTATTCACTGTGTGCGTATTTACTGTGTGCGTGTTTACTGTGTGCGTGTTTACTGTGTGCGTATTTACTGTGTGCGTATTTACTGTGTGCGTATTTACTGTGTGCGTATTTACTGTGTGCGTATCTACTGTGTGCGTATTTACTGTGTGCGTATTTACTGTGTGCGTATTTACTGTGTGCGTATTTACTGTGTGCGTGTTTACTGTGTGCGTGTTTACTGTGTGCGTATTTACTGTGTGCGTATTTACTGTGTGCGTATTTACTGTGTGCGCACTTACTGTGTGCGTACTTACTGTGTGCGTATTTACTTTGTGCTTATTTAGTGTGTGCGTGTTTACTGTGTGCATTTTTACTCTGTGCGTGTTTACTGTGTGCGTGTTTACTGTGTGCGTGTTTATTGTGTGCGTGTTTACTGTGTGCGTGTTTACTGTGTGCGTGTTTACTGTGTGCGTATTAAATGTGTGCGTCATCACTGTGTGCGTATTTACTGTGTGCGTATTTACTGTGTGCGTATTTACTGTGTGCGTATTTACTGTGTGCGTGTTTACTGTGTGCGTATTTACTGTTTGCGTACTTACTGTGTGCGTACTTACTGAGTGCGTATTTACTGTGTGCGTATTTACTCTGTGCGTGTTTACTGTGTGCGTATTTACTGTTTGCGTATTTACTGTGTGCGTCTTTACTGTGGGTGTATTTAATGTGTGTGTATTTACTGTGTGTGTATTTACTGTGTGTGTATTTACTGTGTGTGTATTTACTGTGTGTGTATTTACTGTGTGTGTATTTACTGTGTGTGTATTTACTGTGTGTGTATTTACTGTGTTTGTTATTACTGTGTGTGTTTACTGTGTGTGTGTTTACTGTGTGTGTATTTACTGTGTGCGTATTTACTGTGTGCGTATTTACTGTGTGTGTGTTTACTGTGTGTGTATTTACTGTGTGCGTATTTACTGTGTGCGTATTTACTGTGTGCGTATTTGCTGTGTGCGTATTTGCTGTGCGCGTATTTACTGTGTGCGTATTTACTGTGTGCGTATTTACTGTGTGCGTATTTACTGTGTGCGTGGTTACTGTGTGCGTATTTACTTTGTGCAAATTTACTGTGTGCGTATTTACTGTGTGCGTATTTACTGTGTGCGTATTTACTGTGTGCGTATTTACTGTGTGCGTTTTTACTGTGTGCGTTTTTACTGTGTGCGTTTTTACTGTGTGCGTATTTACTGTGTGCGTATTTACTGTGTGCGTATTTACTGTGTGCGTATTTACTGTGTGTGTCTTCACTGTGTGCGTATTTACTGCATGCATATGTACTGTGTGCGTATTTACTGTTTGCGTATTTACTGTGTGCATATTTACTGTGTGCGTATTTACTGTGTGCGTTGTTACTGTGTGCGTATTTCTGTGTGCGTATTAACTGTGTGGGTCTTTACTGTGTGCGTCTTTACTGCGTGCGTTTTTACTGTGTGCGTATTTACTGTGTGCGTATTTACTGTGTGCGTATTTACTGTTTGCGTCTTTACTGTGTGTGTATTTACTGTGTGCGTATTTACTGTGTGCGTATTTACTGTGTGCGTATTTACTGTGTGCGTATTTACTGTGTGCGTGTTTGCGGTGTGCGTATTTACTGTGTGCGTATTTACTGTGTGCGTATTTACTATGTGCGTATTTACTGTGTGCGTGTTTACTGTGTGCGTGTTTACTATGTGCGTGTTTACTGTGTGCGTGTTTACTGTGTTCGTGCTTACTGTGTGCGTGTTTACTATGTGCGTGTTTACTGTGTGCTTGTTTACTGTGTTCGTGCTTACTGTGTGCGTGTTTACTGTGTGTGTATTTACTGTGTGCGTATTTACTGTGTGCGTATTTACTGTGTGCGTATTTACTGTGTGCGTATTTACTGTGTGCGTATTTACTGTGTGCGTATTTACTGTGTGCGTGTTTACTGTGTGCGTATTTACTGTGTGCGTATTTACTGTGTGCGTAGTTACTGTGTGCGTATTTACTGTGTGCGTGTTTACTGTGTGCGTATTTACTGTGTGCGTGTTTACTGTGTGCGTATTTACTGCGTGCGTATTTACTGTGTTCGTATTTACTGTGTGCGTATTTGCTGTGTGCGTATTTACTGTGTGCGTGTTTACTGTGTGCGTATTTACTGTGTGCGTATTTACTGTGTGCGTATTTACTGTGTGCCTATTTACTGTGTGCCTCTTTACTGTGTGCGTGTTTACTGTGTGCGTGTTTACTGTGTGCGTGTTTACTGTGTGCGTGTTTACTGAGTGCGTGTTTACTGTGTGCGTGTTTACTGTGTGTGTGTTTACTGTGTGCGTGTTTAATGTGTGCGTATTTACTGTGTGCGTATTTACTGTGTGCGTATTTACTGTGTGCGTATTTACTGTGTGCGTATTTACTGTGTGGGTATTTACTGTCTGCGTATTTACTGTGTGCATATTTACTGTGTGCGTATTTACTCTGTGCGTATTTACTGTGTGCGTAATTACTGTGTGCGTATTTACTGTGCGCGTATTTACTGTGTGCGTATTTACTGTGTGTGTATTTACTGTGTGTGTATTTACTGTGTGTGTATTTACTGTGTGTGTAATTTACTGTGTTTGTTATTACTGTGTGTGTGTTTACTGTGTGTGTGTTTACTGTGTGTGTATTTACTGTGTGCGTATTTACTGTGTGCGTATTTACTGTGTGCGTATTTACTGTGTGCGTACTTACTGTGTGCGTGTCTACTGTGTGCGTATCTACTGTGTGCGTATCTACTTTGTGCGTATTTACTGTGTGTGTATTTACTGTGTGCGTCTTTACTGTGTGCGTATTTACTGTGTGCGTATTTACTGTGTGCGTATTTACTGTGTGCGTATTTACTGTGTGCGTATTTACTGTGTGCGTATTTACTGTGTGCGTACTTACTGTGTGCGTATTTACTGTGTGCGTGTTTACTGTGTGCATATTTACTGTGTGCGTGTTTACTGTGTGCGTATTTACTGTGTGCGTATTTACTGTGTGCGTATTTACTGTGTGCGTATTTACTGTGTGCGTATTTACTGTGTGCGTATTTACTGTGTGCGTATTTACTGTGTGCGTAAGTACTGTGTGCGTATTTACTGTGTGCATCTTTACTGTGTGCATATTTACTGTGTGCGTGTTTACTGTGTGCAGGTTTACTGTGTGCGTGTTTACTGTGTGCGTGTTTACTGTGTGCGTGTTTACTGTATGCGTGTTTACTGTGTGCGTGTTTACTGTGTGCGTGTTTACTGTGTGCGTATTTACTGTGTGCGTATTTAATGTGTGCGTATTTACTCTGTGCGTATTTACTGTGTGCGTGTTTACTGTGTGCGTATTTACTGTGCGCGTGTTTACTGTGCGCTTATTTACTGTGTGCGTATTTACTGTGTGCTTATTTACTGTGAGCGTACCTACTGTGTGCGTATTTACTGTGTGCGTATTTACTGTGTGCGTATTTGCTGTGTGCGTATTTACTGTGTGTGTATTTACTGTGTGTTACTCACTGTGTGTGTCTTTACTGTGGGTATATTTACTGTGTGTGTATTTACTGTGGGTGTATTTACTGTGTGTGTATTTACTGTGTGTGTATTTACTGTGTGTGTATTTACTGTGTGTGTATTTATTGTGTGCGTATTTACTGTGTGCGTATTTACTATGTGCGTATTTACTGTGTGCGTACTTACTGCGTGCGTATTTATTGTGTGCGTATTCACTGTGTGCGAATTTACTGTGTGCGTATTTACCGTGTGCGTATTTACCGTGTGCGTAATTACCGTGTGCGTATTTACAGTGTGCGTATTTACTGTGTGCGTCTTTACTGTGTGCGTATTCATTGTGTGCGTATTCACTGTGTGCGTATTTACTGTGTGCGTACTTACTGTTTGCGTATTTACTGTGTGCGTATTTACTGTGTGCGTATTTACTGTGTGCGTATTTACTGTGTGCGTGTTTACTGTGTGCGTATTTACTGTGTGCGTATTTACTGTGTGCGTATTTACTGTGTGCGTATTTAATGTGTGCGTATTTACTGTGTGCGTCTTTACTGTGTGCGTATTTACTGTGTGCGTATTTACTGTGTGCGTATTTACTGTGTGCGTATTTACTGCGTGAGTATTTACTGTGTGCGTATTTACTGTGTGAGTATTTACTGTGTGCGTGTTTACTGTGTGCGTGTTTACTGTGTGCGTGTTTACTGTGTGCGTATTTATTGTGTGCGTATTTACTGTGTGCGTATTTACCGTGTGCGTGTTTACCGTGTGCGTATTTACTGTGTGCGCGTTTACTGTGTGCGTATTTACTGTGTGCGTATTTACTGTGTGCGTATTTACTGTGTGCGTATTTACTGTGTGCGTATTTACTGTGTGCGTATTTACTGTGTGCGTATTTACTGTGTGCGTATTTACTGTGTGCGTATTTACTGTGTGCGTTTTTACCGTGTGCGTATTTACTGTGTGCGTATTTATTGTGAGCGTATTTACTGTGTGCGTATTTACCGTGTGCGTATTTACCGTGTGCGTATTTACCGTGTGCGTATTTACTGTGTGCATATTTACTGTGTGCATATTTACTGTGTGCGTATTTACTGTGTGCGTGTTTACTGTGTGCGTATTTACTGTGTGCGTTTTTACTGTGTGCGTTTTTACTGTGTGCGTTTTTACTGTGTGCGTAATTACTGTGTGCGTATTTACTGTGTGCGTATTTACTGTGTGCGTATTTACTGTGTGTGTATTCACTGTGTGCGTGTTTACTGCATGCATATGTACTGTGTGCGTATTTACTGTGTGCGTATTTACTGTGTGCGTATTTACTGTGTGCGTATTTACTGTGTGCGTATTTACTGTGTGCGTATTTACTGTGTGCGTATTTACTGTGTGCGTTTTTACCGTGTGCGTATTTACTGTGTGCGTATTTATTGTGAGCGTATTTACTGTGTGCGTATTTACCGTGTGCGTATTTACCGTGTGCGTATTTACCGTGTGCGTATTTACTTTGTGCAAATTTACTGTGTGCCTATTTACTGTGTGCGTATTTACTGTGTGCGTATTTACTGTGTGCGTATTTACTGTGTGCGTTTTTACTGTGTGCGTTTTTACTGTGTGCGTTTTTACTGTGTGCGTAATTACTGTGTGCGTATTTACTGTGTGCGTATTTACTGTGTGCGTATTTACTGTGTGTGTATTCACTGTGTGCGTGTTTACTGCATGCATATGTACTGTGTGCGTATTTACTGTGTGCGTATTTACTGTGTGCATATTTACTGTGTGCGTATTTACTGTGTGCGTAGTTACTGTGTGCGTATTTCTGTGTGCGTATTTACTGTGTGGGTCTTTACTGTGTGCGTCTTTACTGCGTGCGTATTTACTGTGTGCGTATTTACTGTGTGCGTGTTTACTGTGTGCGTATTTACTGTGTGCGTATTTACTGTGTGCGTCTTTACTGTGTGCGTCTTTACTGTGTGCGTCTTTACTGTGTGTGTATTTACTGTGTGTGTATTTACTGTGTGTGTATTTACTGTGTGTGTATTTACTGTGTGTGTATTTACTGTGTGTGTATTTACTGTGTGTGTATTTACTGTCTGTGTATTTACTGTGTGTGTCTTTACTGTGTGTATTTACTGTGTGTGTATTTACTGTGTGTGTATTTACTGTGTGTGTATTTACTGTGTGTGTATTTACTGTGTGCGTATTTACTGTGCGCGTATTTACTGTGTGCGTATTTACTGTGTGCGTATTTACTGTGTGCGTATTTACAGTGTCCGTATTTACTGTGTGCGTATTTACTGTGTGCGTATTTACTGTGTGCATATTTACTGTGTGCGTCTTTACTGTGTGCGTCTTTACTGTGGGTGTATTTACTGTGTGTGTATTTACTGTGTGTGTATTTACTGTGTGTGTATTTACTGTGTGTGTATTTACTGCGTGTGTATATACTGTGTGTGTATTTACTGTGTGTGTCTTTACTGTGTGCGTATTTACTGAGTGCGTATTTACTGTGTGCATATTTATTGTGTGCGTATTTACTGTGTGCGTATTTACATTGTGCGTATTTACTGTGTGCGTATTTACTGTGTGCGTTTTTACTGTGTGCGTATTTACTGTGTGCGTATTTACTGTGTGCGTATTTACTGTGTGCATATTTACTGTGTGCGTATTTACTGTGTGCATATTTACTGTGTGCGTATTTACTGTGTGCGTATTTACTGTGTGCGTATTTACTGTGTGCGTATTTACTGTGTGCGTATTTACTGTGTGCGTATTTACTGTGTGCGTATTTACTGTGTGCGTATTTACTGTGTGCGTATGTACTGTGTGCGTATTTACTGTGTGCATATTTGATGTGTGCGTATTTACTGTGTGCGTATCTACTGTGTGCGTATTTACTGTGAGCGTATTTACTGTGTGCGTATTTACTGTGTGCGTATTTACTGTGTGCGTATTTACTGTGTGCGTATTTACTGTGTGCGTATGTACTGTGTGCGTATTTACTGTGTGCGTATTCACTGTTTGCGTATTTACTGTGTGCGTGTTTACTGTGTGCGTGTTTACTGAGTGCGTATTTACTGTGTGCGTATTTACTGTGTGCGTATTTACTGTGTGCGTATTTACTGTGTGCGTATCTACTGTGTGCGTATTTACTGTGTGCGTATTTACTGTGTGCGTATTTACTGTGTGCGTATTTACTGTGTGCGTGTTTACTGTGTGCGTGTTTACTGTGTGCGTATTTACTGTGTGCGTATTTACTGTGTGCGTATTTACTGTGTGCGCACTTACTGTGTGCGTACTTACTGTGTGCGTATTTATTGTGTGCGTATTTACTGTGTGCGTATTTACTATGTGCGTATTCACTGTGTGCGTATTTACTGTGTGCGTTTTTACTGTGTGCGTATTTACTGTGTGCGTATTTACTGTGTGCGTATTTACTGTGTGCATATTTACTGTGTGCGTAGTTACTGTGTGCGTATCTACTGTGTGCGTATTTACTGTGTGCGTATTTACTGTGTGCGTATTTACTGTGTGCGTATTTACTGTGTGCGTATTTACTGTGTGCGTTTTTACTGTGTGCGTATTTACTGTATGCGTATTTACTGTGTGCGTATTTACTGTGTGCATATTTACTGTGTGCGTATTTACTGTGTGCGTATCTACTGTGTGCGTATTTACTGTGTGCGTATTTACTGTGTGCGTATTTACTGTGTGCGTATTTACTGTGTGCGTATTTACTGTGTGCGTATTTACTGTGTGCGTATGTACTGTGTGCGTATTTACTGTGTGCGTATTCACTGTGTGCGTATTTACTGTGTGCGTGTTTACTGTGTGCGTGTTTACTGTGTGCGTATTTACTGTGTGCGTATTTACTGTGTGCGTATTTACTGTGTGCGTATTTACTGTGTGCGTATCTACTGTGTGCGTATTTACTGTGTGCGTATTTACTGTGTGCGTATTTACTGTGTGCGTATTTACTGTGTGCGTGTTTACTGTGTGCGTGTTTACTGTGTGCGTATTTACTGTGTGCGTATTTACTGTGTGCGTATTTACTGTGTGCGCACTTACTGTGTGCGTACTTACTGTGTGCGTATTTACTTTGTGCTTATTTAGTGTGTGCGTGTTTACTGTGTGCATTTTTACTCTGTGCGTGTTTACTGTGTGCGTGTTTACTGTGTGCGTGTTTATTGTGTGCGTGTTTACTGTGTGCGTGTTTACTGTGTGCGTGTTTACTGTGTGCGTATTAAATGTGTGCGTCATCACTGTGTGCGTATTTACTGTGTGCGTATTTACTGTGTGCGTATTTACTGTGTGCGTATTTACTGTGTGCGTGTTTACTGTGTGCGTATTTACTGTTTGCGTACTTACTGTGTGCGTACTTACTGAGTGCGTATTTACTGTGTGCGTATTTACTCTGTGCGTGTTTACTGTGTGCGTATTTACTGTTTGCGTATTTACTGTGTGCGTCTTTACTGTGGGTGTATTTAATGTGTGTGTATTTACTGTGTGTGTATTTACTGTGTGTGTATTTACTGTGTGTGTATTTACTGTGTGTGTATTTACTGTGTGTGTATTTACTGTGTGTGTATTTACTGTGTGTGTATTTACTGTGTTTGTTATTACTGTGTGTGTTTACTGTGTGTGTGTTTACTGTGTGTGTATTTACTGTGTGCGTATTTACTGTGTGCGTATTTACTGTGTGTGTGTTTACTGTGTGTGTATTTACTGTGTGCGTATTTACTGTGTGCGTATTTACTGTGTGCGTATTTGCTGTGTGCGTATTTGCTGTGCGCGTATTTACTGTGTGCGTATTTACTGTGTGCGTATTTACTGTGTGCGTATTTACTGTGTGCGTGGTTACTGTGTGCGTATTTACTTTGTGCAAATTTACTGTGTGCGTATTTACTGTGTGCGTATTTACTGTGTGCGTATTTACTGTGTGCGTATTTACTGTGTGCGTTTTTACTGTGTGCGTTTTTACTGTGTGCGTTTTTACTGTGTGCGTATTTACTGTGTGCGTATTTACTGTGTGCGTATTTACTGTGTGCGTATTTACTGTGTGTGTCTTCACTGTGTGCGTATTTACTGCATGCATATGTACTGTGTGCGTATTTACTGTTTGCGTATTTACTGTGTGCATATTTACTGTGTGCGTATTTACTGTGTGCGTTGTTACTGTGTGCGTATTTCTGTGTGCGTATTTACTGTGTGGGTCTTTACTGTGTGCGTCTTTACTGCGTGCGTTTTTACTGTGTGCGTATTTACTGTGTGCGTATTTACTGTGTGCGTATTTACTGTTTGCGTCTTTACTGTGTGTGTATTTACTGTGTGCGTATTTACTGTGTGCGTATTTACTGTGTGCGTATTTACTGTGTGCGTATTTACTGTGTGCGTGTTTGCGGTGTGCGTATTTACTGTGTGCGTATTTACTGTGTGCGTATTTACTATGTGCGTATTTACTGTGTGCGTGTTTACTGTGTGCGTGTTTACTATGTGCGTGTTTACTGTGTGCGTGTTTACTGTGTTCGTGCTTACTGTGTGCGTGTTTACTATGTGCGTGTTTACTGTGTGCTTGTTTACTGTGTTCGTGCTTACTGTGTGCGTGTTTACTGTGTGTGTATTTACTGTGTGCGTATTTACTGTGTGCGTATTTACTGTGTGCGTATTTACTGTGTGCGTATTTACTGTGTGCGTATTTACTGTGTGCGTATTTACTGTGTGCGTGTTTATTGTGTGCGTATTTACTGTGTGCGTATTTACTGTGTGCGTAGTTACTGTGTGCGTATTTACTGTGTGCGTGTTTACTGTGTGCGTATTTACTGTGTGCGTGTTTACTGTGTGCGTATTTACTGCGTGCGTATTTACTGTGTTCGTATTTACTGTGTGCGTATTTGCTGTGTGCGTATTTACTGTGTGCGTGTTTACTGTGTGCGTATTTACTGTGTGCGTATTTACTGTGTGCGTATTTACTGTGTGCCTATTTACTGTGTGCCTCTTTACTGTGTGCGTGTTTACTGTGTGCGTGTTTACTGTGTGCGTGTTTACTGTGTGCGTGTTTACTGAGTGCGTGTTTACTGTGTGCGTGTTTACTGTGTGTGTGTTTACTGTGTGCGTGTTTAATGTGTGCGTATTTACTGTGTGCGTATTTACTGTGTGCGTATTTACTGTGTGCGTATTTACTGTGTGCGTATTTACTGTGTGGGTATTTACTGTCTGCGTATTTACTGTGTGCATATTTACTGTGTGCGTATTTACTCTGTGCGTATTTACTGTGTGCGTAATTACTGTGTGCGTATTTACTGTGCGCGTATTTACTGTGTGCGTATTTACTGTGTGTGTATTTACTGTGTGTGTATTTACTGTGTGTGTATTTACTGTGTGTGTAATTTACTGTGTTTGTTATTACTGTGTGTGTGTTTACTGTGTGTGTGTTTACTGTGTGTGTATTTACTGTGTGCGTATTTACTGTGTGCGTATTTACTGTGTGCGTATTTACTGTGTGCGTACTTACTGTGTGCGTGTCTACTGTGTGCGTATCTACTGTGTGCGTATCTACTTTGTGCGTATTTACTGTGTGTGTATTTACTGTGTGCGTCTTTACTGTGTGCGTATTTACTGTGTGCGTATTTACTGTGTGCGTATTTACTGTGTGCGTATTTACTGTGTGCGTATTTACTGTGTGCGTATTTACTGTGTGCGTACTTACTGTGTGCGTATTTACTGTGTGCGTGTTTACTGTGTGCATATTTACTGTGTGCGTGTTTACTGTGTGCGTATTTACTGTGTGCGTATTTACTGTGTGCGTATTTACTGTGTGCGTATTTACTGTGTGCGTATTTACTGTGTGCGTATTTACTGTGTGCGTATTTACTGTGTGCGTAAGTACTGTGTGCGTATTTACTGTGTGCATCTTTACTGTGTGCATATTTACTGTGTGCGTGTTTACTGTGTGCAGGTTTACTGTGTGCGTGTTTACTGTGTGCGTGTTTACTGTGTGCGTGTTTACTGTATGCGTGTTTACTGTGTGCGTGTTTACTGTGTGCGTGTTTACTGTGTGCGTATTTACTGTGTGCGTATTTAATGTGTGCGTATTTACTCTGTGCGTATTTACTGTGTGCGTGTTTACTGTGTGCGTATTTACTGTGCGCGTGTTTACTGTGCGCTTATTTACTGTGTGCGTATTTACTGTGTGCTTATTTACTGTGAGCGTACCTACTGTGTGCGTATTTACTGTGTGCGTATTTACTGTGTGCGTATTTGCTGTGTGCGTATTTACTGTGTGTGTATTTACTGTGTGTTACTCACTGTGTGTGTCTTTACTGTGGGTATATTTACTGTGTGTGTATTTACTGTGGGTGTATTTACTGTGTGTGTATTTACTGTGTGTGTATTTACTGTGTGTGTATTTACTGTGTGTGTATTTATTGTGTGCGTATTTACTGTGTGCGTATTTACTATGTGCGTATTTACTGTGTGCGTACTTACTGCGTGCGTATTTATTGTGTGCGTATTCACTGTGTGCGAATTTACTGTGTGCGTATTTACCGTGTGCGTATTTACCGTGTGCGTAATTACCAAGTGCGTATTTACAGTGTGCGTATTTACTGTGTGCGTCTTTACTGTGTGCGTATTCATTGTGTGCGTATTCACTGTGTGCGTATTTACTGTGTGCGTACTTACTGTTTGCGTATTTACTGTGTGCGTATTTACTGTGTGCGTATTTACTGTGTGCGTATTTACTGTGTGCGTGTTTACTGTGTGCGTATTTACTGTGTGCGTATTTACTGTGTGCGTATTTACTGTGTGCGTATTTAATGTGTGCGTATTTACTGTGTGCGTCTTTACTGTGTGCGTATTTACTGTGTGCATATTTACTGTGTGCGTATTTACTGTGTGCATATTTACTGCGTGAGTATTTACTGTGTGCGTATTTACTGTGTGAGTATTTACTGTGTGCGTATTTACTGTGTGCGTTTTTACCGTGTGCGTATTTACTGTGTGCGTATTTATTGTGAGCGTATTTACTGTGTGCGTATTTACCGTGTGCGTATTTACCGTGTGCGTATTTACCGTGTGCGTATTTACTGTGTGCATATTTACTGTGTGCATATTTACTGTGTGCGTATTTACTGTGTGCGTGTTTACTGTGTGCGTATTTACTGTGTGCGTTTTTACTGTGTGCGTTTTTACTGTGTGCGTTTTTACTGTGTGCGTAATTACTGTGTGCGTATTTACTGTGTGCGTATTTACTGTGTGCGTATTTACTGTGTGTGTATTCACTGTGTGCGTGTTTACTGCATGCATATGTACTGTGTGCGTATTTACTGTGTGCGTATTTACTGTGTGCGTATTTACTGTGTGCGTATTTACTGTGTGCGTATTTACTGTGTGCGTATTTACTGTGTGCGTATTTACTGTGTGCGTTTTTACCGTGTGCGTATTTACTGTGTGCGTATTTATTGTGAGCGTATTTACTGTGTGCGTATTTACCGTGTGCGTATTTACCGTGTGCGTATTTACCGTGTGCGTATTTACTTTGTGCAAATTTACTGTGTGCCTATTTACTGTGTGCGTATTTACTGTGTGCGTATTTACTGTGTGCGTATTTACTGTGTGCGTTTTTACTGTGTGCGTTTTTACTGTGTGCGTTTTTACTGTGTGCGTAATTACTGTGTGCGTATTTACTGTGTGCGTATTTACTGTGTGCGTATTTACTGTGTGTGTATTCACTGTGTGCGTGTTTACTGCATGCATATGTACTGTGTGCGTATTTACTGTGTGCGTATTTACTGTGTGCATATTTACTGTGTGCGTATTTACTGTGTGCGTAGTTACTGTGTGCGTATTTCTGTGTGCGTATTTACTGTGTGGGTCTTTACTGTGTGCGTCTTTACTGCGTGCGTATTTACTGTGTGCGTATTTACTGTGTGCGTGTTTACTGTGTGCGTATTTACTGTGTGCGTATTTACTGTGTGCGTCTTTACTGTGTGCGTCTTTACTGTGTGCGTCTTTACTGTGTGTGTATTTACTGTGTGTGTATTTACTGTGTGTGTATTTACTGTGTGTGTATTTACTGTGTGTGTATTTACTGTGTGTGTATTTACTGTGTGTGTATTTACTGTCTGTGTATTTACTGTGTGTGTCTTTACTGTGTGTATTTACTGTGTGTGTATTTACTGTGTGTGTATTTACTGTGTGTGTATTTACTGTGTGTGTATTTACTGTGTGCGTATTTACTGTGCGCGTATTTACTGTGTGCGTATTTACTGTGTGCGTATTTACTGTGTGCGTATTTACAGTGTCCGTATTTACTGTGTGCGTATTTACTGTGTGCGTATTTACTGTGTGCATATTTACTGTGTGCGTCTTTACTGTGTGCGTCTTTACTGTGGGTGTATTTACTGTGTGTGTATTTACTGTGTGTGTATTTACTGTGTGTGTATTTACTGTGTGTGTATTTACTGCGTGTGTATATACTGTGTGTGTATTTACTGTGTGTGTCTTTACTGTGTGCGTATTTACTGAGTGCGTATTTACTGTGTGCATATTTATTGTGTGCGTATTTACTGTGTGCGTATTTACATTGTGCGTATTTACTGTGTGCGTATTTACTGTGTGCGTTTTTACTGTGTGCGTATTTACTGTGTGCGTATTTACTGTGTGCGTATTTACTGTGTGCATATTTACTGTGTGCGTATTTACTGTGTGCATATTTACTGTGTGCGTATTTACTGTGTGCGTATTTACTGTGTGCGTATTTACTGTGTGCGTATTTACTGTGTGCGTATTTACTGTGTGCGTATTTACTGTGTGCGTATTTACTGTGTGCGTATTTACTGTGTGCGTATGTACTGTGTGCGTATTTACTGTGTGCATATTTGATGTGTGCGTATTTACTGTGTGCGTATCTACTGTGTGCGTATTTACTGTGAGCGTATTTACTGTGTGCGTATTTACTGTGTGCGTATTTACTGTGTGCGTATTTACTGTGTGCGTATTTACTGTGTGCGTATGTACTGTGTGCGTATTTACTGTGTGCGTATTCACTGTTTGCGTATTTACTGTGTGCGTGTTTACTGTGTGCGTGTTTACTGAGTGCGTATTTACTGTGTGCGTATTTACTGTGTGCGTATTTACTGTGTGCGTATTTACTGTGTGCGTATCTACTGTGTGCGTATTTACTGTGTGCGTATTTACTGTGTGCGTATTTACTGTGTGCGTATTTACTGTGTGCGTGTTTACTGTGTGCGTGTTTACTGTGTGCGTATTTACTGTGTGCGTATTTACTGTGTGCGTATTTACTGTGTGCGCACTTACTGTGTGCGTACTTACTGTGTGCGTATTTATTGTGTGCGTATTTACTGTGTGCGTATTTACTATGTGCGTATTCACTGTGTGCGTATTTACTGTGTGCGTTTTTACTGTGTGCGTATTTACTGTGTGCGTATTTACTGTGTGCGTATTTACTGTGTGCATATTTACTGTGTGCGTAGTTACTGTGTGCGTATCTACTGTGTGCGTATTTACTGTGTGCGTATTTACTGTGTGCGTATTTACTGTGTGCGTATTTACTGTGTGCGTATTTACTGTGTGCGTTTTTACTGTGTGCGTATTTACTGTATGCGTATTTACTGTGTGCGTATTTACTGTGTGCATATTTACTGTGTGCGTATTTACTGTGTGCGTATCTACTGTGTGCGTATTTACTGTGTGCGTATTTACTGTGTGCGTATTTACTGTGTGCGTATTTACTGTGTGCGTATTTACTGTGTGCGTATTTACTGTGTGCGTATGTACTGTGTGCGTATTTACTGTGTGCGTATTCACTGTGTGCGTATTTACTGTGTGCGTGTTTACTGTGTGCGTGTTTACTGTGTGCGTATTTACTGTGTGCGTATTTACTGTGTGCGTATTTACTGTGTGCGTATTTACTGTGTGCGTATCTACTGTGTGCGTATTTACTGTGTGCGTATTTACTGTGTGCGTATTTACTGTGTGCGTATTTACTGTGTGCGTGTTTACTGTGTGCGTGTTTACTGTGTGCGTATTTACTGTGTGCGTATTTACTGTGTGCGTATTTACTGTGTGCGCACTTACTGTGTGCGTACTTACTGTGTGCGTATTTACTTTGTGCTTATTTAGTGTGTGCGTGTTTACTGTGTGCATTTTTACTCTGTGCGTGTTTACTGTGTGCGTGTTTACTGTGTGCGTGTTTATTGTGTGCGTGTTTACTGTGTGCGTGTTTACTGTGTGCGTGTTTACTGTGTGCGTATTAAATGTGTGCGTCATCACTGTGTGCGTATTTACTGTGTGCGTATTTACTGTGTGCGTATTTACTGTGTGCGTATTTACTGTGTGCGTGTTTACTGTGTGCGTATTTACTGTTTGCGTACTTACTGTGTGCGTACTTACTGAGTGCGTATTTACTGTGTGCGTATTTACTCTGTGCGTGTTTACTGTGTGCGTATTTACTGTTTGCGTATTTACTGTGTGCGTCTTTACTGTGGGTGTATTTAATGTGTGTGTATTTACTGTGTGTGTATTTACTGTGTGTGTATTTACTGTGTGTGTATTTACTGTGTGTGTATTTACTGTGTGTGTATTTACTGTGTGTGTATTTACTGTGTGTGTATTTACTGTGTTTGTTATTACTGTGTGTGTTTACTGTGTGTGTGTTTACTGTGTGTGTATTTACTGTGTGCGTATTTACTGTGTGCGTATTTACTGTGTGTGTGTTTACTGTGTGTGTATTTACTGTGTGCGTATTTACTGTGTGCGTATTTACTGTGTGCGTATTTGCTGTGTGCGTATTTGCTGTGCGCGTATTTACTGTGTGCGTATTTACTGTGTGCGTATTTACTGTGTGCGTATTTACTGTGTGCGTGGTTACTGTGTGCGTATTTACTTTGTGCAAATTTACTGTGTGCGTATTTACTGTGTGCGTATTTACTGTGTGCGTATTTACTGTGTGCGTATTTACTGTGTGCGTTTTTACTGTGTGCGTTTTTACTGTGTGCGTTTTTACTGTGTGCGTATTTACTGTGTGCGTATTTACTGTGTGCGTATTTACTGTGTGCGTATTTACTGTGTGTGTCTTCACTGTGTGCGTATTTACTGCATGCATATGTACTGTGTGCGTATTTACTGTTTGCGTATTTACTGTGTGCATATTTACTGTGTGCGTATTTACTGTGTGCGTTGTTACTGTGTGCGTATTTCTGTGTGCGTATTTACTGTGTGGGTCTTTACTGTGTGCGTCTTTACTGCGTGCGTTTTTACTGTGTGCGTATTTACTGTGTGCGTATTTACTGTGTGCGTATTTACTGTTTGCGTCTTTACTGTGTGTGTATTTACTGTGTGCGTATTTACTGTGTGCGTATTTACTGTGTGCGTATTTACTGTGTGCGTATTTACTGTGTGCGTGTTTGCGGTGTGCGTATTTACTGTGTGCGTATTTACTGTGTGCGTATTTACTATGTGCGTATTTACTGTGTGCGTGTTTACTGTGTGCGTGTTTACTATGTGCGTGTTTACTGTGTGCGTGTTTACTGTGTTCGTGCTTACTGTGTGCGTGTTTACTATGTGCGTGTTTACTGTGTGCTTGTTTACTGTGTTCGTGCTTACTGTGTGCGTGTTTACTGTGTGTGTATTTACTGTGTGCGTATTTACTGTGTGCGTATTTACTGTGTGCGTATTTACTGTGTGCGTATTTACTGTGTGCGTATTTACTGTGTGCGTATTTACTGTGTGCGTGTTTATTGTGTGCGTATTTACTGTGTGCGTATTTACTGTGTGCGTAGTTACTGTGTGCGTATTTACTGTGTGCGTGTTTACTGTGTGCGTATTTACTGTGTGCGTGTTTACTGTGTGCGTATTTACTGCGTGCGTATTTACTGTGTTCGTATTTACTGTGTGCGTATTTGCTGTGTGCGTATTTACTGTGTGCGTGTTTACTGTGTGCGTATTTACTGTGTGCGTATTTACTGTGTGCGTATTTACTGTGTGCCTATTTACTGTGTGCCTCTTTACTGTGTGCGTGTTTACTGTGTGCGTGTTTACTGTGTGCGTGTTTACTGTGTGCGTGTTTACTGAGTGCGTGTTTACTGTGTGCGTGTTTACTGTGTGTGTGTTTACTGTGTGCGTGTTTAATGTGTGCGTATTTACTGTGTGCGTATTTACTGTGTGCGTATTTACTGTGTGCGTATTTACTGTGTGCGTATTTACTGTGTGGGTATTTACTGTCTGCGTATTTACTGTGTGCATATTTACTGTGTGCGTATTTACTCTGTGCGTATTTACTGTGTGCGTAATTACTGTGTGCGTATTTACTGTGCGCGTATTTACTGTGTGCGTATTTACTGTGTGTGTATTTACTGTGTGTGTATTTACTGTGTGTGTATTTACTGTGTGTGTAATTTACTGTGTTTGTTATTACTGTGTGTGTGTTTACTGTGTGTGTGTTTACTGTGTGTGTATTTACTGTGTGCGTATTTACTGTGTGCGTATTTACTGTGTGCGTATTTACTGTGTGCGTACTTACTGTGTGCGTGTCTACTGTGTGCGTATCTACTGTGTGCGTATCTACTTTGTGCGTATTTACTGTGTGTGTATTTACTGTGTGCGTCTTTACTGTGTGCGTATTTACTGTGTGCGTATTTACTGTGTGCGTATTTACTGTGTGCGTATTTACTGTGTGCGTATTTACTGTGTGCGTATTTACTGTGTGCGTACTTACTGTGTGCGTATTTACTGTGTGCGTGTTTACTGTGTGCATATTTACTGTGTGCGTGTTTACTGTGTGCGTATTTACTGTGTGCGTATTTACTGTGTGCGTATTTACTGTGTGCGTATTTACTGTGTGCGTATTTACTGTGTGCGTATTTACTGTGTGCGTATTTACTGTGTGCGTAAGTACTGTGTGCGTATTTACTGTGTGCATCTTTACTGTGTGCATATTTACTGTGTGCGTGTTTACTGTGTGCAGGTTTACTGTGTGCGTGTTTACTGTGTGCGTGTTTACTGTGTGCGTGTTTACTGTATGCGTGTTTACTGTGTGCGTGTTTACTGTGTGCGTGTTTACTGTGTGCGTATTTACTGTGTGCGTATTTAATGTGTGCGTATTTACTCTGTGCGTATTTACTGTGTGCGTGTTTACTGTGTGCGTATTTACTGTGCGCGTGTTTACTGTGCGCTTATTTACTGTGTGCGTATTTACTGTGTGCTTATTTACTGTGAGCGTACCTACTGTGTGCGTATTTACTGTGTGCGTATTTACTGTGTGCGTATTTGCTGTGTGCGTATTTACTGTGTGTGTATTTACTGTGTGTTACTCACTGTGTGTGTCTTTACTGTGGGTATATTTACTGTGTGTGTATTTACTGTGGGTGTATTTACTGTGTGTGTATTTACTGTGTGTGTATTTACTGTGTGTGTATTTACTGTGTGTGTATTTATTGTGTGCGTATTTACTGTGTGCGTATTTACTATGTGCGTATTTACTGTGTGCGTACTTACTGCGTGCGTATTTATTGTGTGCGTATTCACTGTGTGCGAATTTACTGTGTGCGTATTTACCGTGTGCGTATTTACCGTGTGCGTAATTACCAAGTGCGTATTTACAGTGTGCGTATTTACTGTGTGCGTCTTTACTGTGTGCGTATTCATTGTGTGCGTATTCACTGTGTGCGTATTTACTGTGTGCGTACTTACTGTTTGCGTATTTACTGTGTGCGTATTTACTGTGTGCGTATTTACTGTGTGCGTATTTACTGTGTGCGTGTTTACTGTGTGCGTATTTACTGTGTGCGTATTTACTGTGTGCGTATTTACTGTGTGCGTATTTAATGTGTGCGTATTTACTGTGTGCGTCTTTACTGTGTGCGTATTTACTGTGTGCATATTTACTGTGTGCGTATTTACTGTGTGCATATTTACTGCGTGAGTATTTACTGTGTGCGTATTTACTGTGTGAGTATTTACTGTGTGCGTGTTTACTGTGTGCGTGTTTACTGTGTGCGTGTTTACTGTGTGCGTATTTATTGTGTGCGTATTTACTGTGTGCGTATTTACCGTGTGCGTGTTTACCGTGTGCGTATTTACTGTGTGCGCGTTTACTGTGTGCGTATTTACTGTGTGCGTATTTACTGTGTGCGTATTTACTGTGTGCGTATTTACTGTGTGCGTATTTACTGTGTGCGTATTTACTGTGTGCGTATTTACTGTGTGCGTATTTACTGTGTGCGTATTTACTGTGTGCGTTTTTACCGTGTGCGTATTTACTGTGTGCGTATTTATTGTGAGCGTATTTACTGTGTGCGTATTTACCGTGTGCGTATTTACCGTGTGCGTATTTACCGTGTGCGTATTTACTGTGTGCATATTTACTGTGTGCATATTTACTGTGTGCGTATTTACTGTGTGCGTATTTACTGTGTGCGTATTTACTGTGTGAGTATTTACTGTGTGCGTATTTACTGTGTGTGTATTTACTGTGTGCGTATTTACTGTGTGTGTATTTACTGTGTGTGTATTTACTGTGTATGTATTTACTGTGTGTGTATTTACTGTGTGTGTATTTACTGTGTGTGTATTTACTGTGTGTGTATTCACTGTGTGTGTACCCACTGTGTGTGTACTCACTGTGTGTGTACTCACTGTGTGTGTACTCACTGTGTGTACTCACTGTGTGTGTACTCACTGTGTGTGTACTCACTGTGTGTGGACTCACTGTGTGTGTACTCACTGTGTGTGTACTCACTGTGTGTGTACTAACTGTGTGTGTACTCACTGTGTGTGTACTCACTGTGTGTGTACTTACTGTGTGTGTACTTACTGTCTGTGTATTTACTGTGTGCGTATTTACTGTGTGCGTATTTACTGTGTGCGTATTTACTGTTTGCGTATTTACTGTGTGCGTATTTACTGTGTGCGTGTTTACTGTGTGTGTCTTTACTGTGTGCGTATTTACTGTGTGCGTGATTACTGTGTGTGTGTTTACTGTGTGTGTATTTACTGTGTGCGTATTTACTGTGTGCGTATTTACTGTGTGCTTATTTACTGTGTGCCTCTTTACTGTGTGCGTGTTTACTGTGTGCGTGTTTACTGTGTGCGTGTTTACTGTGTGCGTGTTTACTGAGTGCGTGTTTACTGTGTGCGTGTTTACTGTGTGCGTGTTTACTGTGTGCGTGTTTAATGTGTGCGTATTTACTGTGTGCGTATTTACTGTGTGCGTGTTTACT
Organism: Cryptosula pallasiana; assembly: GCA_945261195.1. Taxonomy (NCBI): domain Eukaryota; kingdom Metazoa; phylum Bryozoa; class Gymnolaemata; order Cheilostomatida; family Cryptosulidae; genus Cryptosula; species Cryptosula pallasiana. The sequence goes on from OX183130.1 coordinate 46,541,533, forward strand.
GTGTGCGTATTTACTGTGTGCGTATTTACTGTCTGCGTATTTACTGTGTGCGCACTTACTGTGTGTGTACTTACTGTGTGCGTATTTACTGTGTGCATATTTAGTGCGTGCGTGTTTACTGTGTGCGTGTTTACTCTGTGCGTGTTTACTGTGTGCGTGTTTACTGTGTGCGTGTTTACTGTGTGCGTGTTTACTGTGTGCGTGTTTACTGTGTGCGTATTTACTGTGTGCGTATTTACTGTCTGCGTATTTACTGTGTGCGCACTTACTGTGTGTGTACTTACTGTGTGCGTATTTACTGTGTGCATATTTAGTGCGTGCGTGTTTACTGTGTGCGTGTTTACTCTGTGCGTGTTTACTGTGTGCGTATTCAATGTGTGCGTCATTACTGTGTGCGTATTTACTGTGTGCGTATTTACTGTGTGCGTATTTACTGTGTGCGTATTTACTGTGTGCGTGTTTACTGTGTGCGTATTTACTGTTTGCGTACTTACTGTGTGCGTACTTACTGAGCGCGTATTTACTGTCTGCGTATTTACTCTGTGCGTGTTTACTGTGTGTGTATTTACTGTGTGCGTATTTACTGTTTGCGTATTTACTGCGTGCGTCTTTACTGTGGGTGTATTTACTGTGTGTGTATTTACTGTGTGTGTATTTACTGTGTGTGTAGTTACTGTGTGTGTATTTACTGTGTGTGTGTTTACTGTGTGTGTATTTACTGTGTGTGTATTTACTGTGTGTGTATTTACTGTGTTTGTTATTACTGTGTGTGTGTTTACTGTGTGTGTGTTTACTGTGTGTGTATTTACTGTGTGCGTATTTACTGTGTGCGTCTTTACTGTGTGCGTATTTGCTGTGTGCGTATTTGCTGTGCGCGTATTTACTGTGTGCATATTTACTGTGTGCGTATTTACTGTGTGCGTATTTACTGTGTGCGTGGTTACTGTGTGCGTATTTACTTTGTGCAAATTTACTGTGTGCCTTTTTACTGTGTGCGTATTTACTGTGTGCGTATTTACTGTGTGCGTATTTACTGTGTGCGATTTTACTGTGTGCGTTTTTACTGTGTGCGTTTTTACTGTGTGCGTATTTACTGTGTGCGTATTTACTGTGTGCGTATTTACTGTGTGCGTATTTACTGTGTGTGTATTCACTGTGTGCGTATTTACTGCATGCATATGTACTGTGTGCGTATTTACTGTGTGCGTATTTACTGTGTGCATATTTACTGTGTGCGT